>OZ038498.1:70804654-71132154 GCA_964036315.1 Acanthosepion esculentum
ATCAAACTATTCTAATCTTTCAAATGCATACATTCATGAGCATATATGAGGGGGTGCTGAAAAGTTCTTGACACACTTCCCCAAATCTAAACAAATGGCCAAAAATCAGAATTACCTTTTGCCATCTCTTCTTAATCAGGTCAAAAACTTTTCACCACCCACTTGTAAAGAAAACCAACACCAAAACCTTTCTATTTAGTCAACCATTGTAACAATATAAAGAAATTGAGTACCTTCCTATAGAGAATCACCTACTGTACATAATGTTTCAATAACATTTCATTAAGAAAGATAAGATATTAGCACACAGACAACTTACCATAAAAGCTACTTGATAAGATAATGGAAATATTGCTGAGGTTTCATGGACACAAGCTTCGGCTTCATAACTCCTGTCTAAGCTAAGATAAAGTTCAGCTGTAAAACAAGAACAAAAAAATGCTAGCATCTGAATATATGTAACATTTTTATTCTCATATTGAAGTATATGCTTGTAAAATATTAAGAATATAAAATAAATTTGTAGAATAACTGAAAAAAAAAATTAAAGTGTTACTATTTTTTTCTTATATTTCATCTGATTGAGGCCATGTTTTCTTTAGAAAAACAGAATAGTTAGTTTATATTGAATATCATTTAACTTGATTAGGTGATCCATACAAAATCCACCAGCATAAATCATTAAATGTTTTCTGTGGCTCATCTAATAACTTTGATTCAAGATTTTATTATTAACTTGTATAAATACAATTATAATTTGCTACAAGTTTTAATATTTCAATGAGTCTTTTTTTATATTTTGATTATGCAAGAAAATATCAAGTTAATAAAATGATTTTTAATAGGTTATCTTAAATAGACAAGATTTTATGACAAGTGAATTTTTATAGGAGTCATGACAAAAAGTCAAAAATTATTAATGATAAAAAATTCAAAACATAAAATGATAAATTTTCACTTAAAAATTAGAATTTAACAAGTACAAGTACAACCTTTTATGAAATAAATTAATTTAGCAAGAATTCTTAAAAAAAGCAAAAGCCAAAAAGGGAACTGATCACTAATATACTTTTTCAATGAGAAATGTCATAGCATTTTCTTGTAGAAATTGTATGCTATAGTTTGGAAAGTAAATACAGTCAAACTTCTTCAATCTGGCACTACATGATCTGGCAAATCTCATAGTCCAGCACTTATTTAAATCAGACACCATTAGTTTGTTGAATAGCTACAAGGGCATCACCACATGTTTACAACTTTCTACAGCAGCAGAGTGTTTTGGAGATATGGTTTTGTTCATTTCTTATATATAGCTTCAATTTATCCATTCAGGATTGTAAGTATATATTATTTTTTGGTTTTGGGCTTTTTTTTAGCCTTTGTATTGCATGAAACAATTAAAAAAATCTTGTTTGGAGGCATTAATGAGTGCTTTAATTCCTGTTTTAAGCCTTGTTCTACTTTTGATAACACAGCAATATATAGAATCCACCCAAAAATGTATACAAACTTCAGGAAAGGAAATACTAAATTTATTCAGACATCAGGAGATTAATACAAGTTACCTAATGGCCACCAATGTAATGTCATTTATTGAGAAAATATCGTACTACAGTAAACAGTGTTATTGCAATTTGCTAAAACTATGTAAGATAAGTTTTTTTTTTCCTTTCCTGAACTGTGTATACAATTTTTGGGTGGACTGTATATGTGGAATGAGCTGGCAAAACTGTGTTTACATAAGGTTTTTTAGGGGTGATTCCAGTGGTCTAGTAATAGCCTGGTCCCAAGGATGCTGGATAAAAGAGGTCAGACTGTAGTAAAAGAATTTCAGTATGTCTGTGCTCTCTTCAGCCTTTTGGGACTGGGATCAGGTCTGTCTTCATTTTAGATAAGATAAAGCACAAAAATGTATTAGACCCTGAAGATGCTAGTTCTGGGGCAGCATCTCCCCACTGCACTAAAGATGTGATTCATATATCAACTTGATAATTATGTGAAAAATCTTTACTTTTATCCACATATAGACATGTGAGGTTCCACACTGAACTAGTGAGGAGACAAATAGAATCTCTGCTCCCCAGCCATTTTGTACTAGAATAAGCTTATTTCTGGTTTCTATTGAAACATAAGTGATTAGTACCTGGAAATTCCACCTCCAGAGTAGTACTTCCCTATTATACTCAGTGCAAGAGTCATGAGTCACTCTGACACCTTTGTAGAACTAACTAAATTTTGCTTCTACTTGCACAAAACATTTTGTAGGCCCATATCAAACTGACCTTGTGTCAAATTAATTTTTATTGGATGGGGGGCAGAATTAAATATTCTCTGTTCTATCCTTGATACTTACCTGGCACAGGGATCTGTCCCTGTGCTGGTAGTATCACGGCTATGACAAGCTATGACCAGCTAAGACCAGCAGCCTGAGTGAAAACACTTGGGTCTCCACGTTAAAAACAACCTGACTCAGTGGAGGGTCAAGTAAATCTCTTTTCTGTTCTATCCTTGGCCATTCAGGAATGAGATCACACTTGTTCTTGTCTTCAAGCAAGACAGGACACAAAATAAATGAAGATCAGTCTAGTCCCTTAAGATTTCAACTTTGAAGCAGCACCTCCTTACTACACTAAAGTGGGGGTTATGGGGTCAGCCAGATGCCTTTGCAGCAACAGCCACAAGAGAACGAACAATTTTTGCTATGACACATACACACGCATATGCTGACCCAACCCTGTCTTACATACCATGAGAAACAAATACTCTGACAAAGGTTTTGTTTGTCATTGCATGCTTTATGGTTTTAATATTGGCAGTAATACAACATGAATATTTGTGCTGACTGACCTTGCTTTGGAAAATCAACCATTTAGAATGATGGTCTTTTAAAGGTATTTGTTAAAGCAGATTCTCATTAAATCACCAGTTATTTAACAAGAAGGCACAATGCATCATGTTCAATAATAGAAAAACTACTCCAGCAAATTGGAAAGCAATCTAAGGAAGATAGTTCCCAGACACTCTAGCATATTATTCAACTATTTTCACTGTTCTGCTGACGAAGAATGAAAAACTCCTTTTTATTCACCAGAGCTTTATAGGGCATGAGAAATGAGTACTGTATGTTAACAGTAACAGACAGCAGCTGTTAGCGCACAATGTCAAAAAGGACCTAGCACTTCCTCTACATAAGGTGGAATAGGACAGGTATTATTCACTATAAGTTACTGGAGCCTAGAAAAACCATCACTTCAAATCTTTATTATCAACAAATATAAAAAAAATTCTGTTTTTTTTTTTTTTAATATGTAATTCTGGATTAAGTTCATCATAAAATGTTTACTGCAAGAGTAAATTTTTAAAATTTAGCTGAGCAACACCACTTTGTATATGAAAACTTGAATGGCCAACCTTTCTGACTGTACTTTATCTCCCTCCTACTGTCAATGAATTAATGAATGAAATTAACAATTTTTGACTCAATAATATTCTGAATAAGATTCTTTTCATAGTATATGTAAATGACTATGGATACATTTTTTCATTTGATCAGCTACAGTAACAAAATGAACTTTTATAGCTCAATAAATTCCAAACAAATGAGATTAAATTCTTTTTTTCTAATTAAAACATGCAGGAATGATTCAAATATTAGTTAAGTGTATTTTCAATAAGAGAAAGCAAATTAAAATATTTTCCACTATGAAATTATGCTATAATTAACTTGAGAATAGACAACTATTATTTGTAAATATTACAAGTGATGTTACTACAAAAAAAAAATTTTTTGAGGCATAAAGAAACCATTATTCTACAAAACAGAGGTACTTACCTAAGTGTAACCAGATTTGTGCTTGCAACATCCATATCTGTTGTGATCCCTGTTTTGGTAAATAAGTACTGTTCATAGAAGATGCTACTTCAGACAGTGCATGTTCCACACGAGATGCTGCAATTGATTCAGCACGGATTGAACCTAAAAAATTCAAAGAGTGGAAATAAAAAAAATTTGGTTAAGTTTCAACAGGTTAGCCTACCTATAGAGTGTTTTAAAAGGAAACTTTTGTAAAAAAAAAGTTTTTTTTCAATCACTGATTGTAAGTGCAGAGTTGGCCTCATGATTAACAACTTGGAAAATGGAAATTCCAGCTGATCTAGTTTCATGTTCACTTTGTCCTAATGCCGTTGGAAAAGGCATGAAACCACCTCTTCCAATATAACAAGTCAAGGATTACTTTCTGTTGCTGATACTATGTAACCCAGTACAACTTGTTGCCTGTTACTTTGAAGGTTTCAAATAATTCTCATTGTCCCAAGAAATACCATGAAGGGTAACAGCAGGGTATCCTAATGAACAAATGATTCTTAAAATTCAAATAATTATCATTTATCTCCCTTGCACACCAGATTAAGTTTTATGTCATTTAAGGAATCAAACATTTTTGTTTCTTTTTTTTAAAAGTCACCTGTTTGACAAAATCAACTATTAAAGAAAACCACTTTATCTAATTAGATAATTATCTAAATTTGGAATCTTAATAAACATAATGTAACTATAAATACTTTTAATGCATTAAATAAATACAAGTAAGCTTTCAATATATTATCTAACAGATATCTTAGACCAATCAGTGCTAGTGTAATGTTAGCAATATTAGAATACGAGGCAAAATTTTTCATACAAAAAATAATTTATTCACTACTGGACTCCATTAAATTAATGTCAACTGTGGAGGGTATGTGGTTTTCATGAACATTCTTTAAACACTAAATCTTCTCACCCCTTCATAGGTCAGGCATTTACAGGGGTTGGACAAAATAATTGGAACAGGTGCAAATTCCACTCCTATATTTCAAAAATTTCATATTAAGAACTTTAACTAAAACTTTGTAATTGCAGGTTATATCCATTGTAAATATGTTTATTTATCTAATTTGCTCTCTTTGTCTTATTTATTTTTAGAATTTAGTAAAATTTAAGCTAAATGCATGACCTCTCCGAGTTCGAAAAAGGGCAAATTGTTGGAGCTCACATGGCAGGAGCCTCGATCACTAAGGTTGCTGAACTGTTCGGTTTTATTTCAACAGCTACCATATCAAGAACTATGACGTAATTTGAGAAACAGGGCAAAACCTCTAGCAAACATAGCAATTCAGACTGGATTTACAAACGTACTGACAGGGACCAATGTGCATTGAAACGCAATGTGGCAAAAAAATCATCAGACTACTGCGGCCAAAGTGACTGCTGAGTTGAATAATCATCTGAATAGTCCAGTTTCTACTAAAACTGTTCATCGTGAGCTCTATAAGTCTGGATATCATGGAAGAGCTGCCGTAAGGAAGCCTCTTCTCTCCACTCGCAACATTCAGAAGAGGTTGAAGTGGTGCAGAGATCACAATGCCTGGTCTGTGTACCGATAGAAGCAAGTTGTATTCTCAGATGAGTCAGTTTTTCTCTTTTCCAACTTCAGGGTGAGTTTATGTGTGGAGGCAGCCCAAAGAAGTTTACAACCCTGACTGCCTTCTTCCAACAATGAAGCATGGAGGTGGATCAGTGATAATTTGGGCTGCCATATCATGGAAATGCCTAGGTCCAATAGTTGCCCTGCATGGTAGAATCAACAGCAAAGATTACCTGAACATTTTGGGAAATCCTATTCATCCAATGGCCCAGACTTTATTCCCTGATGGTGACTGCATCTTCCAAGATGATAATGCTCCAATAATACCACTTGAGTGGTTAAGAATTGGTATAAAAAGCATGAAAGTGAGCTAGAACACATGGAGTGGCCTCCCCAATCTCCAGATATCAATATTATTGAACATTTGTGGTGCATTTTGGAGCGACAAGTTAGGAGCCGCTATCCTTCACCGTCATGTCTTAAAGAGCTGGAGCAGGTATTAATGGAAGAATGGCTGAAAATACCTCTGGATGAAGTCAGGAAGCTGTATGATTCCATTCCTAGACGTATTAAAGCTGTATGTGAGGCTAAAGGAGGACCAACTCCATATTAAATAAATTTTCTTTGAATTTAACAAGTGTTTCAATTATTTTGTTCAACCCCTGTATATATAATTCCTATCGTTCAATCATCTTGTGTGTGTGTGTGTATCTTAATTTCAGCCAGGTTGACTTCCTGTTTGTTGGTGAACCCACTGATATCTTTTGAGGCCCAATTCTGCACTTGGTGGCTATGATGTAACCTTCTAGGCCAATCCTTTGAGGCACTTAGCTCTCTTGACATTCTGACATGACACCAAGTACAAAGCTTACTTTAGTATCTTAGAATGAACCCAGTACATACTGAGGTTGCTATGGATCAACTCCTCTGAGATCAAAGATTCCTGATGGACATTAACTTTGATTTGGATTTCTGGCATTTCCTGGCATGAATTGCATACTACATTAAGTTTATTCTGGAATCAAATCAAATAAGGGTAAATTATTGACCAAAGAGCTATTCCTCAGAGATGGGTGAGAATTGCTGGTTTACATGTTTGCCTGCTTTGAAAATCAGCATTCAGAATCTTAGCTTTACTTAGGCTTGAATACCAATTACTTGTACCAGTGACAAATATGTAACTACTTCAGATATTAATGAGGAAACTCAGATAAATTACTATTTGTAATAAAATTTTTTAAAAAAACCATCACTATTGAAGTATCAAAATACTTGAGAATACACAGTTTTAATTGTAATTTAAAATAAATGTTAAATTATTTTACTGTTGAAATCTTTTTCTTTTGTTCTTCCCTCACTTTTCCAATTGTACAATTGTCATTCCCTAAAGCCATCCAAAAATTCATTTTAACACCAAATAAATATAGAAAATAAGCAAAAATATTAAGATTTCATTCATATTCAAGAACATTCATTTTTATCTCCATCTTCATACAAGAAATATATACATACAGATGCTTCTTCAAAGAAAACTCTATTGATAAGTCCTATAATACCAAAAAGAAAAATATCTTTTTGCAAAGAAGAAAAATGTTTACAGAAATAAATGGGGAACAGACAGTCAACCTGACTAAAATTAAGATACACATACACAAGATGACTGAATGATATGAAAATAAATGGGGAACTTAAACTGCAATCAGTAAGCTCTGAATTTAATTGATTTGCATTATTTTTTTTTAATTAGTTTTATTGATCATTTTATTAATTCATTCTTAAGTCAATTTCCTCCAGAAGTTATTTTTCTTGTTGTTCTTGCATAATTGTCTGTTTCTGAACAAAGTCAATCAATTTGTCTACATTTATAAACAGATTATTACTTTTGAAAAAATCTTATTTAATTTTTCCAGTTTTCCTTAACATCTTTTTCTTTAAGGCTAAGAGTTTTTTTAATACTTGTCTGGTTGAGTTTTATTTTCTTATATTTATTTATAATTTGATTTAAGAACCTCAAACTGTATATACAAGGGATAGTGAAAAGTTTTTGGCCTTACTAAAAAACAAAAACAAATCTGATGTTTCGTTAGGATTCGGTAAATGACTCACATCAAGAATACTGTGTGTATATGTATTATATATATCTTATTACGATGTTATTTTTAGCGGGTACACATGTTTGACTTGCTACCCCTATGTTTTATTTTCTTAAACAGTGAAATTAACTGGCCTAAATTGAAAAGTTGTACTAAAGAAAAATTGTACCACTAACAGTAATCAAACCAGAAGCACAATTGTTCTTTACTAGGATTTCTCAATTTATTAATTTTACTGTTTAAGAAAATAAAAAAACAGTGATGACAACCAACTGAAACACATGTACTCAGTTATGTGCCATGTGTGATACACACTTAGGTGATCATGAATCTTTCGATACATGACTGATGAGGTAGATTTTTTTCCCGCAGTAGGTTGCCATTTCAGTCTGCGATCCATGACATCAAGGTACAGCATTGTGGCATCTGGCAGTCTCAAGAGACCATGGAGCTGTGCTCAAAAAGCTATGCCTCAGTTGCCAATTGTGGCACAGCATCTGAGCAACAGTTTTGATTGCAGTCAATGCAAATGCATGTGAAGACATTCTCCTCCGATGTCACTGTGTTGTTTTCTTTCCTTCCAATATGCTTCACCCTAGTGGCAAGCCTCCATTCCTTCTCTCCTTGCTCCAGCTTTCAGCGTAAATCACATCTCAAGTGTAAGCGATTGTTGGAAGTCTTCCTGCCTCTCAATGTCCATGTCCATTGCCCTCATGTCACTTTTGCAGACATCCTTGAAGCAAAGATGAGTTCACATTTGTGCCCACTTGCTAGTGGCCAGTTCCCCATACAAAAGGACCTTCGGAATCCTCCCATCAGTAGACTGTTGCTTCCCATGTTTTTGCCATCATAGTGAAGTGACGCTGGAATATCCTCTCCAGGGTGCAGGCCTGAGCAGGTTTTTTTTGAGAGATTGACAGTTGCCCATACAGTATATCTCCTCTATCCATGCCACCAATGTTGTCAAAGGAAAAGGCAGAGTCCAATACAACTTGGCACCAGTGTCATCACAGGAGTTACCAGAACAAAGTTGAACATAACATCAGACTGTCTTAGAAACTCCAGCTCTGAGTTTGTCCTCGGGGTTTACTCCCAAAGCCTTTCCCGTGATTGGGTATGGCCACAAGGCAGTGGAGGTTTAAATTCAGATTTTTCTTTCTCTTCTCTTAGATTGACTACACTCTCGGGCTGAGGAGTTCCATCTACCCAAAGTGTATATATTTTACACTGGATGTTGGAGTAAACAGTTCATCATCAAAGGGTAAGAATTGTTATTATATATTTTAAATGATACTAATAGAAATCAATAAATAAAAAGAAAACAATAAAAGTATAAAAATTATCATCAAATATATGAGAAAAAATGTTTATTTGTTCAAAATATTTGAAAGATAAATAATAGCATAAATTGACTATTCTGAACAAAGCAAAAACAAAATAACATTATGATTCAAAATACTTTTCCTACAAATTTGAAAATATGCCCTCATCCATAAAAAATGTTGCATTACAATCAATAATTAAGAAAGGGATAAATGAATAAAACTATAGGCAAATGTTGTTAAAAACGTTTGAACGATAAATGATAGAGAAAGAAATTGACAATACTAAACCAATAGTTAGAAAACAAACAAACATTACTACTCAAAACGCTTTTTCTACAATTTTAAAAATTACGCCCTCTTTCATAAAAAAAGAGCTATGTGGCACTTAAATATAAATTGAGTAAAGTAATTTGTGCCAATGTATGAGAAATTTAAGAAATATAATGTATTAAATGTTCTTAATATAATAATTCTTAGTGAGACATTCTTAATAAATTAAACTTGCAACATCTACCATTTCCTTTACATATTACTATCCCTGAACTTTTGGCATGTCAGAGTGTGTGTGTGTGTATATATATATATATATATATATATATATATATATAAAGATAGTCCATGTATGATTTTTATAATATGTAGATTTAATAGGCTGGTTAATGAAATTTGTACTGACCCCTCTCTAATGTTAATTTGCCCACTTTCTTCTCATTTAGTACTGCTCAGTTATTGCTCACTCTTATTTCCATTATTTGTACTATCCACATAATTCATAATAATAGGTGGTTGTCTAGGGTATTTGGCACAAGGTCCAGGGAGTAAGGTAGTTGGCACAGTGTCTTCCAGCCAAGTCACCGTATGGTATCCCTGGCCACCCATGCCACATGAGGCCTGGTATTGTCATGAAGGAACAGTACACCCTTGAGATTAACCAACAGGGCAGGTTGACTTTTCATTTTTTCAAAATAGCAAATTGCATGATGCAAAGAAAGTTATGTATTGATATAATAAGTACTGATACCAAAAACTAGATCTCTAACTTGCATCATTATCTGAGGAAATAGGATTAAAGATCATATGCAAAAATGCACTGGAAAATCCTTATTTTTGCAGTATTTGGCATAAAAATTGATCAAAAAA
This sequence comes from Acanthosepion esculentum, assembly GCA_964036315.1. Taxonomy (NCBI): domain Eukaryota; kingdom Metazoa; phylum Mollusca; class Cephalopoda; order Sepiida; family Sepiidae; genus Acanthosepion; species Acanthosepion esculentum. Next base: position 70,814,618 of record OZ038498.1, read on the forward strand.
TTTAACAATTTCAGTATTTAAAGCAAAGGATGTTGTCATTTTATTTTATGAAAATGAAATGAAGAAAATATAAATAGGATTCAAATTTAAAATGTCACCTTCCTGTCCCCAACCCATTGTCACTGGTACCTTCAATATGCTGTTTTTTTTACCACATTAATTCAACAGCAACAGTGAATACATTTTAAAAGATTGAAAAAACAGATGATTTTTTCTGTTGCGGATGAAAAAAAACCCCAAAGAAAACAAATAATGGATGTTGCTGAACATAAATTAGGGGATCATTTTATTTAAAAACCACAATTTTAATTTGAACATCCCTCCAAAAACCTATTATGGAGATTTAAAAATCAAAACTAAACAAAAAAAATCTTTCTTTAATAATCGTCCATCTTGAAAATTTAATTTTTGTATATTAATAGTAAGAAACATAATGAATGTAAAAACACAAATAACCTAAAACTATTAACTTTGACTGCTACAAATAATGGTCACTATTGCTTAACATATAGTTTCCAATTGCTGCATGTAAGAGCCTTTAGAAGGAAAGGAAGGCCTCATTTTATGGCACAAACTTTTGCAATTATGTGTTTGTGTCTTGCTTCAAAGCCATACACCAATTGGGAAACTTCTATGGTTAACTTGGTAGCTCATTCAACACTTTGAGAGTGTGAGGGTAAATCTGGCAATTCCAGCTTTGTACCATAAGTAAGGCCAAAGTATTATACTGTATGTTTTTCAACGTTATCTTTTGGATTTCAGATGGTTGTCGCTTAATCCTTTTGATCATACTGAAAATATACAGCTGCTAGTTATGGAACTTATTATCCCTTTTTTATTTCAAACCAGCTAATGGCATATACTTCAATAATAAATTTAATCAGGCTGTGAAGTTTGCTAGAAACATTTACATTGAAAGTACATTAAGTCCATAAACACATTATTAGTTTGATGGCCAATGTTAATCACCTTGCCTGATTTATTGGACCAATTTTTCCATGATGCAAATCTAGGGTTAACCTTCACCTAGAAATACCTACTGTGTATTGAAAGAGAAGTCTCTGGTCACAGCTTATATCATCTTTATTGATAATAGTCAAACAAGAAACATCCAGAGGGCTACTAACTGCTGTAAATTTTACTTGGTGTAAATCATAAAAATCATTTCCACACAATATACCTAGTGGACCATTGAATGATGCAAGGGCTTTTTATTGTACCATCAAAATACCTGAAAAGAGCTCTAAAGGGAAGATCATTTTGATGCAAGAAACAACCAATGGTGTGTAGATTTCTCTGTAACTTTTTCTCAAGAAGAATAACAAGTCCATCTTCACAACCAGTATTTGCATTAGTGTTATTGACAAGAACGGCCTTAAGTGTACCCACACTGTTAAATTCTTCCAAAACAACAGCAACTTCCTCTGCAAGAACAGCACCAGTTGCACCAGTATAAGGGAGAACCCTATGAGTGAGATATTCACTTCCATATCCCATCTCCTTTGTGAAATCGAGTGGCATTCTGGTCCCTTTGCTTTTTTCAGTTTTTTCTCTCCATTTCCTTCGACAATTTCTTTGTAAAGTTTCTTTGTCATTTCTTCCATCAACTCCAATACAAATGAGGTTTTCTACCTTTTCATCATGCTTTTCATGGGCACTTGTTATCACTTTTGCCTTTGCTCTATCTATTTTGCATTTGTCAATATTTTTTTTACACCAACACTAGAGTTGAGAAGGCTCATAGACTGTAAATCCAAGAGCAAGGCATTAGTGAGGCTGGCTCCAAGATTAGAAGAAACATCACCCCCGATTAACTCAATAGCATACCAGGGAATTTTTCTAAGCCTGTAGGGTCCTTTGGGATGACTAACTGGTGCTAAATACTCATCTTCTCATCTAATTTGCTTTGCCTTCTGGAAGCATATAACATTCACCTTATTCACAATAGACTTTTCATTTAACTGAGGTAAATGAGCGTTAACTGTCTTCCAAATACCAATCAAATCCATTGCTATTAATTTAGAAATAGCAAAACTTTTTAAGTGTGGATAAGTATTTATTAGGAAATAACTATATTGAATAACTTGTCGAAAAATTGGGAGCTGTGTTTTATGTAACTCTGAAGTTTTTTAAAAATAATTACATCTATTTTAATATACAATAGATATAATTATTTTTGTATTAGTAAATGAATTGTATGAGAAAAAAAACCCACATAAACAAAAATATAAAGGGAGATAATTCAAATATGTGAAGACGGAAAGAAATAACCGGATAAAAGTAAGACCACATTCGTGAGTAGTTATTTGTATTTTAAATTAAATATTTTACTGTGTTTTATTTTTTATTAACTTTTATTTATTCAAATTATCAAAAAGAGTATGGATATGTATAAAAGTATTTTCTTATTTTGTTTTCTTTAAGACCCAGTTTTAATTTGACCTAGGCTGATATAATTACAGAACTCACAATTAATTTTGTCTTTAAATACATTTCCTCAAAAAAGTTTTGAAGAAAAATATTTTGTGTGGTAATTCTTTACATTAACTTGCAACTTTCTTGGGGTAATGCTCATTACAGTTTCAAAATTAACCTACCCTATTAACGAATACTGGTTCCTTCTGCTTCAGTGCCAGTTGCACATGTTCCAACTGCTGCAAGTACATGTCCGCAGTGATGGTTTGGCCCATTGGTAGCAGCTCATAGTGCATCACTTGCCGAATAGTCCACCAGATACAGAGAATGATCTTCTGTGGATGTAGATGTGGTCTTGTGGTGTGAGGTACAAGGTCTCATGGTGACAACTAATGTCTGGCATACTTGAGAGTGTCATACAGAACTCACTTTTCGTCACTGGTGAGCACTCATTCAAATATAGGTATGCTGCAGTGCCAAGAAAGCAACGAGAAAAGGCTATCACTCATTGTTGCTTGTTGCCTTCCAACAGTGTGTGGGGTACCCATTTGCTCAACTTGTACACCTTCCTTATGCGATGCAGATGAAATCTGACTTTTTCATCAGAAACCTGCAAGTGTTCACCAAAATCATCTCAGGTTTGGCTGTTGTCTTCCTCGATGGCTGCCTTCAGGGCCTCACCATCCGGAACCTCTGGCCAGCCACTGTGGAGTTCATCTCAAAGGGACAGATCTCCTGACTTGAACTTCAGGAACTAAAGCCTGGTAGTGCATTCACTTACAGCATTATCCCCAAAGGCTTAACATATTTGGTGACTTAATGCAGCTGTGGACAAGCTCACCTTAAAGTCATAAGGCAGACAACCTTGAATGAGCTACTTCAGCATCACCATGTTTCCTCACCATTGCTCCAGCTATGTGTGTGCACAATGAACCTGCATTGGCCAAGAGCAATGCCCCCACCCCTTTCTCAGCAATTGATGCACTTATTTGCATATGAGTGATCACTTCTTCCCACTTATAGATTTAGTGGAAACAAGATAAGCAATAACTAAACAGTACTAAATAAGAACAAAACGAGATATCCCTAGATATAAGCAATTGAACAAGAATCTAATTATGTAGATTAAATAAAAGTTTCCATTTGAAATTCCATGAAGGTTACCTAATTTGACAGGCACCTGAAGAAGGTCAGAGAGCATAACTGCTGAAATGTTGTGATAATAACAACAAAAATGAGGACATTAGTCTAAATGTGAATAATGTAAATAACTCTTCATTCTAGAAATTCAGATAGAAATTGAAAGCATCTTTCCAAAAATGAATTTTCATTAAAAATGTTAGTCAAAACAATATATGAAAATGCTGCATGTCTAATTCTCACATCTCAATATAATGATTTTATAATTATTTACAACATGCGAATAAGGATCAGTTCTGAAGGCAACTGAGAAATTATTTAAAAAATAATATATAAAAGTTTGACATTGAACAATCTATTTCAGCTATACAATTTTATTTGTATTAATTTTTTAAATTAGAAAATACAAACAATTTTTTCAGAAATAAAACTGCTTTTGCTTCTGTTTGTATACAAATATGCAGACAAAACTATTCAAAAATCACTTCTCACTTTTAGGAACAATGAAAATACACTTTTCAATGAAGAGGAGCTAGTGGATGCTTGTTATATACCTAATGAAGCTATTTATATTGTCATTACCATGAATAATAATATTGCAAAGAGTTATTTTCCAGAACATTTCTCAAGTAAACACAGTTGAATGGCAGTTTTGAATGATTATGATTATTTTGCTGTTTACTGTATATAATTTTCATGACAAATTATAGGAGGTCAGCTTTGAGAAATCACAAAAGTATATTATCATTAAAAAAGGCTTGATTTTCAATAATAACTATATACAGTATTTTTTGTTGTTGTCATATTTCTCCCCAATGAGGCAAACATTGCAATGTGGGAAAGAAAATGGGTTTACTTTATTGCAAAGAGAAAGTTTATGCAAAGACCATAAGTATACAAGCTGTAATGCAACTGGAGTCTTGTTTCATTATCATAATAATAATGTCAAGTTGTTTGGTGGGGGCCATAAAAGATATTTATGAAAGAAACATATTGAGTGTAAAGTAGTTTGTTGAGTAGTTTAAATGCTTTATTACACTATACATGGTTAAAAACAGGGTGTTGTGCTCAATCTTGTTTGCGTGGTATCCATATAAAAATAGCTGGCCAGATCTTCATAGATATTTCCATTGGTTAAATAACTGCAAGTGGTTTAGAGTTTGGTTTATTAAGAATTATTTACTTTTCATCCTTGTTTCTTATTTGCTTTTATGAAGTGAGACAGAGAGAGAAACAATTCTATCTTTTCAAGCAATCCTCTGCTCAACATTATTGTTACAAATAACAGACAGAAATAAATTTCCTTAAATATTCTTCATCAAATTTTAAAGAGATGACACAAATGTTGACAAAATGATGCCAAATTTCAAAATTGAAAATTTAACTATTAAGTAATTAAAAAAATAGTATATGCAATGAAAAGTAGTAGCATTGCAGAGCAGAGTGTTCACATCCGATTATGCGATACAGTTTTATCATTTCTGCCAACCATAAAGATATAAATCCAACCAATCAAGTGGTAGTATACAAATACTATTTTATCTTTAATATGTTAGTACTATGGATGCTAAGATGAACACTAATATCACCAACTGTACAGATAATGAGATTCAGTCTAAGTTATTAGTAATCCCAAAAATACCTTTATAAAACACACATCTTATAGACCAACAAATATAGGATTTTACTTAAAGTCTTGAATACTAATAACAAATTAATTCACTAAAATGTTTCTATTATATAACTGCTAGTAAAGGTCCTGATAGATGTTAAAGAATCATTTCTTACAGTAAATGTACTTATAAAGGAATGTTATTAAAGTGACTGTCACTAAACACAAAACAACTATTCATTTCTATATAGGAAAAGAGCTTTATGCATATTTCCCTGGTCTCTATTTAGAATTTAGACACAATTTCTCTTGTTTACAGTTGGAATCCATCTTCTTGTTTTTTAAGGGTCTTAGAAGATTCTTTGTAACATTTATAAGACATTTGAAAGATATAGTTGACTCTTAAGATGTAGAAGTGGACAAAAGTGTATTGTTTACAATGAGGTGTTGTTGATGAAAATAGAATGTGTGTAGGAGAAATTGGGTGGAGCTTTGAAGAGAATGTAAATTGAAAAAATAAATAGAACACATATTTCAGTGCAAATTTCCAGATAACTGCCACAAAAACATGACTTTAGTAAAACCACCAACAGTTAATTCTGTTTAAAATATTATGAATATTTATTCAATACTGTAATTCTATTTTTACATATTTTTAAACTGACAGTATAATGATAGTCAAAAGAAATACTTAAAGCAAAATGAATAGAAAAATTTGAGTAGATAAACATGCTATTGTGAAAAGTATGGTGTAGCTCATAAAAACAATAACACAGGAAACAAATGAATTAAGTAAAATAAACAAAAGAAATATTTACATAATGTAATTTTGTTGAATGTGCAAAGTTAAATGAGAAAACAATGTTAATTTCATGTCTTAAACCATCAGTAGGCCAGGCATTGTTGATGTCTATGTCTACACTATTTATATCTGCATAAACTATCTCTGATACTGAGTACTCTTTCCATATAAATATAGAAAATGTTAAACAATTACATACATACATACATGTGTTTGTGTGTGTGTGTATGTATATATATATATATATATATATATATATATATATATTATTACTTCAAATATTATGTCTACTTGCCTGAGCACTCAAGAAAATTCAATAAAGAAAATGTAAGTTTTCTTGAGTTGCACACTCAAGAAAGCTTACATTTACAGTAGATGTAATACACACTGCTTAAAAAAATGGAGGGTTGACTCCAACATAGGTGTCCACTAAAAATAAGTAATAAAAAAATGTTGGATTGAAAATAAAAAGAAATCTATTAATTCTTTAGAAATATATAACTTCACACTAAAACAGTAAATCAGTATAAATAAATTGATGTGTTTGCTAGAATTGGTTGTGGAAAACAAAATGAATTGAATAGAATTAAATGCTTTTAGGATAAAAAGAACAAATGTTTCATTCAGAAGAGTTAGAATAGTAAAACCAATGTTATTCAGGGCTGTAGAAAACAAAAGAAAATGACATGTCAAAACTGGCACAGACATGTAACCTTCTTTGATCCGATGGACACAATGAAATTCACTTATCTCCAAAAAATGAAGCAAAAATAGTAAATTAATTACAAAGACAATACGCCTACTACTTTGGATCATCAAGCTTCTAGTATAATAGTTAGCATCATGGCCTTACAAGCAACTGATAATTTCTCCAAAATATTGATCTTGTGTCAAACATGGTTTAAAATAAATAAACCTTTACTAACATGGATCATCAGCAGATCTGCAATAAAAGCACTTTTTTAGATAAATGCAGGCACTTCATATATTTTTTTACAAAAAGCAAATATGTTTAAAAATCAAATTTCAGGTAATGTCATTTAAATATAAGAGTAAATAAAGGGAAAATATAAACATAATTATAAAAAAAATAAGTTGCTATTTTTATCAGTGTAGATAATTTTAATAAATCTCTTTTCTTCAATGCTAAAAAATCATATTATTTATTTGTTTTAAGAGAAGAGAGAATGTTTATTTCATATTTCAAAATGACAAACCCTCTTTAAAATAACTGTTATGCTTTATAAGTCATAATCTCCCTCTTGATTTATTTCATTAAGGGTTAAAGCATCAGATTGTGAAATTGATGACATAAGAATTATGAGTTCAATCCTTGGGCTGAGTAGTACAGACTCAGCAGAAACATGATTAGCAAAAATAGAGCAGTACTAAAACCAGAAAAAAAAGTATGAAGAAAGAAAGAAAGAACAAGATGAGATATCCCTTGACATGGACAATAGAATGAGAACACACTACTCTCATAGAGTAAATAAAATGTTCAGTGCAAAATTCCCTAAAGGTTATGCAGGTCGACAGATACTCGATGACTGAAGGACACAACTAAAACGATAAAATGATAACAACAACAAAAATAATGTAAGCTGCTAGGAAATTTGTCCTGGCTTTCCCGCATCAAAGGGTTGAGGTTAAAAATTGGGTTGAAGTTTAAAAATTGCGACAAAACGAGAGTAAAACAGCAAAATTAGAGCAGACAAACTCTCTCTTTTAGGCACGTACGAATAAAGAAAAAACTCCTGCTCAGTGAGTAACAACAAAAGAAGAAAGTGTTTATTTACAACATATACAGAAAAAGAAAGGTAAAGGGATAAAAGGACAATTAGGAGAGAAAGAAAGGGAAAAGAGAAAATGTTCTTAACAGAAAAAAGGCTTGCTCAAAATATTTCTCTGAGCGCCTAAAGAGTTCTTTAAGCGATTAGAATATTGTTAAGGCTCAGATAGAAACACTCACAGTTCTTGTAGAGTAGGAAAAATTGTTCGCAGATAAAGGAATCCTGCAGTTGAGTGAGTTTGTATGCCGACAACCGAAGTCCAGTGGGCTCATCAGAAGGAGTGATGAAGGGATGCAGCTTTGGATTGGTCTTGAATTGTGGACCGACGTTTGTTCTTGACAGCCTTTTAGTAGGTAGTTCTTCTTTGGTGAAAGAGGTTCTGGAGCTCCCTAATGTCGACCTCACAGACAGTGGGCAGAATTCTCACTGGCAAAATAGGTAAGATTCTCCAAATTTATGGAGTTTTGGTAGGCTCTGATGGATCAGGGACTTTTCCCTTCAAAATCATTGTACAAATTTCCTGGCCCTTCTATTGGTCAGAAAACACATTCTTATCTCTGATAAGAATCAGGGCCCTAGGAGCCAGTTTCGAAGGTACTGAAAACAGGTTGAAGTGAAGAAGCTGTGAGGTTTTTCCCAGACTTTATGGCACCATGGAAAGAATAATGGTGGTGGAATTCCTTTTTATATTTTCCAGCTCTCTCGTTAACCAGAAAATATATTCTTATCTCTGATAAGAATCAAGGCCTTGGGAGCCGGTTTTAAAATTAAAAAGAGGTTGGAATGAGGATAGAAAAAATAACGAGAATGTGAATTTGTAAATTTGTTGTTCTCTAATTAAATTCCAAGAAAGCATAAATATTGTTTGTCTGATCAGGCAACATGGCATCAGTCTTCTATGGACTAATGGCAATGTTCACTGACCCTGGTCACTATCATAATGTCGACAGTCATAAATAACTAGGTGTCTGCTTACATAATTGCAATGAAATACATCAGGAAGGAGATTAGATTCATACAATTATATATATATATATATATATATATATATATAAGTTTAAAAAGAAAACAGTCTGAAAGTTAGAATGATATATAATTTTTTTAGTGTCTTAACAAGGCATTGCTATGTGAAGTCAACATTCAATTTAGCAAATGAATGCATTGTTACACACAATGCTTAATTAATTATGAAAAATAAAATTAATCACCAAGATAGCTTTATATTGGTTGAAAATCAAAATCTAGATCAGAGTTTTTCAGACAGATATTGAAGTTAAGATTTTTGTGATAGGGAAAACAAGTGAATGAACAGACTTTAGAAGCAATTGAAAACCCAATCCTAAACAGGTAACAAAGTATAATCATCTATTCCTGTTCAAAAGACCAGGAAGGAGTGCAAACCAAACAATAGGTGAACCTATCTACTCCTATTGGGAGAGAAGAAAATAATAGTGAATAAAATAAAATTTCAGAGTTCAGTTGGAGACTGAAGAAGTATAGAGTGGGAGTAGACTTTAGAAAAAACGGAAATCCAATCCTAAACAAAAAACAAATGTTAAATCTCTACTCCTGTTAAAAAAAAAACAGGAAGGAGTGCGAACCAGACAATAGGCAAACCTCTCTACTCCTACTGGGAGAGGAAGAAAAATAATAAAATAAATAGTGAATAAAATTTCAAAGTTCAAGCAGAGACATTAGAAGTATAGAGTTGAAATAGACTTTAGAAGGATATATCTTTATAGTAGAGTGTAATTTGATTTATTCTATTTTTGTTATTTCATTTTTACAATAACTTTATTTACTATTCTTTATGAACCAAACTAAAAGTAACTATGTACTTGTCAACAAAGTAAATATAGTCCAATCCTGAAAGACGTGTTTCAAAAGTGGATCTATAGGAGAGAGAATATTGTTAAGTGTCAGAGATGTGAGTCAGACAGGTAAATAAAAGTATGCAAAAATTGGTTACTTGAGTTGACGTGGTTGACAAGGTAAAAACTGAGTTGCAGCTTAAAAGAGCTGTTTATGAAAGGAATGTACATTGACAACACTTAAGACAGAATAAACTGAAACGAAGGAGTGGGTAATGCAATGACCAGCCTTTGAAATCCAGGTTACTGTTTGACAATGATAATTTATAGTCTTCTGCTTGGTTCACCCTGTAACCAAGAAGACTATAAATTATAAAAAAAAAAAAGAAAAAAAAAAGACATTATCTAAGGTTTTGAAATGCAATTTAAAAATGAATATCTTTCCTGAAGCTTTTATTTAAGTTTTAATTCCAAGTTAATATATTAAATTTAATACTTTGCTGTATTTCAAACCAAATTTAAATTATTGGAATGATTTTTAAAAAAAATCTAAAATTGGACATATTGACAAATCTGTCAGCACAACATAATTCTCTTTTTTTAAAATCTTTTAAAAATAAAATATACTGTTCTGAAACTTTATTTGTAGAAGATTAACTGATTTAAAGTTTAATTAATCTGAATTAAAAAAAAATATTACTTACTTTTAGTTTATGATACCACAGAAAAGCATTTTTTAACACAAAGATGAGTATTTTTATGAAGTGTTGATATATTTATTGATAGCCTTATGTCTACCACTCTTATTTTCTGACAATGTTGCATATGGATATCCATATTTACAACAATTTGGCACATTTATACAAACAAAAAAAAATTCAAAATTCTTTTTAAAATGCTGTCGGGGAGGGGAGCACTAAATTGTAGTAAGATTTTGCACTTATGATTAGTAAATATAGTTTTTACTTAATAGCTATCAGCTAACCACTACAAACTGATACAGAATTTAAAAAAATTTAAAACTTCATAAATTATTATAATTCAAATTTTTTAAAAAATGAATCAAAAAATATTTTTTCTTACGACAATAATGTCTATATCTTAATCATAAAAGCAATTAAAAGCTTTTCTAATTAGATAATATCTTAGTTTTATTGTATTTTTTATTTTATGATTCAGAGCAGATTTTCTGTACCTGTGAGTTCTGTTTGATAAAAAAAAATTGTTGCTTTAAATTTTCCAAGGACTTATAACTAATATAAACATTACAAAAATGAACTTCTCGAAATTTCATAAAATTAATGAAGTGGAAGTAATGTTGTGAGTATAAGAAAGGGCAAAAAATGAAGTTCATGGTGTTATGCAGGAAAGATAACAGTTAACTCTAGGCTTGAAGAGGTCAAGATTGTTGTGATTGGGAAAACACAAGCAAATGAACAGACTTTAGAAGGAACCAGAAACCCAGTCCTAAACAGGGAACAGGGAGTAAACTTCTACTCTTGTTCAAAACCAGGCGATAGGCTAACTGATCTATTCTTAATAAAAAATAAGTAAAATAATTCTAACAGAAAATATCAAAAACACCTGAAAATAATATTGCACACTACAATGACACGGTTATGCATGATTTGCATGGACCGAATTTTATTAAAGAATGTAAAGTATCACTTATATCTCTTAGTATTAAAATGAAAAATACAAAAATAGAGTAAACAAAAGATTTTAAAATATTTTCTACTTAAACTTTTAAAATATTAAAAGCTGAATAAATTATACAAAAATAAGAAAAAATTGATTTGTGCTTTTGTAATAGTTACTGGATTGGCAACTATATCTCACCATTTTACTGTTGAACTAGCTATATGAATCCGTTTCTTGCTTCCCTACCACCTACATTCTTCAGAGATTTTAAATGCAATGCCAATCGCTGTTTTCTATCTTCCTGGATCCTGTTCTTTTACTGTCCCTTCTCTTCACTAAAGTCTTCTCGTTCTCTTTCACTCCCAGTAACACTTTGCATCCTAGTGGCATTATCACCTTGTTTGGTGTGAAATGATAAAAAAAAAAAAATACAAATTTCAATACTTAATTAGTATAGCTGCCATTTTCTTTTCTTACATCATGAACTTAATTCACATAATCTTTTGAATTTCATCCACATATACATTTAATAGAAAAAGTTTGATTACAATGAAAAAATATTCTATTAAAAAATCAAATAAAAGTAACTATAGAATATGTAAAGTGGTATTTTCCAAAGCAAAAGCTACAAGAAAATAAAATAAACAAACCCTTCATAAGATATGAACTACAAAATACCAAAAACTTCATGAAAAATCAACTAGAAAACTTCGAAAAATATCTGTACATTTGTATAAAGAACTTTGATGAAAATAGTTTTCAATAAATAAAACAATTTACACAATCTAAAGAATGCAGAATTTCCAAGTATTGGTATTTACTCATTTTAGCATGGTATGAGGCCAACTGGAAAGAAAGTGGAAGTAGGAAGACTGTATTGCACCAAATTTCCAAGCAAAAAAGGAACTCCTTATCTACCTTTAAAAATCATTTGAAATATTGTCTTTTTTAGATGGCTTCCAACACCAAATTGTGGTACTGGTAATACACACAATACACAACTATCTCAATCATAAGGCAAACCTTAAACTGTTATTTACTAAGCTTAGCTTGGCATAAAGCTACAGTAATAAGGCACTCAGTGAGAATCAAACTCTTTACACTAGCAAATTGGTCCTGGCTTGCTAACCATTGCACTATGGTGGGCATCTTTGGATTTTTCATACACTGAAGGAATTTGATTATTTAAATTGTACATTCACTCTAAAGTGAAGTTGAGATTTCCCATATTTTGATTAATAAATCACTGAAAGAAAGTGAATCAATGAAAGTCCTCATGATATACTTCACTTAAAGATGAGTGTATAATACAAATATTCAACCTCCAACAATAGTTGAAGCAAAGCTTAATGAGAAGCATAGAAGCTTAAACTAAAAATCTGTTAACCCACCAAGTATGGAGCCCTCAAAGGTACCTGGAATAAAGAGTCAGAAAGTTACCACACAAAAACTGATTGTTACTGACTTAAACAAAGTGGACACTGGATTCATTGAGCAAACATTTATTCTCCCAACAAAACAAAAATTGTTTTTTTTTATCAAACATTTATCCTGAGATTTCTTTCATTTAATAAACAATTTATAGAAAAATGGAGCATTACAAATTGGTGTGGAAAAGATGTTTTAAAAGAACAAAAAGCAAAGGGAAGCATATAAGTTAAAAGGAAAAGAAAATGCATGACAAATGAAAAGAAAAAAATTAGATGCCACCCTCCTTTCTCATAAAGAGATTCTACTGAAAAATTAAGACTTGCAATATTATACAAGGACCATTCTAAAAGTAATGCCTTATATTTCATTATGTTGGTTCACAACATCAAAAACAGATATTGATGGCATGGCAATAGAGGTTGAACCTTCCTACCAATAACCATTTTGTGTTTACCTTGTTAAAGAATATTGCCAAAGTGGCAACTGGCATGAAAGTGCATATATGAGGCAGGGTTTTATCAGTAAATTCATCAATGCTAACTAAACATTTACAGAGACCAAATAGTAGATGTGAGTTATATGGTAGGTAAATCATCTCAGCCGTAGTGACAATGATGTATGTAAGGAGCCACATTTTGGGTAGCCCTGCACAGCTCTCAACTCAGGAATTGAAAAGCACCCCAATTAACTCATCCACACGAATCTGCAGATTACAAGAGAACGATGTACATCAAAATTTGCTCTATCTAACAGGGTTATTGAGCTATGTGTATCTATTAGAATTTTCATGGAAATAAATAGAAGACATTACTTTCAGAAATTTCATCTTAGCTATATTTACATTACTGTATAGACAGAAATCTCTGATACAACAAACAAAACCAGAATCAATTTTTATTTTAACTTTTGTTTTATAACAAACACACACACAATAATATGTCATTTGAACATTTACTAATTATATATATATATATATATATATATATATATATATATATATATATATATATATAGCTGAAAGTACTTAAATTTATTGGTGTGGAAAAGATGTTTTTAAAAAAATCAGAATTTATTACAGATTAATAATAAACTGTCCAAAGTTCATATTTTGTTATTTTTGTTCAAGTACTTTCGACTTTACTGTGAAAGTCAAAAGTACTTTAACAAAAATAACAAAATATGAACTTTGGACAGTTTACCCACAATTTCAAGTGCAATACTCACGTTATCCAAAAATTGGAAAATACAATAAAAATTAAGCAGACAGGCCTTGTCGTTTTTTTTTTTAATCAAACTTATTTTGATGGAGATATATGCGTGTGTGTCTGTGTCTGTGTATTTAGGCAGCAAATTCTCTTTTAAACATGTCAGATTGAATAAATTACAGACATTATGTCTGCTAATTTTTAATAAAATCCGTTCATATTCACAAATAACCTTCTGTGTATTGATGTTAAAGGATGAGAGAAATGTGCTATAGCTGTTTAAATTTCTTTTATTTTCATTTCCCAAGTACTTTTGATCTTCTTCCAAGATCATCTTCAGGGTTGCAAGTAATCCAAAACTATATGTTCTTCATTAATATAAGTATTTATATAAATTTATTTAAATATTTATATAAATACTTATACTAATGGACAACATATAGTTTTGTACCACTTGCACCCCTAAAGATGATCTTGGAAGAAGATCGAAAATACTTGGGAAATGAAAATAAAAGAAATTTAAACAGCTATAGCACATTTCTCTCATCCTTTAACATTAATACACGGAAGGTTATTCGTGAGTATGAACGGATTTTATTAAAAATTAGCAGACATAATTCTATAATCTATTCAATCAGACATGTCTAAATATATATATATATATATATTAGTTTTAACTTATGCTATATTTATGGGTAAAAGTGCTCAATATCAAGGATAGAGTGTATGTAAATATATATAAAAGTGGACACTGAGGTCAACACTGTGTTCTGATAGTCTGTTTCATGCTTGAATACAGTCTTCAGGTCATGAAGACTTGGCCATGTCACCACATGGTGTTAATCTCAGTGTCCTCTTACATACATACACAGTAATAACAAATCAATAGATTAATAAATAGATTAATCTAATCCATTGATACTGAAGAACAGTGTGTCTGCAAAACTAAGTCAGTCAAAAGATAAACTTTTATTTGTTTATTTACTGTATATATATATATATATATATATATGCATACATATACACACTTAGTGGTCTATATGATACTTTTTTTTAAATTATCTAAATATTACGCTACTACCTAATGATTTGGTATTAAGGAAAAGAGGCCAAGATGTTTAGGGAATCAGAATGAGTTGCATTGAGCAAGAACCAAAATTGCTCTTAGAGAGATGAATGGATGAATTTTCTTTCAAGATTGCAGTTCAAATTTTGCATTGGCTACACACACACAAATAATCAGAGAAAATAATAATTTAACTTCTAGATAAGAGGTTCAGGACAAAATCTAAAACAGTAAAAAGCAGACCAAAGACTAAAAGCAGTGACTTAGAAAGAATTATTACTGCTTAGATAAAAATTAATCAAATAAAGCAAATTGAAAGCAAAGAAAAACAACAGAATATAAATAGGTAAAAATAATGATATAATAGACCTTTAACAATGAAATCAAAACCAAAGTGGTATAAATCTTACATGATGAAATTATAAATAGTTTATTACAAAAAGAAAACAGAGGTTTACGAAGGTATAAAAAATGACCTACCAATAAAATGAATAACAAATATAACAGTATTAAAAATCAAAGCTATAAAGTTTCTCATATGTAAATATGTAGCAGTATTAATCAAATGCAATGAGCATTTGTAAATTTAAAATATTTGTATATCATTTATTAGGATACAATAACTTATAGAAAAGAAAGGCAAGTTATACAGAAACAAATACCTAAAATGAAATAAAGAATTATTTCTGTATTTAATTTTTATTGACATTTTCTCCCCTCTATCATGTAATTCAACTTTATTGTTTGCATAAACAATAACAAATTGGCTTTGTTTTTCTTTTGACAATAGTTTTTCCCTTCCCTTTCTATCTGTGTATGTGTCACAAACACATAGATTAAATGACATAATGCATTACAATATGTCACTTCATTAAGCAAGTTTAAGCAATGTTTTTCATAATAACAATTTTGGTATCAATCAGCCAATATAAGTCAAATTTTCAGGATATACTTATAGAATAAAGATACTTATAATATTTGTTCTTATTACAAATATTTATAATAACCTATTTGTTAGTGAGGGAATATATATAATAGGACAGTTATTGACATTTTAGTTTTAGATATATATGTCAAGATTGCCATAAGTAATAAAAAATTCAAAGAGAAATATAATATTGTAAAGTTACTGAGTGATGAGAAACACAAAAAATGAAAAGAACAATAAAAAACGTAATTGAAAATATTGACAAGAAAATGTAAGGAAAATGGCTTCAAGAATGTCAGAAAGAGAGATTTTACAACAAATTAAAAAGTAATAAACCAGAAAAGTTACAAGCAAAATATTTGAAGTTGGTATAAAGATAGAAGAGATGCAGAATATTAAGAACATTGGCTAAAACATGAAAGTAAATGTCAGTAAAAGAAACATAAGTTGGGTAGAATAGTAAGTGAAACTGATTTCTCAACAGTAATTTTTAGTGATGAATGTAGAGCTCCATTGGATGAACCGTGTGGCTAGGCTTGAGGTTGGGCACTTTATAGAAACAGTCAACCAACATTGTGTAGAAGACAATAGTGTGAAGGTAAATTAATATAGAGCTAATATTGTAGGCAGTAAAAATTATAGGTCCATTCAAAATTGATGATAGTGTCAAGATAAATGCAAAGAACTATTCTTGGATATAATGTTTTTTTGAGTAGTGCAGTGCTTTAAGCTAAAGTGTCTATTCATATAAGACAATGCTTCTTCATATTCTGCAAAGCTCACTATTGTCCACCTTGTCCATAAAAGAGAACTAAAATAACAGAATGGCCCTCAAAAAAAAAAGTTTCTCAAGATATTTTGATTGGCACAGGTCACAACCAAGAAGCTTTAAGCTAAAGAATCTATTCATATAATATAATGCTTCTTCGTATTGTGCAATACTGACTATAGTTCACCTTGACAAGAAAGGGTTTCAAAGAAACCAAATTAATAGAAAACAGTATTTAAGCAGAAATCATCTCTGGGAAGCAATAAAAACTGCCTCAAGTTGAAAGAGAAAAAAGTAAATAAAATCAATAGTTGAAAGATGAAAGTTATCAAACATTAAGGACTGATTGAGTGATTTGTTTTTTTTACCATTTATCAACAGTTTATGAGTTATCTAAAGCCCAAAAATATTTTCTATTGTTAGAATAATTCTTCTTTTGTGACTGAATATTGTATTAACAATTTTTTCTAGATATAAGTTCTACTTATTTAACACGTAGCTGGGAGGGAAATTAATTCATACCTTTCCCAAGGATATTTGTGTGTAAATAAATGTAACCATCTTGACTGGAATTCAAACTCAGCTCTCCAATTTCTCATTCTGAGCTGTTATCCATTACACCACCCTCACATCCAGAAAGTTATATTAACATGTAAAGGAGAATAATAATTTATTCAAGTATATGGGATACTGTTTCTATAAACTATATCTTTTGGATTTATAAATAAAAATTTATATTGCATTTCACTTGTTTGTATAATAGAACCTAACATATTCAAAACAAGTTATTATTAATATTTTTATAATGATGAATGTTATAAACTGAAATTCATTTGATATATTGTTCATATAAATATAAGAATATCCTGAAAATTTTACCGACATCAGTATGTAATATCAATTTTACTGAAAAGATATTGACTTACATAATAAAATTTGGTCATGTCTAGGGATTTCTCGTCTAATTTTTATTTTTAGTATTGCTTAATTAGTGCTTGCCTACTGAGTCCAAGTATGATGAGTTCAATCCCTGGGCAAGGCAATGTGTACTTGAACTTGAACTGAGCAATTCTAAAAATAAAAACTTGAAAAGGTATCCCTATGGAACGAGAACAGCCCGCCCCTGTAGATTCAATAAAGAGTTTATTTCAGAATTCCCTGTAGATTACCCAGATCATTATAAACCTGATGAAGGCTGGAGGGCCCAATGGCCAAAATGTTATACTAATAACAATAAAAATGAAGCCAATAGTCTGAATTTAAATGGTGTAAGTAGGATCCTACTTGGAATTATTTTGTTTTTTTTACTATTTCTAAATTAATATACAATAAGTATATTAATTTACAAATAGTAAAAAAAAAAAAATGTGTCCAAGTAGGTTATGCTATTTACACCATTTAAATTCATGTTATGTTTATTTAATTTTTTATATTTCTGCAATATTTTAATCAAAACACCAAATCAACCTCAAAATATGATGGAATTACTCATTTTCAACATAAAATGATTTTTTTTTTTTATCTAAAAGGAAAAAGTATGAAAAAACAAATATGTAGATAAAACTTTTTATGACAAAACAATATTTCAGAGATGATTTAAAAATGATAATCACAGAAATGTTTACAATTACATTTGATGTTAAAAAGTGGGTAAGATTTACATTTTCAGGTTCTTTTTGAGTACAATGAGTAAGATAGACAAGAAAACTGAAAATAATAATCTAGAAATACAAAACCTAGAAATAAAAGATTATTATTTCATTAGGTTGTACCTGATATTTTTTCTTGAGATCTTTCACAATACCATAGTGGGTTATTCTGCCATTAAATGAAACATTTCTTTCCTATTTCTCCTGGAACTTTTTCTCTTCTAACTAATAATGGACATTTTATTCATAAATTTAATCAATACCCAAAGATTATCAAGAGTCATATTTATTGTATATTTTTAGTAATAACAAGAGAAAAGTAAACTCCAAAGAATAATTTTTTTATTGGTTTTGATTTTTCTCCTTTATAATTTTAACTCAAACTATTTCTGAAAAATGTTTTCTTATTTTTAATAAATTTTTATAAAATTAAGCTATTGTATCATAAGTAATAATGTGTAGCATTTCCCAATCTTATGTGTAATCCAAGCTATGTTTATGATGCAGATGAAAATACAACAAAACTAATTTTTTAGCATCTCATCTGCATAATTAAGATAAATTTAAATTTTTGTTCAGAGTTAATTTCACACTTTTCTAATTCTCTATCTAAAATACTCTTTCCTCTTTGAATCTTGAAAAACTTTCAAGTACACTCGTGTATGCTATTTACAAAAATAATTACATACCGATTCAAATACATAAATTAGAAAAAAAAAAAAAAAAAAAAAAAAAAAAAAAAAAAATCAAGGTTAATATGAATTATAATATTTTTAGCTATTTGAACTTTTCATTTCACTTAGTAAAATAAAGTAAAATAAGTATATATATATATATATATACATACATACATACATACATACACACACAAGTAGACATTGAACTCAACATCCAACAGCAACAGTCTGTTTCCTGTTTTAAATGCAATCTTCAGGCCATGTGCCTTGCATTTTGACTAAACAATTTATGGTCAATGTTGCATTATGGGTAGAAGGTTTATTGTATTATCCTATCAATTACTGGATGAGAGGGTAACTTATGTTTCAAGTTATTCTAGAGGTGATTGAGTAGGAATAACTGTGGATTCAAATACTGTTATTTGTAAATATTTTATAGTATTGCTTGTTAACTTTTTTTTATTCATTATTTATTATTGACTACTTTATTATTTGTTGTTGGTTAATATTATTACATTTATTTGTGTTTATGTGTGCATTTAGAGTTTATTAATTTGTTTATTATTTAATTAATTTGTTTATTTATTTATTGATTTCAATTTTTTGTTTCTTTTTTACTTATTTATTTTTTCATATTTGTTTTTAGTTTTCACTTTTTAAGTAATGTGGTAAAAATTTGTTTTCATGTCTGCATTTTGAGATATGTTCTGATCATGTGTTTAGTAATTTGTGTTGGTCTGGGAAGATAATTATGGTTATTTTCTTTTCCAAATAACATTTACAGTTTTGGGATTTATTGTTGTAGGCTGATGCTGTTTTCCTTATTTTTCATGATTTTTTTATGTGATTTTATTTTTATTTTCAATTTCTCATATGTTTAGATATGTACTGTTTGCATATTTACTATTTGTAAAGGATGTTTTGTGTGTGTGTAGTTTCACTGCTTCCAGGGTTCTTCAATTACTCCCATACTTTACTTTTCACCAGAATTTGAACCAGGATACTTTGTACAATCCACATGCTTTGACTGACCTTTCAACCACCTAATGAACATTCATGAACGTTCTCAAATTTACAAGCCTTGATAAACCAATGATAACCTCGCCTCTGTGTGTATAAATGTGTGCAGAATAATAAATCCCACTTTGCCTTAAACCCTCAGAGGACAAAATGCGTCTGCTAAATATAGCTTTTCCTCTCATCTCTATTTATTCATTTTGTCTCTTCTACAGATAAACTCCACCTGAGAATATTTACGTGTGTGTGTGTGTGTGTATATGTGCACACATATGTAGTTTTTCATTGTGACTGAATATTTCTTCTTGTTACTACCTGATATATACAGCTGTATATTAAAGATGGAAATGAATAAAGAAGAGAAAGGATTACCTGAGTCACGATCACTAATTTCATTCAACTGCATCTGTGCCATACTCCTCTTGTCGAATGTGGCTCTATCAACATGTCCGCGTGAATGAGAATCAAAGCTGCAGAAGACATAAAATATAAATTATTCCCAATTTTAATCAAAATTCTTATTAAAAAATGTGGAAAAATAATTTAACATCAAAATAACTTTACACAAACTCATTAATGGTAACGAAACTGTCACACTTTACATCAGGCCTCAATTACAATAAAACAAAAAATAAAAATTTTCATTTTTCCTTTATCAAATTCTATATCTTACTTTTGTGACTGTCTTATATTTATTAAAATTCTTAGAATCTGTCCAACTTTTAAAAGCATTTATTAAAACCCCACAGAAACTTATATATAACTAATTAAGAGAAAACACAAATTAAGTCAAATACAAGGGTTACAAAATCAGAAATCATGATTTTACTTTCATGAGAACTTATTTTAATATTAAGAATGGATAGATTAGAATAAGTTTAATTCCCTTTCTTTTTATATAAAAATGTTTTGCACATATAGAGACAATACTATGTTTTATAGAATTGTATACAAAAGATTGTTATAGGCTTATATTTATACATGCAGAATATATCCTCAAAATATCAAATAGAATTAAAAGAACAGATGACTAGAGTAGGCACCTTTTCATTTGGCAACAGTTAAGAGGATATATATATATATATATATATTAATAACTATATTCGGTTGGTGAAAAAACCCAGATGACACAATTCCCAAATATAAATATATCAAAACAAATTGGTACCTAGGAAAAAAAATGAAAAAAAAAAAAAAGAATTAGGAACATCTGAGCAGGGCAAAAAAAACATCCAGTACCTTAAATTCTAGTGCAAAGATAAAACATAAAGTGCTCCATACGGTAAGTAGAGCAGAAAATGAAAAAAATCCTAAAGAGCCAGGAACTACCTACCTACCTAGGTTTCACCTAAACAGATCTTCAGGGTAAACTGGCATATATATATATATATATATATATATATATATATATATATATATATCTCTTCCATTAAAAATAGCTGACAAGGAAGATTTAATTAATCTTTTATTAAATTTTTCCAGCAATCTAACATTTTTCTGTTTTTCAGAGGCTTAAAGAATATAGGAATTGTCCATAGTTATAATTGCTCCAAGCACTTTCGACCATTATCAAGGATGTGTCTTTTAGATGGTGGAATTCTGTTTGTAGCTGCTATATAGTAATTTTACAATATGGAGTTTGAGCAGTTTGTGTGCCTCTAGACGGTCATATGCTATGCAGCCAGTTGACTGGGGCAAGACTTCTATTTTTAGAATACCTTTAACATGTCATCGCCTCTGCTACATTGTGTGAGATTGATAGTGGGAGAATAAAATTTAATAAGCAGAGCCTCCCTAATGACATACTAATTCCATTGCCCCTGTAGAAGACTGTGTTACTTGTCAAAAAACAAATGATCTATATCAGACACACTACTACCTCACTGAATAGACATCTTACATGCCACCTGTCACAGTAGTGTGCAATTAATAAACATTTAACTCATAACTTCAAAGAACCTTTAAGGAAAGTTCTAGTTGATAATACAAGGATCCTTTTCAGGTCACATAGTTGTACACATCAATATATATATATATATATATATATATATATATACACACACACACGAGGAAGTACTGCTGAAAAGTTTCCTGACGAAGAATGGATTTTTTTAAATCCATTCTTCATCAGGAAACTTTTCAACAATTCCTTTATATATATATATATATATATATATATATCAACAACGAAATTATCCATACACCCATCAAAACTTTAGAAAAGGATTGCAGCAAGTTATAAAGGTGAGAGGCCATGCTATTGACTATTAATATTGTGAAAATTGTTCAATTATTTTCTATTTTTCATACTGTATGAATAATTTTGTCTTTTCCTATTTTGCATAATTCACCTATCAATTTCTTTTGTATGTAACCTATTGTTCTGAAAATTGAGTTTTATATTCCATTTTTTGTACTTATTAATATATAAGAAACCTGACATCATTGGGCATGAGATTCTGAGAAATGGATAAAAATATTCAAAATTGATGGGTGTACAAATAATTTTGTCATTGACTGTATATATATGATACGATGGGTAAATTGTCGCCATTTTATATTTTTAATTTTATGCATGCATGTTGTTGGTTTTGTTTTTGATTTTGTTGACTGCACAGTATAGTTAGGCTTAGTTGGGTACTGTCTGTAAGGAAAAGAGTACCATGACCCAATTCTCTTTGCCAGAAATTTAGAAGCGGCATGCTGTACTGCTTGGCATTTGCACTGGAAGCTTCAATATTAACATTTCAGTGTTTGGGTGTCAATCTGAGGACAATGCAGAGGATTCGGAAAGTGTTGGATGATAAATCAAGGCAACATAATGGCGTTTGGAGTGATTACTAGTGATGGCAACGTTATGTTTCCATTCATCTTCCCACAGGGCCTCAAACACAACATGGAGGCCTACATCAAGTACCAAGAGAGTGGCTGCTGGAAGACCCTATTTCTGGCAACAGGATTCTGCAACATGCCACACAAGCTGGAGAACCTAATCCTGGCTGTCAGACAATTTCTGCGACAGCTTCACCCCTTATATCTGGCCACTTAACTCCCCAGACTGCAACCCCATTGATTATTATATGTGGGGTGCAGTTGAGTAAGAAACCAAAAAAATTCCTTGTAGCACCAAAGATGAACTGAAAGCAAGGACTATGGCAGCATTCACCAACTTAAACAAGGAGATTGTCCTGAAGAGTTGCAGGAGATTGTAAAGTTGTCTAGAAGCTGTGGTTGAAGCCAATGGCTATTTTATTGAATAAATTTACTCTTTAGTATTTCAAGATATTTTTGTGTAATTTTGGTAAATATATCTGTTAAAATGAGATGTCAGTGTTATTTTCATTTTTGCATAATTTAGACAACAATTATCCATCACACCCTGTATATATGATGGGATCTCTTGTCATCTTTGATATATGAGGATCCAACAATTCAGCCTATAGAACTAAACAGTCAAACTACCTGCACATATAATTTAATTATAGCGCCAAACCTCCACATTTTTTGGAAGAACTGAATACACAGAACTGGTGCAGATAGTGAACCATGCAGTCCACCAAAACAGGTTTCACTCAAAATTGTTCTCCTAGACTGGTTTCTTGAAACAGTCACCACTTGGTGTTGAACTCAGTATGTGACTTTTGCTATAGCATATTGATATTACATTATTCCTAATGCACAGATACTACACTGATCCTATGCAGAACTACCAATCCATGCATAAATAAACCTATTTTTTACTGGTATTATGTCTTTTTTTAATCATTATTAAAAAATGTATGTCTGTGGATATTTTGTTTTTTTTTTGTTTATTAATCAGCTTGACAAATAAATCTAATTTTTTCAATGTTATATTCTTCCACAGATATCAATAGATTTTTTTGAGGATTTTATTGCTTTGTGACATTATTTAATCACTAATTCAGTATAGATTATTACGTTTACAAACATAAAATACAAAAAAACTTGAGCACATATCCCATTATTCACCAATTCTAAGTGGGACATTTAAACATGAGCCTCATTTAACATTTTTGTAGCCATCTCTTCTATTACATGTATTGTTCACCCAACCTATAAAGTATTCCCTACATAAATATGAAATTCCTGTCATCAGAGGTCAATATATATGTATATCCTTTTATTTTTACAGTTCTGTCATTATATTGTTTAAAATAAATTCTCATCCTTAATGAAACAAGTCCTTCATCAACTGTTATTTTTGGTGAGAATGTTATTTACAACAAATTGTAAATATTCTAATGGAAAAACAGGTTTAGAAAATAGCTAGTCTATACTCCATTGTTTGTACATCATATATATATATATATATATATATATATATATATATAGTGAAACAAAATTAAAAAACATAAAAACATGCTGAGACTTGCATATTTTATTTATATATTGAAAAATAGTAGATCTGTTTTCATTGGTTATTTAAATTCAACATTTTATAACTTGATATTTTAGATACTTTCAGTAAGTTTCAAGGAAATATTTATGTGTATAATGTACTTAAACAATGTAACTATACTGAAAATATACTAATACATAAGTAAAAATAACTTACTTTTATTTGTGGTGTAAAGTACATAAAAGAAAGGCTATAGAACGGATTTAAGATGCTTGGTCATGTGAAAGGCATTAAAAACAAATAAAATGCATTTTCATTTTAAATGACTTTATAAGATCAGAAACCAGTTTTTATAACAAAAAATTGCTTTCAGTAATTCTCTATGCAGAATCAAAGTTTCAAGATTAGGCTAACTTTAAAGGTTCAGCACTGTTAAACAATGAATTTCACTACTTGTGGCTATTTGGGTTACTCTTAAAATAAGCTGGGCTAAGTTAAGCTACAAAAGAGAAGATAGTCAATTCAAAATTTAGTAGTGCTTGATTTTCAAATGTAGCCAAACCTGGCTATTCTGTCCAAAAATAAATCTTTATATAGAATATCCTAATATATACATTCATTTTTATTAAGATGATGATAATAATAATAATAATCTTTTTTAATGTAATATCACTTCAAGACATAGGTAATCATGACTCTTCAGAGATTTTTCTTATCTGCAAAATGCCATGCATTATTGGCATCCCTATTGTTTGCTTTTTAGAGTTTCCCTTCTCTTAGACTGGTTGCTACACAAAGATAACATATTTAACCTATAGCTATGAGAACAGGAGACAGACTCATGCCTTTCCTAAAGACATTTGTACAGAAGTGAACTCAACAGAGGAGCCCAGAATTTGAACACATCTGAACAATTCCAATCTTCATGCCAGTATCCCTTACATTATTCATCATACATCCTAATAGAAACAATAACTACCTTAAAAAATAAATACTTTTCTTCCTTTTTAATATACTCTTCTTTTATATTACATTCAACAAAACCCTGGCCTTTATGGATATTTACTAAACCAAATGTGGAACAGTTTTATTAAATACTCTTTTAAGCTTTCTGCACTTAAAGAACCAATAGCAGTTGTACAATGAGTCACCTAACAGTTGCAGGACTTGCTGACCATTCTAAAAACACAGACAGGCATGTCACAACAGCTTTACAAATAATGTTACTGATTTCATAAAAATCACACCACCTGATGAAATTAAGACAGTAATCCACATTGTTCTGTTATTCTTTGCCTAGACCTGTCAATTCACAAATTCCTACCTTACCTGTTCTGATAAAACTAACTTGTCACTCACTTTTCAAGGGATTTTTGTCCAGAACTACCTCTTCTTTCCACTATATCAGTTTTAAATACACACAACATTCAAGCCTTTTCTTTTTAACTATTTAATCACTTTGTTTGCATAGAACTGAAAGGAAACAGTGACAAGTGAATTAACTAAGACTGTTTTTCTTTTTTTCAGCATCTTTTTTTTTGGTTGCCATTTGCAGTTAGGACAAAGACAAACTTTTTCTTCAACTAAAAAATATAAGATCAACTTCTATCTTTTTCTCTCCTACTTAATGAAAGTGTATGCAGGTCTCTCTCTCTCTCATGTATATATGTGCACACATTTTCATTTTTTTCTAACCATTCATTTTTCTTCCAAATTTTAAAAATTATGATCATTTTTTCACATAGAATTTCAGTATTGACTTTCAAACATTTCAAAAATGAATGTTAAAGGAATTTATAACATAAATTTTCCACAAGCTTGAATTTATTTTGAAAAATTTTTTTGTCAAATTTTAAACAACTAGTTTAGACACCAAAATAAAGATGGAGTTAAATTTTTAGGCAGTTTCAACATGTTTTATTAAAGTTAATGGATTTATTATAAAAACTGCAGTCTAAAGTTATTATGCAAAACCAGAAAATCACTTTTTACTTCAATAGCAAGGTAATCACATCAACAAATGATCAACACTTATAATAGAACAAATAACAAACATATATGATACATCTTTGAAGCATTTACATCTTAATATAGGGACCTTTCTTCACAGTAACAGCTAGAAATCTATTATACATTGGTTCTTTTAGCCACAGGCACATTGTGTTGGATAACATCCATCCTTTGGCCAATATATCAGGTCCATTCACCTGAGAGTCATTCATGAAAATTACTTTAGATAAATCAATTTTCACATATTTCTTGGCCAAATTTTGACACAAAAATATTTGCTTTACTGAAAGGGGCTTGCCTAAGAGATTTCTTGACAGATCCTAATTTGTGAAATATTTTACACTTATTATCCTTCTTGACCCCCTTAATTTCAAGCTGTTCAAAGATCTGTACACTCATTAAAAGTGGATGTTTAAAAGTGGATGTTTTGCTATAACTTACTTTAGTTTACATTACTCTCAAGGAGACAAGTTCTGAAAGCCTTTTCCTTTGTTTCTAGTTTTCAGCTTAGTTATATTTTGAATAGTCCTTTTTATCATTTGATGATATCTGCAAAGCTCCATTGATATCACCAATGTTGACATTCCCTCACTTAATAACTGCTATTTTCTGTTTTTCAGCATTTGTTAAATCTAATCCATAAACTATGTTTCAACATATATTATGAAAAGAAAAAAGTAGTTTTATAAGATTTCTCAAAATGTAACAATTAAAAGTGGCTAGAGATTTTACCAAGGGTGGGATATGGACTAGTTTACGTTTAATAAATATTGGCTTTCAATATTTTGAGTTATTGAAGTTTATGTGATTTACATAATAACTTCAGACAGGCTGTATACACACACACACACATATATATATATATATATATATATATATATATATATATATATATATATATTATACACACACACACACACACACACACACACACACTTTAATTTTTGCATAAATTCATTTTAATATATATTACATACCTACACAAAGAAACTAAAAAAATACATAACATGTGAAGACATGAATTATTTAAAATGCCAGGTGGAGATGCAATATTTGAAAAATAATGAAACTGACATAGCTGAAAAAAAAAAACAACACCCTTTTGTTAATGGCTTATGAAAGCTGAAAGTATTCCAACATTAGACAATTTATATTCATACTTTCATCAGAAAAATAGTATGACAGAGAAAAAAAATAAATTAAAAAACCCTTAACAAAGAACTTTTGCTGGTTTGTAGCCAAACTTGTATAAATGAAAATGTTTTTCACCCAATATATATAAGTACATCAGTAAATCTACAGCCTATATTTGACAGAACAAATAGTTATTTTTCAACATAATCTTTCCTTATCAATGCACTTTATTCAGAAGTGAATATTGATAAAAAAATTAAACATCATCCAGTGAAAATTTTAGATCAAAATTTGTAATTAATATAAATTAATAATTATGTATACAAAATGGATAAAACTCCTACATTACATTGATTCACTGAAGCTCACTAAGTAAGTTATTCATTATGTTTCTCTCTCTTGCCTTCAATGTCCTGTGAGTGTCAAATTTTCCAAGCCCTCTTTCCTCATTATGTCCCCTAGAAATTTCAACTGTTTCTTCTTGATGTGAATTATAATTATCCTTTTTGTTTCCATTGTTGCTCACATGTTTGATCCATGGTATTCTTAGCATCCTTCTGTAGAACCACATTTCTGTTGCTTCAAGTCTTTTCTTCATCAAGAAAAGAGTATTTAACTAATAAAATTTTCTGTTTCTTAATTCTTTCCTTAGCCTTTGGAAGGTATCTTTCACTATCCCAATGTGCTTTCAGATTTCAGTATCACATTTTTTGTCCTCTGTTAAAATGCTTCCCAGATATTTAAATTGTTTGATTTCAGTATCTCCAATTTGTAATTTGCATGTTGGGCTGTTCCTTTAGCTAACAATCATGCATTCCATCTTCTTGCAATTGATGTTTCTGCATATCTTATGTCGTTAAGATTGTGGTGGCCAATAATGAATAAAGGACTTTTAATTCCCTCTCCCCTTGCTCTATTAGGTTGAATAGGTCTGGTGAGAAGACACATTGTTTTAGACCCCTTTCTATTTTTGTATATTTATTAAACTCATTTTCTATCCATAGGCAGGCGGTTTGCTGCCAATATAGGTTCTGGATTATTCTAATATTCTTCCCAAATATGTCGAGGTTGCCTAGCACTTCCAACTGTTCTTTGTGATATACTTTATCAAACGCTTTTGCGTAATCTTTAAAACACAGATACACATTCTTCTGCTTTTGTATTGCTCTTTCTGATAACATTCTGAATATAAATATAGATTTCCTTATTCCACTGTCTTTGACAAATACATAGTTATTGTCCTATTTCTGGTCTGATTCTGCTACACACTCTATTCATCATAATTTGGATAAGCAGCTTTGTTATATGGTTCATTAGACTGATTGACGGAGTTCACATAGTGCTATGTAAATAGATCTACTTAGGTCTTCCAATATATCACCATTGTTATAGATTTCATTTATTATGTCTGTAATCTTGTTAATGCAGAAATCATCTAAAGTTGCCAGCATCTCTCATATGATTCCATTTGGTCCTGCTGCTTTTTTTCTGTTCAATTTGATTACCCCTTCAGATTTTAATATTTCTGGTCCTTTAATATTTTTTGTGTATTGCTGGTTGTCCTCTTTCATCATGGAAGAGTTCTCCACTGTATTCATTCCATCTATGAAGTAATTTTTCTTTCTCTAATATCAATGTCCTGTCCTTGGATTTTATGCATCCTGTTGATGAGCATGTCTTTTACTGTTCCCTCTCTGCTCCTCTTGTCTTCAATAGGTTTTGTGAGTATTAAATTCTCCAATCCCTCTTCATTATGGCTTCCAGAAATTTCTGATCAGAAGCATCAATTTCCTAGCAGATTCTAGTTTCCTTAAAATTTCCACATCTCTGTCAAGTGTTTTCTTCATTTGTGAGGAGGCTGTCTAGCATTCACTGCCATATACATTAAATATTACATAGCAGTTGAGAATTCTTTTCTTTGTTTTAGAAATTGTTTTCCTCTACTTTAATACATTATTTAATTTTTGAAAGGCATCTTTTGCTATTCCTATGTGCCTTGATATCATTGATTACTATACTGCCTGTATAGTTAAATTTCTGTACCTGCTTGATTTTGACATCCCAAATGCCTAGCTCACACCTAAAGTTGTCTTTTTTGCTGATGACCATGCATTGTCTTCATACAGTTAATATTTAGTCCTTTCTTTTACTATCTTGTCTAAGAGTGCTTTCAGATTTCTTTCCAAGTCTAACATCAATACAGTGTTTGTCATGCATGTTGTTAAGTGATGTAATGGAATAACCAGTCACCCCCATGAATGATTACACTATAGGTAGTAAGTACCTATAAAGTCAACCGTCTACAAGAGATTGGAG
This sequence comes from Acanthosepion esculentum, assembly GCA_964036315.1. NCBI lineage: Eukaryota > Metazoa > Mollusca > Cephalopoda > Sepiida > Sepiidae > Acanthosepion > Acanthosepion esculentum. The sequence continues at coordinate 70,844,391 of OZ038498.1, forward strand.
GAAGAGTGAGAAGATGCAAGCACGTCCGACCTTCCAATTAGTGGCACTCACTACTAGATTGACCTGTGTGTATAACTACCATATTTCATATTGTATTGGTTGTGTACAATAAACCTTTCTTCTATTTCCACCTGGTGTTAAGTATTTATTCCCTTAGCACGGAATATAACATTAAGATTATGTCCACCATCCTGGTAGGTCTGCTAGTTCTGTTAGGAACATCTTGCTGTAAAGGTTAATTAAATCCAGTGAAAAAATTGCATTCTTTTCTTACACCTCTTTCTATACTGGTGTATTCTATAAACTAATTTTCTATCCAAATGCAGGTTATTTGTTAACAGCCAAAGTTACAAATATCTTTTCCATTAAATCAAGCTTTTCTAGTACTTGAAATAGCTCTTCATGACATATCCTGTAAGATACTTTCATGTAATTTATGTGTTTCCGCATTTTTATTTCAAGCTCTGATAGCATTTTGATCATAAAAAATAGTATTTCTTGTTCTAGTGTCTTGAACAAAGCCACACTGTTCTTGCCCTATTTCAAGACTAATTCTGCTACAAATTCTATTCATTAGAATCCTAATGTTTAGCTATGTGGCTCACTGAGACTCTCCTACTAAGATAATTTTTCCATTTTCCTTTTTGTTAAATGTAAAACAATCTTATAAACTCAGCACTGCTAATTAAACTAGAATTGTATATTCAGGGAAGGAAAAGACAGACAAAATAAACTTAAAAATTTGTTACTACGTATTATATTGAAAAGTTTTCAGTACATTTTTCATACTTATGTCCTAAGATAATAAAGACTACAAAGAAACAATCATTAATTTAAAATCAGTAGATTATATTTGGCTTTGTTACAAAAAAGAAAATCCAACAATACTTCATTTCATTTTTTTTTTTTTTTTTTTTTTTACTCATTTTGCCCTAAGTAAGGTGATAATGCCACTAAGACACAAGGGGTTACTGAGAGTGAAAGAAACTGAGAAAATATTATTGAGGAGAAAGGACAATAAAAGAACAGGATTGAAAAAGACAGATGAGGATGATTAATGTTGCATTTAAATTTTTGAACATCATAGTTGACAGGAAAGAAACTGGAAGAGAGTTTCACAGGCGAGAAGTACAATTAAAGAAATTATTAGACTAGAATTTACTGTTACATTTAGCAATTTCAACAGTAAAATGATGAGACATAGCTGCCAATCTAGTACTACCTTTAAATTTATGAAGTTGAAGTCTCAAAGAGGAAAGCAGCTCATAAAAATAAGGCCATGAAAATATTTATAGAAAAGCAGAGGGAAGCTACATTACAGCAGTGTGAATGTGATTGAAGCTAAGATACTACGTCAGGAAAGATAACATTGCTGAATCTTTTTTCGATTTTGTCAAGAATCTCTAGATACATAGTAGAAGCACTAGGCCAGGTATGGCAACAATATTCAATGTACAGACGAATAGTAGATTTATAAAAGCACAAGATAGATTCTGGCAAAAAAGACTGTCTAGCATGAAACTTTCCTATCAATTGATCCAATATAACATTCCAATTCATATCAGTGAAAACATTAGACCAAGAGCAATTTTTAAAATAGTTTTATTTTAAATAAGATTCTTGAGAAAAAGAATTAATTTGAACAATGAATTTTAAATCAGCATATCTCGTGATTTTATATAGTATTCATCATAGCCAGAAAATGACAATAAATAAAAAAAATTTAAGTTTAACAATGAAATATTTAACAGAAATCTCTGAAAGTAAAAATAGAATGTTGGTCATGTGAACATTAGGACAGTAATGATTTCAATAGAATCAAATAGAATCACTGTGGCAAGATGAAAGGTGCCTACAGTAGGATTTTACAAGCAAGTAATAAATGTGTTGTACTTTTAGACAAGATGAAAAAATTAAGCAAAATTTTTCTTTACTTCATTTATCAAGAAAGAAAATAGATAAACAGATAAATGAATAGATAAATAAAATTGTAGAATTTGTGGTAGGATTTGTGACGGACTTCACTCTGAATTTATTCCCAATTATGACAGCCAAAGGGGATAATATTTGGAGGTAGTAAAAGCGATCCTATTTGGCAATAAGAAATGATTCTTTGAGACATCTTTAAATATGGCTCAAAGAAGCAAAGAAGGAGCAAAAATCAAGCTAGAAGGAATTCAGACCAGCCAAAAGTTCCTACTTAATAAGGAAATTACAGAAATAAAAATATAACCAGAAGGATTCATGACAGGTTTTCCTAGCAAAGGCAATAACTAAGATAATGAGTCACACTTGGAGTAGTTTCAAGCAGCTCCTAGCTAACATGGAACAAGCAATGTTGCAGATATATTGTGCTTTGGTTGGGGGATATGCAATGTTGTGGGGATATTAGTGTAACATTGCAATTAACTATTTTCCTCTCCCCAAACTGACTGTTCATGCCCAATATTGTAATAACATTATGGTAACATTGCAAATTGCTATAACTGAAAAATTCTGCAAAATCTGGTCAAATAATATCAGAATGCTTTTTCTTCACTTAACAATATGTACAGAATGTATAAAATTTATTTTGATATTTTTTAAAAACTGAGAATCTCTACTTTAGATGATGAATGCCCATTCTAATATCTTTCTGAAATTTATTATTCATTCTCTGTTAATATAATCTTACAAGACAAAGTATTTGCAATGTTACAAGACATAAAGTATATTTGATTAACTTAACCATTTTCATGGCCTATTCTCGTCACTATCTTGATTAAGTAGACCAGCATCAAGTAAAAGCAAATCACTTTGTACAAAACAGAATAAAATCCAGGTTAACACCAATATTGTTTCTTTTTCTAACTATTGATCAAAAAAAAAAAAAAAAAAAAGAAAAAAAAAAAGATTGAGCAGACAGAATCAAATGAACAGATCAAATTCACTATGTAAGTCTTATAATCCAAATCATCTGACTGAATGCAACAGAACTGCTTCAAAATTGAAGAATGCATTCAGCCCATGTCACTCCACTAAGACAACTATCATGGCTAGCATGAAAAAAAATATAAGAATAATGAATAAGTATTTGATAACGATAAAATTTTAAAAAACCATTTAACATTAGTGGCCTTGTCTTCAATTAAAATAAATACAATACTAAAGTTTTTTATTACTATTTATTGTAATTCTTTCAAACATATGCTGTTCATTTCCCCATAAATAGTTCCTGAAACTTCAAAATGAAGGGGAGACAACAATAAAAAGGTTTTTTACAGGTATAAAAAAGAAATTTCATTTTCAATAAAGTACATTTACTACAACTGAGGACAAAAAAATAAGTTCTATTTGCTGTCAGCAGACTCCTATAGTTAATCAACTATGAAGGATTAAATCAAATTCAATAGTAATTTTTATTAGAAATTTTATCAAAACTGAATTTTCTTTCTGTAATCCACACAAAAAATTACAATAAAAAAAGATTGTTTTCATTTTGGATGGAAATTAAAGCAGCTGATATTTGATACAGGATAATAAAAAGTTATTTCAGAAAATCTTTTTTGTTTGAAATTTATAAAATTAACCAGTTTTCAAAAAAAAAAAAAAAAAAAAAAAGATAAAGACCAGATAATATACTTTTCTGTTGAAATCTTTATTGCTTTATAAGAATAGATATCATAATATCTATTCTTATAAAGCAATAAAGATTTCAGCAGAAAAGAATATTAGACCATTGAACAACTATGATTTATCTAGTCTCTCTTGTTTCCCTATCATTAATTCTTGTTATTCACTAAACATAGCTTAGTTTTGGTATAAGGCCTACTAAGTATTTACAACTATTTACAATAAAACTTGAAAGAGTTTAATTTGAATGAAGTTGAATATCCAAAGTGGAACACATTGAAAGAAGTGCTAGTGGCATCAGTGAATGAGATCATCACAAGGAAAATGAGACAACAGGGAAAAAAACAATGGATGACAGATAAAGATCTCGAGATGATGAAAAAGAGAGAACAACGGCAAATAATGGTACAGAGTACAGAACACTAAACACAGAAATTAGAAACAAATGCAAGCAGGCCAAATAGGAATGGCTTAATGAAAAGTGTGAAGAAATAGAAAGCATGAGTATTATGGATAAGGAAAGTATACCCAAAAGAATAAAAGAATTAACAAGACAAAAGATGTGCTCTTCAACAAGTTGCATAAAAATGAAAAAGGGAACGCTCATAATAGAAAAAGAAGAAATACGCCAAAGATGGAATATATCCTGTGGAGAATTATTTCACAAAAGTGAAACCTGCAATGCACAAAAATAGGAAATATTAAAATCTGAAGTAAGATCAGTACCCGACAAGATGAACAGGAACAAAGCAGCAGGACCAAATGAGATTGTAATCTCAGACATAAATGATTTCAGTATTGACAAGATTACAGAAATAATAAATGGTGACAACAAACCAGAAGACCTTAGTAGTTCAATCATTGTAGTACTGCTTACAAAGCCAGGTGCAAATTAACAAAAAGCTTAATGAGCCACATAAGCAAGCTAATCATCTAAATCTTTATATAGACAGGAAAAAGGACAAGAACAGTGTGGTTTTGTCAAAGACAATGGAATGAGAAATTCTATCTTTATGATCAGAATGCTTCCAGAAAGATCAATACAAGCGCAGAGGTACATTTGATAAGGCATGGTCGAAAGATCTGTTCGAACTACTAGGAAAACTTGATTTATTTGGGAAGGATGTTAGAATAATCCAGAACCTACACTGGGAGAAAACTGTCTACATATGGATAGAAAATAAACTGAGTAATACACAAAAAGAAAGGGACATAAGAGAAAGATGTGTTTTCTCATCAGATTTATTCAATCTTTACAGTGGGGGCTATCATAAGGGCACTGGAGAAACTACCAGGATTTCACACAGAGAAAGAGAAGACTTGAGGCCACAAAGATGTAGTTCAACAGAAAAATGCTGAAAATACCTAGGACTGAGCATGTAAGCAATGAGGAAGTTTTAAGGAAAATGTAAACAAAAAGGACATAAAATCGGAAAGATGCAATTGAAATTTTTGGGATACATAATGAGGAAAGAAAGCTTGGAAAATTTGACTCTCACAGAGGATATTGAAAGCAAAAAGAACAGAGGAAAGCAACAAGTAACCTACCTAACAAGTTTGTGTAAATGGATGGCAGAAGAGAGGGGTGGGGGATAGTTAAAAGAAAAACCTTGTTAAGAGGTACAAAGGATAGGAATTTTATCATCAGATTGAATAAAAAAAATAGTGCCAAAAATGTTTTTATTATAAATTTAGCAGTAAATAAAAAATATACTCACTCATCTTGGTGAATTTCATGTAAATCCTTCCATAATTTCAACATATGTTTGCATGTGATTAATGCCTCTTCAGGACCCAGACAAACTTCTTCTAATCTAGCTTTAGTGAGCAGTAGACTAGAAGACAAAAGACGTTTAAGAAAAATAATTCATAGTCATACATGATTATAGATCAGACATATTTTCTTTTATTATATGAAAACATACTTTACTTTATCAATTCTACATGATACAATACCTCAAAATAATCATGTCATCGTTATGATCATAGACTCTTATAAATAAACAAATAAAAATGGATTATCTGACTAAACAGATAATCTATAAAATATAGAATGATAGAGATGTGACCAACTTCTGGAAAAACAAAAAGAAAAGGGGGGCAAAGTCCAAAGCAGATAGGCCTCACTAGAACATTTAAATAACTCAATCAAGGCAAAATCTTGAAATATGGAGTTGTTTTGATTGATTGATTTGTGTTTTACAGGTTATCACCCTTTTACAGGTTGTTTAAAGCCAGAAAATCTTTTTAGACATTCTCTAAAATAACAATGATTTACTGATACAATTACTACTAATTAAACCATAGCTGAGGGAGAAGAGGGGTGATTTAAACATTTCCTAAGTGTATTTGCATGTATAAAGAAACTGACTGGAATTGAAATTCATCTCTTTGATTTCCAATTCTGAGCTGTTATCATTATGCCACCTGCACATCCAAGATTAAAACATCAGGTATTCCCAAACAGTCCCAAACAGTCACCCATCTAGGTACTGACTATGCTTGACATTGCTGAACTTTGTTGATCGTACAAGAACCAGTGTTTCAATGTGATATGGTCATAAGCCAAGTCATTTTGAAAAAGTTTGTGCTGGAAGGTTTTCTATGCCATAAAATATCGTATTTTTTTCAATTTAGCTATTGATCTTTGGTTATTGGGATGAACAAAAATCAATGAAAATAAAAGACAAGTGTATTTTAACACATGATAAAATAACTTTCATTCATTTACTGCTTGAAAACAGCAAGGATTTGTTGGATTCAAACTATGAATTCCACATGTGTGGCAGCTTATCACCATGTTGATTTCAGAAGTGCTGCGGTCCAACTAGCAGACAATGGCCATAACTCAATTGTATTTTGAATTATTATTCTTTATAGGGGGAAGTAATCAAGCACCCCCAACACCTCCCATTTTTAGCCTTGTGCTCATATGACTTTTGTTGGGGATTAAAGTTTTACTGGTGTCGGTGATCTGGATGCATGAGCTATTGCCTTTTGGCCACCATCAGGGAAAATGTGATAAATGACAGCTACAATACCATAATTGGAACCATCAGAGACCACCACTATATACATGGATAGGTTGTAGTGTGTCAGCAAAAGATTGGATGAGAACTTTACCTTTTTGAATGCCACCTGACATCAGACCACTCCCATGCAACATCCTTTTTTCAAAAGATTGTTAAGGGGTACATGAACTCGATGAAGTTCAGGCAAAAAAGCACTTTAGTGGCTAACCAAGCCAAGGAAAGACCATAATTTTGTTACATTTGTTGGTGCTGACATGTTTTTCTTATTGCCGAGATATTTTCCAGGCCTGGTTGTCTAACATTTTTGTCACAAATAAACCCAAGATATTTGATTTCACACTTTTCAGCTTTAACATGGAATCTGTATTGTTGAATTTCATTGAAAACAGAAAATAAATGTTGCAAAAGTTCATCTTGATTTGTTCCTGCAAGAATTATGTCATTGATGAATGCTGCCCCTGTCAGTCTGGTTAGCATGGCATCCATTATCTGTTGGAAAATGGCTGGACTGGTTTGACACTGAAGCTAAGACGGTTAAATCTAAATAATCCCATGTGGGTGCTGATAGTAAGGAGATCTTTGGACTCCATGTCAACTTCCAGTTGAAGAAAAGCATTGAAAAGATCAACCTTTGCAAAGCAAATTCTGCCATTGAGTTTTGTGAAAAGATCCTCTGGCACTGGAAATGGATACTGATGTCCATCCAAAGAATCATTCAAACTGATCGAGTAATCAGCATATATCCAAACTTTTCCATTTGCCTTTTTAATACCTACAATAGGAGGTGTCCACGTAAAGTAATTAACAGGCTCTATTACACCTTCTTGCTGAAGACATTGCAGTTCTTTTTCAATCATATTAAGAGCAGCATAGGTTACTGGCTATTTTTGTCTATAAATTGGCTTAGAATCTAAAATTTCAGAGTAGCTTTAATTTTTGTACAGCAGCCAAATCCATCTTGAAAAACGTCACTAAACTCAATTTTAAGTTCCTCCATGAAATGATTTTCAATATCAGAAACCAACGTGAGATTAAATGCATTGGACACAGATTTGAGAGGAATTTCAAGAAGGTTAAATTGTTCTATCCAGTCAAGACCAATTAAACTTAATTTTGAATTAGCTGTGGTATAACACACACCAGAAAATTTTCTATTTTGAAAGAAAACATTGCAAGTTAACTCATCAGCTAAACAAATTGTACTTCCAGACACACACATTGCTATGTGATCTGTTTTAGACACACGTGGCTTTTCACTTTGTTCCCAAGTCAAATGCAATATTAATGTTATGCACGACATTGTATCAAACTGGAAACGAACTGGTTTGTTGTTTACAGACACAACTATATTTTCTGCAGGATTCATAATAAACTTTGAACGTTGCAAATACCGTGTTTGTTTTGTCGGTTTTTTTTAATTTTTTTCTGGTTGAATTTTTGTGGATTTGAATTGTAAAATCCTTCTTTATGTCTGTTTTGGTGACAAATATTTCACTTATGTTTTTTTGAATGGACAAAAGCATGTATAATACCAGTCACCACAATGCCAACATTTTGAAGGCGGTTTCTTTTCATCATGGGGTTGTTTCTCTTGTGGATGCTGCTGGTTATTGATAAATTATCATTTTTTTGAATCAGTATAGTATCTCTTTTTATGCTTAATAATTTATTGCATTCATTGATGAAGGATTTTAACATAATGTCTTTGTCATGTTCCAGTTTTGAAAGAAGTCAGGTGCAACATCAGCACGAGTAAAAGATTTAATCCTGCAATAAAAATCAAACAATTAAACTGTTCTTCTGTGGGGGAATTTAAATTTAATTTTTTCATATTCCCAATTGACATGACCAGCAAATGTCACATAATCATCAGCGTCACCTTTTGTTAGCTTTAAACAAAGAAAGTTTTTCTCCAAATACTTCACTGAGTTATTCTACTGTTTCAGTGAAGGTGAAATCCGTTGCTTGCTTTGATAAAATATAATTCGTATAACAGTCATGTTCCTCAGTGCCCAGTTTACAAATTAGGAGATGAAATTTCCATATTTCATCTTTGTAAGAAAAGTCAGCGTGAAAGGTATCCATCCAACATTTAAGCCACAAAGTGAATGTTTTTCCGCTCGCTGGGTCATAATCGAATTCTGTGATGTTGATGGCCAAGATATCCACTGAATTGATATTTTGGTTCGTTCCAGCATGGAAAATTTTGAGTTGATTCTGGAACTGTGCAATCATTGCTGTCAACAACTGTTGTTGTGACTTATGAAACTGAGTTTACAATTGGCATAAACTCTGTAAGCATCTCTGGTGAAATTACCATGTTGATTTTGAAGTTCAAGTCATCATCACCAAAAATTTGTTGTATCCCAGGTTGTTGGGATGAACAAAAACAAATGAAAATAAAAGACAAGTGTATTTTAACACACAATAAAATAACTTTTATTCATCTACTGCCTGAGACCAGCAAGGTTTTGTTGAATTTGAGTTTTGTTCCACGTGCATGTCATCTCATCACCATGTTGAATTCAGATGTACTGTGGTCCAACTAGTGATTAAGGGCCATAACTCAATTGTATTTTGAGTTATCATCCTTTATAGGGGGAGTAAGTAATCACCCCCAAACAATTTTTTTCATACAAGATGACTACAAGCTGGAAAATTAACAAACAAAACTAAGGAAAACATGCTGATTCTTGTTAGATATTACTGATGTTGTTTCTCATGTTTTCTCTTGCCTATCACTTCACCAGAAGAAACAAAAAGCAATGCCGTGCAAATTGCTTTCAATACATACAATCATCAGAACAAATTAAGAATTATCCAAGCAAATCTCAATATTCCCAAACAATTTTCAGTGGCAGCATAAATAAAACCCATCTGATAAACAAATAGTTTCAAGTATCATATTCATATATAAAGGTTCATGCTATAATTTATCAGATAAAAAGTCATGAATAATTGACATTTTAAAGACTATTGTCAATGATCTTACATTACAGTAAATTTAATTGCAGAAATCAAATATTTTCTTTGTTTCAATTTAATAATTAATCACAGTACAAAAGATTGTACATGACATTATGGCTAGTGTAGAAGTGTAATATCGATGATCAACTGGCAATCAAAAATTAGCCTGAAGAGGGAAAGATATTTTTCTATGAAATAAAAAATGATTATAACAAACTTGAAGAGTTACATCACTTTTTATAACACTCTGAATTAAGTGAATTATTTAAGTACCAATATACCATGATTTAACAGTTAAAAAGTCAGGTCTGTTGACAAGCAGTTCAGCTGTCACTAAGTTCAGTGGATTGTTTTGAAAAACTTTTTGTAGCAGAGAATTTTTGAAGATCATGAATGAACCTATATTGGAAGATCTAATTTAAAGATTACCAGCACTATGCTATCATTGCTGATTTTAAACTATTAATCTTTTTATCTTAATTTTCTGCTGGCAATGCATGTGGCAGTATTTGATTGGCCAATGGAAAAACTGCACAGATTATGTAATCACTGACCAATCAAAAAAACTTGAATAAAGGTGTCTCCACTACAAAAATGATGCTAGGTGGAGAATCAAGGAAAGAGAGGGGGAATTACTGCTGTATTGGGTGTGTAGGTGTCAACGCTGGCTTGAATCACAGTGCTGATCCCAGTCAGCTAAAGTCCTGAAACTGTTATTCTCGGATTAGTTTCTCCTAAATCTATCTCTACTACACTTGCCTGACAACTTTAGACTGATTAGCTATAAATATGACTGTCTGATCTTTCCAATCACTCATTACCAATTTGGCATGTTATTCTTATTTTTTTAATTTTCTTTTAGTGTTGTATATATGATTCATAATCATATCGCAACAAACCCATTTACACTTGTTATCTCGTGCCTCTCTAGTTTTTGTATTTCAAAATTTGCCAATGCCAACAACTGTTCCATCCATACAGGACCAGACCAGTTAGACAAATCTTGACCAAGAACTTTTACATTCCTTCATTTGACCCCTTCACATTGGTGTTGGTAATAGCTGTCAACATCCATTTCCACAGATCTTTCAATGCAACTTGTGTGCAGAAAGCATTGACAGAGCAACACCTTGGAATTGGCCGGAGAGTAACCCACTCCACCAGCTATATATGGTCCCACCCAAGTAAAGTGATTATTTCTAAAAACAACTGACATAACAGCTACTCAAAAAGTAATACTGGTTCTAATTTAATTTTAAAAGAGTTAATCAGAATTCCCTGGTTATTTTTTTTTTTAGTTTTAAACCATAAATTATCTTGAAGTTCAGGAGAAAAATTTTAATGCAGTTACCTTCACTTTTCCTAGTTATAATCCTCTTTCAAAATAGCTTCCCTTTGGATACACATCAAAAGCAAAGAGCTCACATAGAATGTCTATCTTTGAAAGGAGAAACTGCTACAAATATTTACAGGAGGCTAGTGAATGTACAAAAATAGGTCAATAGAGTTAATAACAATTCTAGAGAGAGAAAGGAGAAACTGCATTTAGTGGCAGGCCAGCTGCTGTTATGAATGAGGACAAGGTGAAACAGGTTGATGCCCACATTACAGCTAACAGAAGAATCACTATTACAAAACTCTATGAAAGCGTTCAGGTAAGGCATGGTAGTTCTTTATGTTTAGTGCAGTTTCTTGGCTATTCAAAGGTCTGGATTCCCAGAATGTTGACAAACTCCATGATGGGAAAAGAGTGGTTGGTGTAAAGAACTTCTGGAGTTGCACAACACGGCTAGATCCTACCAAAGCAAGACGAATCATATATACAACACTAAACAACAAGAGATGAGACCTAGATTCACCACTGTTATATTAAGTATTTGGTTGCGAGTGAAAGGAATAACGAGGATTAGAACTTGAACATTTATTGTTATTATACATGGTGTAGTACAAATATCTCAAAATAGGTAGAATGTCTGTTTCTGGTGTATTGTCAGGATGACAATCAGGGTTAAGGGAAAGGCCGGAAGTTGACCTATCTTTTGTGTTGACCTGGCCAAGGTCACAGGATATGGTCGGTGTACATGTTAATTATGCCAAGGTGATGGCAGTAGGTTGGCAAGGTGTTGTCCCAGAGTGGTTAGCTAAGTTACGAATCTGACTATGATGATACAAAGGTGCGAGCATGCGTAGTCGGGAGTCACAAATCTGACTTTGCCAATGCTGGTTATGCCAACATGATGGCGGCAGGTTGCCACGGTGTTGTCCCAAAGTGGTTAGTGAATCTGGCTATGATGGTACAAGGGTGCAAGCATGAGTAATCAGAAGTCGTGAATCTGATCTTGCCAATGCAGAGGGTGCGAGCATTGAGAGTCAGGAGAAGTCATGAATTTGACCTTGCCAGCGGTGGGTTGTTGAGGTGTTGTCATGCTGAAGCTTGACAGCTGAGATTGCTAGTCAAGCCTGGGAGCAACAACAGTTGGTGAAAAGAGTGGTTGAGAGGTGACAGTAACAGTGACAGTGGTGACAGCAACAGCAGCACCCCACCAAGCCGCAACTGTCCTGGTCATTCTCAGAGACTTACTTTTAAGAAGATCTGATAGTCCCCAGAGGCACTTCTTTTTCTGGTGGGAACATTCATGATTGGCCAGTGTCACTCTCATTGCTGGAGATTGCTTGGTAAACCAGATGCAATGCATAGAGCCCATGTGCAGAAAATGGCGTTTTTATTTCATTCTCTGCCTTCATGGTGTTCATATCCAGCTAGCATGCAGAATGAATATAATTGCAACAGAGTATAACACCACTGAGGCAAAAGAGGTAACTTACACCTGGCTAAGAAAGAAGCTAAGCTACTTCAACAAGGTTGGTATGTATACCCCCATTAAAAGGTGTAATATCACAATTGAGAAAGAAACTAAGTTGAGGACTAATTTTGAAATCCCAAGACTTTTTTTTGCATTCAGTTTGGCATATTTTCCTGGAGTTCTTCTATTAAATCAATTGTAATTAAAACAGCATACATTACTTTTTGACTGACCTTGGGTTTTAAAAAATTCAAATTATGCAAATGATGTCCTTAGATTTTAATTGAAAACTCATCTCAGAATCTAACAGGCAATTTGTAAGTAACAAAATAGAAGAGCAAGAAATTTCTTACATTGGATAACTGTAATAATATCATCCTTCAATTTAAAAAGAGTGTTAGTTTTTATTGCTGTAAACATCAATTATATAAATACTAATTATAGTGTAGTGTTATTGACTCATGGGAAGTAGCATGCACTCAACTGCCTCATGGGTAATAACTGTCGCTATTTATAGTCTTTGTGGCTTCATATGTAAATGAGTCACTTCATCTCCCTGTACTGAAGAGGTTTTATCCCCTTATTTTCCCTGGTACTTCTTCTGGGAGCTTTTGTCTCCTCACTATCTTCCTCCCTCTCCCTAAGAGATTGTCTAAATATGGTAGATCTCAAACTTCTTTTTCATCGAAATATTCCTTTAATGATTGTCCTTGTTCCTCTTCAGAGTCCAAATTACTCTCAATTTCACTGTCTAGTTTGTCTTGCCTTGACATAACACTTTTGCCTTCATTACTTTCAGGCTCACTATACATTTCTTCATCGCTATCATGTTGCAATCTAACTTGGTCTGTATGCACTAATATCCCATTTCTATTTTTTTCTATTATCATTGTGTTCTGTCCACTTTGCATCATGAATCTTGCTTCTTATAGATTAGATTCTATTTTTTGTACCATAGTTTTTTGTTGTTGGCATAGGACATGGTCAATGAAATGAGGATTCTAATTTGTCTACCCATGAGGGCGGACAAGCTTTTCGATCTTCCAGCTTGTGGTATTGACCTATAACTTAGCAACAATCTAGGAAAAATTTTTCTATCTTTTCTTTCTGTTGTGCCCATATATTCAATCCATTTTTTATAGTTTGCACCATCCTTTCTGCTAATCCGTTTGATTATGGATGGTACAGGGCGGGGGTATATGATTTGCATCCAATTTTGCTCAACCACTGGCATAGTTCCTTGACACAGAACTCTGAGATGTTATCAGATACTAGTGTTTTGGAATCCCATTTCTTGAAAATATGGTCCTTAACACTAGTTTCACATTCAAACTTCTTTTGTGGGAGATCTGTATTACTTCTGGCCAGCCTGAATACAAATCTACCAGTATTAGTAATAACCCCACTATATTAGCATGGGCATGATCCATGGGTACTCTGTCCCAAGGTTGGCCATGTATATGTTTTCGTCTGTCTAAATTTTTTTGTCATTGCACATTTTACACCTTTTTATGAATTCTTCAACATCTGTAGAATAGCCTGGCCACCATACCTCCATCCTTTAATCTCTTTAAAACGCCTTTTTGCCCATGAGCAATTATTCCACTTATTATTTTTTTCCTGAACAATATATTGTCCAATATGGGATCTCGATTTGCATCCTCAGCTAATTCAGGTATTGACAAAATATTAGTTTCTACCCAGTGAAAAAAGTATCTTCAAATTTTTCCTCTTCTTTCTCACTTTCAGAAGTAATAAATCTCAATCTTGACAAAACATCTCCATGCAGAATAGTATTGCCTTTCATGTATTCAATATCAAAATCAAATGCCATTAACATTAAGGCCCATCTTAGAATTCTAGAAGACATTACCTTAGGAAGTTCATTCCTAGGATTAAATATGAATTCTAAAGGTCTATGGTCAAAGCTTAGTAAGAATTTCTTTCCAATCAGAAACTGAGAAGCTCTATTTGCTGCCCATATTATGGCCAACGCTTCTTTCTCAATATTTGAGTAGTTCAATTCAGCTTTTGACAATTCTCTCAAAAGATATATAATAGGATGACCATCCTCAGCTAATATTCCTGTTCACGTACATCAGTTGTTACTACTAATTCCTTTCTAGGGTCAAATATTTTTACTACTGGCTTCTGAGCCAGAACAGTTTTTAAATTTTTAAATGCCACTTGTTGTTCTTTTGTCCAAATAAATTCCACTTTTTTTTTTAAAGCAGCAAAAGGTTCTGTCAATTGAGAGTATCGCTCTACATATCGTCTGTAGAAATTTACAAGTCCTAAGAAAGATTTCAATTCTTTTTTTGTTCTTAGGTACTTCAACTTTTAATATTTTGTCAATTAACAATTAGTCTGGTGATATATCTTCATTAGATAAGGAATATTCCAAAAATGATATGTTTTTCAGTGTTGTGCACACATTTTTTTAACTTATTCAAAACCATACTGGTTTTCCATTTTAATTTGTCGTTAATAGCACCAACACAAATATCATCCTGGTAGCATGTTATATTTTTTATATTGCTACCAGTAACTTATTCTATAGCCCTTTGCAATTTTAATTCCATACAGCATTCTCTTCCATCTTAATAAGCCTATTGGCATGTTATTGTTGTGACTTCTTTAAAGTCTTCGTCAATAGGCATTTAATGGTAAGCCAATGTTAGATCAATTTTAGGGAATGTATTCATATCCACAAGAGTGATCAAAGCCCATTCTACATTGGGGATAGAAGTCTGCACATATTTTGTGGTTTACACCTATGTTGTAGTCACCACATATGCGCAGATCACCCATCCTTCTTTCTTAAAATTACTAATGGGGAGGCCCATTTGCTCCCTCCTGTCAGAATTCATTCAAGTAGATCTTGTTCCAGTAACTTTTTTATTTTTTTTCACAACTACTGGCACATTTTCCTTTAGTCTTAACTTTGCTTCATAGTTTTTTTATCATTTCTTTTTCTTCTGTCTTGACTTTGTTTACCAATTTTGTCAAATTTATGTTCAATACATCATTTCCTATTAGACCGTGATTCTTTTCACAGTTTACCAAAATAATTGGTAATATGTCAAACTTATATTTTAGTTCCATATAAGCTTCAAAATAGCCTAACGTTTTTATCACAGATCCATGAAACTGATTCAATTGAACAAGGCTTTTCTTTAATCATGGTTTTCCTAATTTCTTCCAGAAATTTCTGTGTCAACGTCACATCCTGTATCTAGTTGCATATCAAATAAAACATTATTGATTTGGATTTTTAATAAGCCCTTTTTCATTTTTTTTATTTTAATGAAAAGATGTTCATACTTATTTCCTCTTCATTTTGTTTGACCATCTCTACATTTTACTGTTTGGATTTACACATACGTTTAAAATGATTCATTTTGAAACACTTTTCACTTTTTTTATATGCTAGACAGTTTTATCTTTCTCTTTGACGTTGATATCCACAAAAAGTACACATTATTTTATCCTTTTTCTTTATCATGTATGTGTCTATTTCCTCTACCAGATCTGTAACTTTTGTTCTATTAAATTTTTGAATCAATTCTTTTTGCTGAACAAATTCAACACACTGTTCTAGTAACAACTTTCCCAGTTGTAAATGAGTCTTGGGTGTCATGTTTTTCACTATTAGTTGAATTATATTGTCAAATGTCATTTCCTCCAACTGTCTTGGGTGTGCAATTGCTGATGCTTTTATAATGGCCTCACAACCAGCAGTTGCCAAGAGATCAGTTATTTGGTTTTCTCCTCCAACTGATTTTAAATCCTTTAGCTTTTTTGATTCTAGCTTTAGCTCAGAGTATTCTAAGCCATGCTTATGCATATTCATAATTATCCAGTGATAATTGCTTGTTCAGTTCTTTAGATATCACCAACATCATTGTAGTGTAGTGTTACTGACTCACAGGAAGTAGTATGCACTCAACTGCCTCATGGGTAATAGCTGTAGCTATTTATAGGCTTTGTGACTTCATATGTAAAGGAGTTACCTCACTAATAAAATGAAAATGAAAAAAAGGAAATAATCTGTAAATCAAAGCCTGTACTAAATTACCTTATATTTTCTGGATATTCTTGGAGAGCTGTTTCCAAAAATGCCACTGCTTCTTCATAATGTTTTTGTGCAGACAATAACAATACAAGTAGATGCAATGAGTGAATATGATCACTGCACTGTTTCAGAGCATTGCGTACAAATTGTACTGCTTCAGGAATCTAAATTAAACAAAGAAAAGTAAAACAATTCAGTATGCAAGATATTTTATAGAAATGTTCTATATTTACAGCAATTTTCTTTACATGATTTTAATAGATTATATTAATTATATTATCTATATATCTTCTTAAATAATAGAGTTAGTCAATCAGAAGTACTTTAAAAGCTAAACCACAAACCAGTCTGTGGTAATAGTTCTAATAGGTCTGTAATACATATATGATTATAAAGAATCAGGTGTTAAGATGTGTCCATTCAAATAATTATTTATTAAACAGTATATTTATTTATTTTCATTTACCAGCCTGAATATTCAAATCTTATTAAATAAAATATGCACTCTCTGGCAGGATTTGAACCTGCATCCTCCTTGGCAGGAGAAACTGTCATTAGATCAAATGTGCTTTATACAGCATTGGTCACAGAATGTGTTGATGAAGATTTCTCAGATATTCATGCTGTTAACAAAAAATAAATAAATATACTGTTTAATAATTAAATGGAGCATCAACTCAAATATGGGTCTCCATTAACAAAATAACATTTCAGTAAAAAAATATTTGTTCAACAGAAATCCATCACTTCTTTAGAAAAAGCTTTGGTTACGTTAGGATAGAAAAAAACTGAGCAGATATGAATGCTTCAAGAGTCTGAGCAAGATTTGTATTTATAAGGCGCTATTCAACTTTCCTTGATTGTCAACACACTCTGTGGCCAAAACAGTCTAAAGTATGTTGGAGCTAATGAGGATTTCTTCTACCAAGGGGAATGCATATTTGAATTCTGCCAGAGAGCACATATTTATCTTTAATGAGATTTCTTGAATATTCAGGCCAGTAGACAAAAATAAATAAATATACTGTTTAATAATTAAACAGAGAATTTACTAAAATATGTGTATCCACTGAAAAATAACATTTAAGTAATAAAATCTGTCAATATATATAGATATTTTTAAAGAATTAATGGGCTTTATTTTTAAATCCAACATTTTTATTACTTCAAATGTCATTTTTAATGGATACAAAGACTGTCTACTCAAATATATTCAAATAATATGGAAGAGTGTCCACCTTACTTCATTTTCTGATGTAGCTAAAATAAAAAGTGAAACATCTTAAATTTATAAACATTTCCTATTTGGTCCTTATCCTAACATATATATATATATATGTTTCTCTGAGGAAAAGTATAAATTTATCATACAATTAATATTGGTACCTCTATTAATTCACAGAAAAAAAGACCATACCATGATGAAAAAATGCCTCAAACTAGATAAAAACTAGTTTTATCATCAAAATCTTTGTTATATTTAAGAGGAAAGACCAGAGTATTTTTTGATTATTTAATTATATTTTTAATCTTTTTTAGAACATTCAAAATTTTTGGTTAAAAATCTTGTTTTTCTTGTATCAGTAGGCAGACTATAAATTAGCATAGCAAATTATAGTATCTTTTTCCAGTGAAAAACACACTGATTTGGAAATTCTTGCAAAAATCAAATAATTATTTTATTTAAACTTTCAGGACTTATTTACTAATGAATGAAATTATTTTAGAAATGTTTTTTTATACAGTTGTTTATACATGACATTATCAGAAAATAAGAGCAATAACTATAGTAAAAGCCAAAGTATATAAAATTCAATAAAACATTACATTACAGAGAATATTTTCCTAAATTTTTAAGATTACTGAGTACTTAAAAATTATATAAAATAGGCACTCTCATTATAGTCTTCAATTTTTTTTACAGATATATCCACTGTAGAAAAACATTAGATAAACATCCATCTGTCATTCAACAGCTGTCACCATATCAACACCTTAAATAAACAGTTACCACTGTGTTAAAAAAATGAATTTCTGCGATATTCTAAACTTTAAGTAATTAATATTTGTTTCAAATCATATTAATTAAACTTTAAATCAGCTAATATTCTCAAAATTTCAGAAAAATATATTTTATTTTTTGAAGATTTTTTAATAAAGAGAATTAACAATGGCTAAAAATGGTGCTAAAATCAGTTATTTTAGACAAAAAAAAAAGAAATCCTTCGAGTCAATTTAAATTAATATTGAAATAGAGCAAAGCATTTTGTTTATTGAAATATTAAATTTAATCTATTAGCTTGAAATTAAAGCTAAAATGAAAGCTTCAAGAAAGATTTTTCATTTTTAAAAATTCATTTTAATCCTTAGGTATCTGTGGAGGTATCTAAATTAATATAAATTTAATCTTTTAGTGCGAATTGATGACAAAAATTGTGTTCAAATTACAAGTTACCTCCCTTGTATTTCAAAATTTCTGAACAAGATTAATAATTTATCGAGCTGTTGAACTTACCTGTCTCTGGATGGCCAACTGTAGAGCAAGATGGAAATTAGCCAGGTAATCATTAGCATCTAACTGATACGCTCTGCAATCAAAAATTTTTATAAAATCTAAATATTAATAACAAATTCAAAATCTTTTAATACAAATGACTGGAAAAAAATTCAATTTTTGTGACCAAATATTAAATAAGTGTTTACCATATGTGTTGGCATATATAACTCATGGAAAAAGAAATAAATAAAAGAATGTCTTCATTTTAACAGAAAATATTTAGGAAATACTGGTAGTCTACACTAGTGAAGGTTAAATATTAGCTGTATGAAAAGCTTCAATATTTTAGCTAGCAATAAAAATTATTTTAAAATTATTTTGTTAAAATGAAATGCATTTTATAGTAATTTACTATTTAAAATTTATTGAAAAAAAAAAAAAAAAACTTTAGCAAAAAACGAAATCATGTACATCTTTCCACTATGCTTTAAGTGTTTTATTATTTAGCTATAATGAAAAGTATAATGGTTACTTCTGACCTTTAAGCAGGTGATCAAAAAAAGAATATTATCCTTGTGACCTAGGATCTTTATCCCAAACAGTACTTCCCAGTGAGCTGGAGAGTGCACTTAAATATTTATGACAAAGCCGGGAAGAGGATTCAGGTATTTTAGTCATTTGGCCACATCAAAAAACCTTGTGTTATATTTTGTATTTATGAGTATACAGAAAACACTGAAAAGTATAATTATTATTGATCTGTATTGAATAAAAATAGAATATTCTTTTAATTAGTAAAGTATAATTATTATTAAGTTTTGATGTATATTTCTTTCATCTTATTTCTGTTGCATTTTATTGCAACTCTCAAACTATCATTGTTAATATTCAGAGTCAATAAAAATATAAAGACTAAATCTCTGACAAGACTCAAATTTACATCATTTTTCCTAAGAAAGGTGGCCTAGATTATTCCATGTAGACAACTAGTTACAGAAATTAAAATTTAATCATAGTTTTCATTCTTTATTATGCCTGATTCAACACTAACTTTAATGTTTATATTAAAGACAGCAGTAAATCAGCAATTTCAGGGTAAAAAAAATGAAGACTAAATGGTTAGAATTGAGCTTCTACAACCTATTGTCTTCATGGTCTAATCAGTAAAGTAGCTATCTCAGTAAACAGAATGCAAGGCATATCTCATTAAAGGATTATTATTTATTTTCAATCCCTACTGCATGCTAGCAACTATAAAATTATAGTCCTAGAGGTGTAATAAAAGATATCAGAAATGAAAATACTAATCAAAATTTAATAATAATTGACAATACTTCATCTGATAAAAAAAACAACTAAAGATAATATTGCCCTTAATATTACAAGTTTATAAAAGAACACAAATCATACAAGAATATTAACATGAAAAACCCAGTGTATAATCTCAAGAAGTAAAACAAATAATGGAAATATACTTTTTCTTACAATGATGCTATGAAAAGTATTACAAATTTCTACATAGTACAATTTCTGCATTGTCCCTTCTGGAAAGATACAATATTGCAACAATACAGTGCTCTAAACACATTAACTTACCTATAAAGATGATAAATATATTTATATCACTTACTTATAAAAGGCATTTAATGCATTGCTGTTTTGTTTCTGCCTTTCTTCTTGCATTTTCATGTCATTTGCTTTCATGCTATATCCAACCCCCAGGACAACATACAGGCGGGACTTTAGAGGATGATCTCCACCAATGTTTATTGCCCTCTGCACAAACTGGATCCCCTCATTATACTGAAAAAGAAATTGCAACATTCAAATAAAAAAATATTTTGAAAAATATAGCTGTAAATGTTGTATATTTTTAATAAATTAATTTTTACCCCAAATAAAATCCTTAGCAGAAAAAACTTTTTCTTTTTTTTTTTAAACAAGATTCTCAACTAAAAAGATAACACAATATATTTTCATTCTTTATCAAATTTTTACAGCATTAATATTTTATTTATTAAATTGTTTGTAAAGAAACAACAGTATTTCATTATTTCTGTTTTCCTTCAAGATTTTATTGCAATCAGCAGCAATTAAAGCCATATATTAGTCTTGTCTCATTTTTTGTTGTTCGTCCAGAATTATAATTCCACCACCTTTGACAGGTGGAATTATAATTATGAAAAAAACATTTATTTTTTTCGTAAATATTATCATCATCTAAATTTCTCTGTACAATTGGTAATGTATCAAAGGGAAGTAATGATGTAACCCATGATGTTCTTCCGTTTACTTTGTCTATACACATAAAAAAAAGCACTTTAATCAACTAGCTTCCAAATTCGATTATATTAACAAGGAATTTAACAAGTGATCATTTTGTTGGATATAATAAACTAACAAAAACAATAGTTTTTTTTTTGCTTTGTCTTTTATATTTGCCCATATAAAACACTGAACTATTTTTATCAATTAAAATTGGTGATATTTTGAGCATTGCTTTATCTTATTCAAACAATCCACTTACATTGTTTGTCTTACAAAATCAGTCCATCAAAAAGAGAATTTGTAAGTATTAATATTTTTTTATATTAAGAGGTGTATGTAAATTTACATTTAATAGTAAAAGTGGAAGCAGCAAATGATACACAACTCTTAACCTTGGTTATAATAAAATTATGACACCCTCATCCCAAAATAAATAAATATAAATTTTATATATGTAAGACAGGTAAAAGAGATGCAAGTAAATTCACATAAGCTTAACTCTCTCTAACAATATAAACTTTCACTTTCAAGCATTTCTCAGAGATGATACAGGAGTGATACTCTGCTATATTTTATGAAAAGAAATAAGAGAATAGAGAGTGATATTTGCAGGTAAATGATCCAACAGAGACCTTGTAGGGAAAAAGAAATCTGTTACTTTTTATTGCCCACAGGGACACTTAACAGAAATAAACCTGTGTCTTAAATTCCTGACTAGAAGAGCTCCTAGTAGGCAGGGTTTGTTTTCTTTGGCTGCTCTTGTTGCTACTGATTCAGACTACCTACCCCCTAAGTTAGGTATTACTGCTGCTGCTTCTGCTTTACTGATTACAAATATGTCCTTTCCTTCTTTCAGTCTCCACTTGGCTCCCTTATATTGGAAATCAAGGTTTTGTCTCAGAGTTCCAAAAATATTTTAATAATTAGAACATCTACATGCTAATGGAAAATCCCCATTGTTAAATTTAGTATATTGTAAATAAATATTGCTTTTAGATTTTGTACATTATGAATTATGTTTTATCCACTGTGATAAAGATGATTTTATTCTGACTGTGAAATTGTATGCCAAATTTCAATTTCTTTATGGATTTGTTTTAATTTTCATCAAGTGTATATATTAGAATGGGTGCAAAAAGCCAAATAAAATTCTTCAATAAATGTCTCATATTTTCATAAACTTTGAAATTGTTAAATTTAGTAATATTTATTGAATTTGTTGGTAATCCTGATTTCTTGGAAAAATATTAAATGTAATATCCAGGTAAATGCTCAAATGTTATTGTCTTATTTTAGTTTTTTTCATTCCATAATGGTCAGTTGCCTCCACAGACAAAGAATTAATAAAACTAACAATCTCAATTAAAATAATGAGTTTGCAAAAAATAATTTAAATATGCATAAATTATGTAAAACAAATATTAAAAAAAATTAAACACAAAGAAAACTCTACACAATTTTAATTAAATTTGTTTATGCCACTGAAGATTAATTTGGACAGTTGAAGTCATTATGTTGCTGAAACATAGTTACCACAGTGTTTCAGATTATACAATTTACAACCTTCTTCAAGTATATAATCTATAAGGAAAAAGAAAGGTGTGAAGATGCTGAACAGAAAAATGAAGCTTATATATAATAAATCTTAGAACTTTAATGACTCTTCTCAAAGTTATAGACAACATAGTATTGATTTGGAAGGTTTTTTTGGCAAAATAACTTACCAGCATCTATCATAAACAAATAGATTTTCATGACAATGTTAGAAATGTTATTTTTATAAATTTTTCACTCCAGATACAAAATTTCATGATACCAAAAGCAATCACATGAACGAAAAGGCTCATCATAAGATTAAAAAAAGTGCCAGTGAATATGTTTTGTTGTTGAGTAAAAAATAAACCAACAGGGTGCCTAAAACCTACTATATATGATGGCATATAAGATTGCTTTTTAAAAAATGAATAGAGTACCTAAAACCTAGTATGATGGAATATAAATCCCCCTTTTTTAAAAAAGAACCAACAGGGTAACTCAAATCTACTATATATGACAGCATATAAGATTCCTTTTTAAAGAAATGAGCCAACAGGATACCTAAAACCTACTATATATAATAATATATAAGACTTCCTTTTTAAAAAAAAATTAACAGGGTACCTAAAACCTACTATGATGGAATATAAAACCCTCTTTTTAAAAAATGAACCAACAGAATACCTAAAATTTACTATATATGACAGCATATAAGATTCTTTTTTAAAAACATGACTCAACAATGTAGCTAAAACGTACTAAATACTTGAGGCTCTAATTCATTCGCAATTGGTTAAGCATCTCACCTCAAACAGCCTTCTTTCAGATAAACAATACGGCTTTCGATTCTCTAGGTTAACCACTAATGTGTTAAAAGTTATTACTGAATTTGTCTATCAAGCTTTAGATAAGAACGCTCAGGCCCAGGCTCTATCCTTGAACCAACATTGTTTCTCATCTTCATCAACGACCTTCCCATTGTCATCAGTTCTCAACTCTATATTCATGCTGATGACACAACTATTTTATTCCTCTCATAATATTAAGCCTGACAAGTCCAATAAAGTAAAACTTACAACCGATCTCAAAAATGACCTTCAGTCTGTTATTAACTGGTGTAAGAAATGGCTTTAATGAAATTTTAATGCCTCCAAATAAAACTAATATCTTTTAGTCATCATAGAGCACTACTTTTACGTTCCATCGACATGGCTGATGCTAACCTCCAGGAGAGCAACACATTGCTCCTTCTTGGTCTGACGTTTTCTACTGACATGAAGTAGAGCGGCCATATTGAATCAATTGCTAGATCTGCTGATAAGGTCAGTTCATTGTACCATAACAAACAATTTTTCTCATCGAAATTCCTCATGCACATTTATAAATCTATCATTCATCTGTGCATTGAATATTGCTGCCATATCTAGTGCTCCAGCTATATATCATGAGATTCTCAACAAAATCCAACAAAAGATCTGTGATGTTATCAATCCTGATCTGGCATTTTGACTTCAGCTGTGACATGGCTTCCTTGTCTTTTCTATAAATATTTCCATGGCAGTTGTTCTAATGAGTTCTCCTTGGTACCTAGAATGCATGAATTTAAATGTAATACTAGAGTGGCAACTAAGTCTCATCAGTTTGCTGTTGAAATAGCGAGATCCAACAGTATGTTCAATTCTAGTAGTTTCTTTTCTCACACTTCTCACCTGTAGACGTCCTGGGTATGACGATAAACTACATCAGACAGCAAGACGTCTGATAAGGAGATTTTGAAGAGTGTGCTAGTGTTCTCTGGTCAACCCTGACACAGGGTGGTAGCACCTGTTAAGGTCCCAAGTATAGTCAAATAGTTAACCTCCAAACTGGGTCCCAGCTATGGGCAAATAATTACTCCCCTCAAAGGGGTCAAAATGCTATGAAAGTATAAAAATAGGTTTTAATACCAGCAAAACATTTTTTGGGAAAAAAAAAAATCACTAGCAATACATTTTTGAAAAAAAAAAAAATAAATAAATATTACCAACAATACATTTTTGGAAAATAAAATGTTACCAGCAAAACATTTAAAAAAAAAAAAAAAATTTTTTACCAGCAATACGTTTTTGAAAAAAAAAAAAATTACCAGCAAGAAAATCTTGTCATCATTAAATAACCCATTGAGTTTGATAACGTGTAAAACAAAATAAACCAAACCATCACTTGTACAAGTCTCTTCCAGTTTCTTGCTTCCCTGTCATTTACAATCTTCAAAAATTTAAATTCAATGTCAGTTGCCATCTTCTATCTTCCTGAATCCTGTTCTTTTATTGTCCTTTCTCCTCACTAATATCTTCTCATTTTCTTTCAATCTCACTAACCCCTTGCATCTTAGTGGTATTATCACCTTACTTGAGGCAAAATGATTTTTTAAAAATCTGATGGGATATAAAAACTCTTTTTCAAAACATGAAACAACAGAGTGTCTTGTATGATGGCATATAAAACCCCTCTTTTAAAAAAAAAAATCTCCCAAGACTTATGTGGAAAGTTGAGGTATGTGGTGGACTAATATTTACACAAATCCCGTAGACTACTGATACTTGTACTTAGCCTCTTTCCATAGTAATATTAAATGTAAATGGTGAAGAGTTCTTATATGCCATCAAATACAGTAACTTTTAAAGTTTTAAAATTGGAAAAAAATATATCCATTTCCTATACATATATTACAGACTATGTTTATTCTATAAACAAATGAAATACATTAACATTTTAAATTTTATATAAAATGTACAACTATTTTTAGATATATTTTAGTTAAAAAATTATCATTATCTTAAGGAAAAACTGACAATGGATGTAACATTTTATAGTTATCACTCAGTGGTAGTTATGGAAGAGTTGTTTTCCCAAGTGTTCACTTCACCACCCTCTTCACTTTCAGCTATCATGACTTGCCAGAAACAAAAATATTTTTGTCAAGATAGCTGGTAATTGGAAAAAGTACAGAAAGAAATGGATTCATGTCTTTCTGAAGAGTAATGATAATAAGAGAACATAAGGTGTTTAAGTTAAAAATTGAACTCAGTTTGCTTACAACTGCTACATGAACTGAAATATT
This sequence comes from Acanthosepion esculentum, assembly GCA_964036315.1. Lineage (NCBI taxonomy): Eukaryota > Metazoa > Mollusca > Cephalopoda > Sepiida > Sepiidae > Acanthosepion > Acanthosepion esculentum. The sequence goes on from OZ038498.1 coordinate 70,870,285, forward strand.
CGATTAAATAAATTATGTTTTTTATAATCCTCTATTTCAAAGACATTGACAGATTTTATTTTTAATCCAACATTATTTCTTATGAATCTAAACATTATTGTTGTGGTTACATGTGTTTGAGTAGAAGAGTCGTGTTTTTAATTTTAAACAGTGTGAATTAAATTTCGATAAGAAAATTAATAAAAGTCACCAGAAGTGGATTTTCAAGCAGATATGGGCTTTCAAGATATAAATGAGAAAATGTACATTTTTTTTAATGGAGAATTGGACTTTGCTGGGCTGTGAAGCTAACTGTGACTGAGCTGTCTAAAGCACACTGGGTAAAACAGTGATTTCCCCTGAAAAGGGGGATGCAGGTTCAAACCCTGCCTGAGAGCATATTTTTCTTTATTAAAAACCTCTCAAATGCTCAGGATAGTAGATGCAATTCACACTGATTGAAAAAATTAAAAAGACAAGGTATTTACTCAAACATGTATATCCACAAAAATAATGTTCAGAGTAATAAGTAATAATTGTCTATATAGTTAAAAATACCAAAAAACATTATAGGTGAATTCACCTTTAAAGATGTCACTTTAAATCAGCGTTTTTCAAAAGGTGTGTCCCGGTGCACTAATGTGCCTGAAAGGTAACCAGGTTCGCCCCAATGTAAGAGAAGAGAAATTTATGAATTATTTTTATATTTTAAAAAATCTTTATTTTTAAAATGCTATAGAGACCAAGTAATGTAATGTCTTAAAAATAAATGCTTATTTCAGGATACTTCTTAATTATTTTCCTATTTTCAAATTTCAGGTTTTATTTTTCCTTGGTAAAATTTAAAGTGTGCCCCCAGAGTTTTAGTTATTTGACAAGTGCACCCTGGAGTGAAAAAGGTTGAAAAACACTGCTTTAAATAAATGACATTGGCTGATAATTCTAATAGTTACTCTTGCCTTTTAGGAACTAACTTGTTTTCTATCACTTCTTAGGTTGAGTATAGTAAAATAAAATAAAATAAAAAGCTAAGAAACTTATTCAACATTCCAAATTTATATTACAATTAAGAATGACATTTGAATTAAAAATGTCTGATTAAAGCTGCAGACACTGGTAATAGTAGTAGTAATAGTGAACAATATTCTTAAGTAATGAAAAGCAAGCTTTTAGAAATTATTTCAAATCAAATGGAAGACCACCAGTAATGTGAAAAAACCTATCAAGATAAAAAATAAAAATTCTGGAAACATCTAAGTGTAAATAAAGTTACCTGATACAAGTATTCTATGCAAATACGAGCAGCCTGTAACAATAACGCTGGGTTCTTTGGTTGCTGCCTTGCACATTCATTAAGTACCAAAACTGCTCGACTATACTGAAAAATATAAAAAAATAAACGAAAATAAAAATCAAAGTTAATTTTCACTTGAGAAATCAGACTCACATTTGATGAATTAAAAACAAATTAATTAAGTGTACTACTAGGTCTCATTGATTTACAGTTGAAATAGCTAGTTGTAACTATAAGTTCTATTCTAATAGTTTCTTTTCTTGCACTTCTTGCCTGTGGAACTCTATTCCAATGTTTTGCTTCCTGCCACATACAATGTTTAAAAATTTAAATGCAGTATCAATCTCCATCTTTGTTTTCCTGAACCATGTTCTTTTATTGTCCTTTCTCCTCACTAAAGTGTTCTTATTCTCTTCCATAACCCAGTAAACCCTTGGCATTATCACCTTGCTTGGGTGAAATGATAAAAAAAAAAAAATACACAAGATTGTAGATTCTATAATATATAGAAAGATAACCTGCTTAGAATTCAAAATTTCTCTACATTTCAGCTATTTTAGACTGTTATTTGATTTTGAAATTATATATCTGATATTAAATATTTATCCTAATATGACATTTAAAGAACTAAAAATAAAGAAGTATAATTGCATGAAATAACTTTTAAAAATATAGGTTATAATTATATATAAAATTATAACTTTTTAAACAATATATTTTAATCACAGATTAAACTAAACTTTTAAAAGTATTTAAGGTTTTATTTTACAGTAAATACTGAAAAATAAAACCATTTAAATATCATGAAAGGATAATTTACTATTCATAAGCATGTTTATCTTAAATGAAATTTGCTTTTCAAGTTCAACCATTTATATTAAAGGCAAATATGGTTAAAGTATGTTGTCAACAGTTTTTTAGTATTTTTTTTTTTACTTCTTTTTTAAAGAATTAATGACAAATTTGTAAATGTTCTATTTCCTGCTATATAATTAATAATTTCAGCAGAAATATTTAAGAAAAAATATTTAGTTGATAATTAATCCATACTTATACATAGTTTTATATTTTAACATTACTTAATAATTTATAATCATATATATTTAATTCTGCAGTTATCAGTGTATCAAATGGGGATGTTTAGATGTTAGTTTTGTACACAGACCCAACCATCATAAGATACAAGGTGATTTGAGGGAAACAGTGCACTTTAAATGGCAGGAAGTACAATAAGCATATTCTACACTTCCTTAGATTCTAATTAAATGAATAATTACTTAAAAAAGGTTTCATTTACAACTGCTTCAAGCAGTAGATAAACAAAATAAAAGATTTGCAATAAGTTTTTCTTTCTCATCACAATTATTTTAGAAAAAAAAAATGTATTTCACAAGACATACAGCTGCAAATAAAATTCATAGGTCATTAGTTAACAATATAAAAAGAAAAGTTTGTTTTTAATTCTTAATATTTTTCCTTAAAATAGTTAAACTTTTATTTTTATTAAAGAGGATATGTGATATAATATGACTTAGGAAGAATTTTAACAATTTACAAATCTGAGATGATAATTAAAAAAAAAAAAATTGAATGCATAAATTTATCAATAAAAATGTATCATATTTGCAAATTGAGATGTTTTCTGGTAAACAAATTTTACCACAGCATTTTTAAACTAATCTCCTAAGTGCACAAACATTTTCTAATTCTTTACACTAAAAAACTGTTGTAACTCATTTTCTTGTTTGTAGTTGTAACAACAGAAGTTTTAAAGAAAATGGTAATAAAAGAAACACTTATACTCAGAAACAAAAAGAGACAGCTGAAATTTATTGGAATCATAATGAGGAAAGAGGGCTTGGAAAACTTAACTCGCAAAGGGCATATCAAAGACAAGAGAGATAGGGGAATGCAGAAGGCCACCAACCTGATGAGACTGTGTGAATGGATCGCAGAACAGGTGGTGGGAAACATGACAAAGGGAGAAATGCTGCTAAGGGTCACAATGGATAGGCAGATGTGGAGATCCACAACTGAAGGGACATGGTACATAAAAGAAGAACATAAATCATCATATATTCTTCTTATCTGGGTATAGATACATGACATTCTAACCTAGATTTGATTTTTTTTTCAATATCTACAGCCAGTATTCATAACAGATCATCAATTTCCTTACAGATTCATATGAAAACAATGTTTGATATTTTCTTTGCAAAAATATACTCAGTATATTCTATAGAATATGAAAGTATACTTTTTATAAAAAAATATCTGTTAAACAAAAATAAACATTGTCATCAAATTAACTCAAATACTTACTTTTCCAGTGCATATTAGGGAATTTGCAAATTGATACCAAATATGAAATTCATCAAAAGAAAACCGCATTGCTCTCTCATAACTCTACAAAATAAGAAACAATATGAAAATAAAAGCATTATACAGAATCAGAGTATTTTTAATGGTAAATACTTTACTATTGGTCTTGATATAGAATAACAACAATAATGAGAAGCAATTATTTCATTTTTTTTTTTTGCTATACTTAGTGACACAAATTCAAAGAAAATAGTGACCAAATTTAACTCTTTACATAAAGAAAAATATTGGAATGTTTGATGAGAAAATGAATCTAAAAATCAGGTTAATTACAAATTGTAAAAAGAAAAGAGTAGAAATTCTTTATTTAATTTGAACAGGTGTAACAGATGAAAGCCAATCTGGTCGCCTATCAACATTATGCATGGAAGAACACATCCAGAGGGTGAATGCCTTGATCAGGGAAGACTGATGAATCACATTAACACAAATCATAGTAATTGTGAGTATCAGCTATGGATCTGCACAACTCATAGTATATGATGACTTGGGGTACCATAAAGTTTGTGCACATTGGATACCCAAACAAGAAAACATAGTAGACATGGCTTCTTAAACAACCAAAAAGCTTCTTTATCAGAAGTGCTGAAGAAACTTGTTGAACAATACTAGGAGTGCATTTCCATCCAGGGGGATTATGTTGAAAAGTAACATATGCATTCGTTCTCCATCAGTGAAAATAAAGGTGTCATATTGCCTTTTACTTTTTGATTTAACCTCATAATGTGTGTGAGTGGGGAGTGGGTAGAATAACAGTTAATGGCACAGAAAGTGGACATTGCAAGAAAAATTCAAATTCCAGTTGATTCTGTTTCATTCACTTCATATTAATGTTTTTTTCCAAAGCATTAAGTCATCTTTCTCCAGATATGGGTTAAATAGCAGGACAAACTGAGTTGTCACACCATGGCTGGCAGCCAGTCTAAGAAGGAAAATGCTAGAATTCAAACAATATCTTTCCAAGGTACATGCACTATCCTTATTCTTTGACATTGTTTTGAAATAGTTAAATTCTGGCAATAAAACACAAGGTGGGCTGTTTGGAGGTTTTGTGATATACTGTGCACCATTTCTCTGCTATCAGCTCTTCCAAAAAGTGTGACCAGTTCTACAAACTTTCACCATTATTATAATTGTGGGTAGTTTAACAGTTCAATTCTAAACTGTTGTGCCTTCATATGTCTAAATCAATGAATGACTGGAATATATATATGTATGTATGTGTGTGTGTGTGTGTGTGTGTGTGTAATTAAAAGCTTGTAAATTCAGACTCCAATAGTATCTTCACTAACTAATACTTAGTCACCAATAGACACTAGTACTAAAATTTTATTAAAGCCTACTGAAATTAAACTGTTTGATATTTTTGATTGTACACTTAATGTATATACATTAAATATACATGCATAACATTTTAAATAATTTGAAATAAATATTTTGTAGAAAACTTTTTTTTTTTTTTGTAATTCTTGGGAAAAAGTTACTAAATATTTTAATTCTCACAATTTCTTCAACTACCAATAATATCCTATATTATGTGAGTCAAGTCATTTTCCTTACTACACCTGTACTATGCAATCATTTCTTTGAGTGACACACACCATAAAAGGAGATTAGTGAAAGTGTCATAATTAAAGTAGTTCAATAGTTTAAACATTTTAAAAAATAGTATAAAAAATTTTGATAGGCCTTTATTTCATTCATATATTTTATAAATGGTGTTCCAATAAGTTGGACCAATTTTAAATGTGAATTAAGTTTAAGCATATAATGATTTTTTTCTTTTTCTTTCAGATTTAACAACTTAAGACTTTGGCAATTTCAACCATGGAAAGATTAACAATCAAACAACATGTTAAAGTTTCAAAAGTGCAATTGGAAAAATTGTTTGTAAATTCAAATAAACTGAGTCGGTGGCAGATGTGAAAACACCATTGTGTGATTGTTTATGCCATTCAGTTGAAAACATTGCTGTAGTGCATGAGAATGTGGCCAAAAATCCAGACACCTCTATTCATCATTGTGCACAGGAATTGAACCTCTCCACAACAACGTTACATCATTTCTAATTGCACTCACAGTTGGTCGATTATGTTGACCCCAAAAATCGCAAAGTGTATGAAATGCATTTCTATTTGAATGTCCATTTTCATAATAGGCTTCGATAATTTTAACATGTTGTTTGATTGTTAATCTTTCCATGGTTGAAATTGCCAAAAACTTAAGTTGTTAAATCTGAAAGAAAACGAATAAATCATTAGACACTTAAATTTAATTCACATTTAAAATTGGTCCAAGTTATTAGAACACCCTTTATTTCACAAGAACTTATAATACTTTTTAGATTTTCAAAATATGCTATTAAAATATCAACATACTTTTACTCACAAGCCATAATCTAAATGTTAAGATTGTTACTACTTTCTGAGCAGAGAAATAGCTTTATTTGAATAATTATGCTATTTCATTATAAAACCCATCATCAAAACAATCACTTATTTATAAATATCACAAAAGACTATATTGGAAATGAAATAACAAAGCACATTTAAATTTTTTTAATTTCATTGTTAAAGCTGAATAAGCAAATTAGTTATCTCTATTAAACAACAGCCATTAAGTTGAGATATGAGACATATGTTGATAGGCATAAATAAAGAAAACAAATTTGTTTGACATCACAGTTTTACATAAGATTCACACACACACACACACACACACACACACACACACAGGGACAAATAAACAACATTAATTAATTTGCAGAGTTTCAAGTGGACACACACACTAACTTTGCACTTCATATAATAAATTATCAGTCAATTAAAGCAATGTTTATATCACATAGTTACCTCCCTTTATCCAAAGAAATCGTAAAGTATCTTCAATTAAATATTTAATTCAAACAGATTTATTTTAATAAAAAAGGAAAATAGATATTTTAGGATAAACCTTATTGACCATAATCAAGTGTTCAAAAATGTTTATATAATTCAAAAATACTTATAACTTTACTTATTAGCATCATTACTTTGTATTTGTTCAAATTTAAGAGACAACAATTAGTTTTATGACAAGTAAGAAAGGAAATAGCATCTAAAAGAGTAAATTGTTCTTAGGAAGGAAACTGATCCTTGAATAATTTTTAAAGAGTTTGTTCTTAAATTTCTTACTTAAAATATTACACATTATTATAGAGTAGAAGACACACTTACCATATGTGATGGCATATAAAATCTCCACCCCCTATTTAGATTGAAATGAGGTTAGGTATAAGTAAAGGAAGTCTATGCACTCAGAGTAAACATTAGACTACCAGATAACTCAACTTCTCATAACACTCGGAAGATATTTATGAGATAATTTTATTTAGGGGAAAAAGGAGAAGTTTTTATAGGCCATTAATTGCAGACTAATTTTTCACCATCATTCCAAAACCATTAAAAAAAAAACTTTAAAACATCCTGAAATCAAAATGTTGTTTATAACTTTGATTTATTTCAGTTGTTAGTTCATAATAAAAACATTAAAATGTTAAAGAAATAAATATTTATTTTGATCCAGTCAACCTTTAAGCTGTGGTCTCTGCAGCCACTACTCCCCCACTTGGTTACAGAACAGAGATTTGTAGGAGGCAGTTGAGTATTTCAATTTAGTTTATAATAAGCAGAAAGCCTAACACATAAAAGTTGTCTGTCAATGGTTCATTCAAGTTTTTCACCAAAGATTGACAGAAAAAATATTATTTTCTTGCTTTGTTTATTAATCCTTTAAGGCCAGAAGCACTGTACAGGGTGTCCCTAAAGTCTGGACACATAGGAAATCTCATCTATATTTTTTTTTTTCACCTCCACAGATTAAACATGGTTTTGTCAAAAGAAGGAAGAATTGACTTCTTTTTCTGGGGCATGCTAAACAGAGATGTACTCAATGACAATCACACATGCAACACACTTGATTGAACACATAAAGAGTGAAAGTGCTAAAATTGACAGCAATGTGGAGTTATTACATAGAGTTCATGTGAATCTTACAAAGTGCATCAACCTTTGCATCACAAATGATGGAAATCATATTGAAGATGTTATTTGTTAAAATTTCAATGATGTCGAAAATTTAATTTCTTGAAAACATGCATTTTTGCCGATATGTCCAGACTTTAGAGACACCCTGTATTTCAATAAACAGCATTAATATCTGCTACATGATGATACAACTAGAGACACCAGAAATCTACAACTTTGTAAAAAGGTGTAGATTTCCAAAACAATATCTCATAACCAGTTGTACCAGGAAAGTTAAAGCAAAATTTAATTTTTACAATTAGATATTGTTTTCCACATTTAGAAATAAATTATACAAATATGTAAATATAATTACTTAAATTATTTATTCAGACAAAAATTATTTAAAGTTAAGTCTTCAACCATCATTTTTTGGTGGGGGGAGGGGATTTATTCACCAGTTTAAAAGGTGCTAAAGGTTTGTGTGTGTTTTTGTTCTATTTATCAACCCAAAACTATTGATAAGATTTTTTCTAAAGAAATTAGTAGCTTTTAGAATAAAAATAATGAAATTTTAATTAAGTTTTATATCATTCCAGCATTGTCCAAAAAAAACTTAATCAGCCATCCTAAACTAATGTGTCCTATCATCCCCAGGACAATGTTAATCTCAAACCCTGAAATACAGCTTAACCATCATAAATAGTTGATAATTCCATGTACTATTTAATATCCAATAAATATTTTGCTTAAACAAAATCATGTTATCATTTTAGCCACACATAAGATTTCACCTTCAGTGATAGCTGAAAGCTTCCTATTATAAAAAACAATCCACTAATTATTTACACTGTAAACCAAAAAGAATTCATGTGCTATACAAATAAGAGCATCTATTCATGCTGCAGAAAGTATAGTGCAAGACATTGCTGATGAATCTGATTCTCACAGAAAAGTTTGCACAAAACTATCTTAATAGATCAATGAAAATACACTGTATCCCATGCTATTAGCCACTTCATATTGTATTGATACATAAAATATATACTTATTGGAATCTAAAGGTTTATTTGTTGAACAATGGCAACATCAAGTGAACAGTGCAGATGAAAGCTGATTCATTCTATGCAGATGTAAAATAACAGCAATCATTTGTATGAAATATCCTGAATTTCAACGTCTCAAATCAATAGTGTTTAAACTGTTAATAGCATTAAAACATGAGTTTGAACTTTTAAAATGGGTTGTAAGGCTGAATAAAGGAAAAGGTTTAATACCTTCAGAGTTTGCAAAAGGTAAAACAATGCTGGAAATTGCAAAAAATGATTAGAAGGTACCACAAAAGTGAAAATTTTGTGAAAGATATTTGACATCTTCAATGCCTGTCTGATAAGGACAAGTGGAAGAATTTATCTTGCTGATATCTGTCCTGTCTCAAGAGAGAAGTAATAAAATGTATCTCTTTGACAAATCATGAATGACATCTTTAAGCTTTGTGACAATGAAGAAATGTTGAAAAGTACAAGATGTTGGATCCCAAATCAAGTAGTAAAGACCAATTGTTAAGCCCCTTTTAAAAGATATCCATAAAGATAATCAAATAAAATGGACAACAGAATACATGAAGACTGATTTTGCAACCATTCTTTTGAACAGTGTGCTATGTTACCCTCAATGGATAGACAAATGGAGTAAAGGCTAGTGGCAGAAACATCCCACAGAAGTTGAGACATCAAGGTAATGTTTTGGAGTAGTTTTATAGGTGGTAAGATAACAGTTCGGATATACACTGATCTTTTGAAGGCACATATGAAACCACAGTTCAAGATGATGATTTTTATACAAAACAATGCTTCACCACATTTAACAAAGAAAAACTAATAAATATCTGAATAAAATGGATATTTAGAGACAATTATGGTGAAGTAACAAGCATCCTTGATTAACCTTAAGCCAATTGCAAACATGTAGAGCATTCTGAAAAGAAAGGTGGACAGCAAAAATAAACTTTGGAATGATTTTCTGATTTATATGAATAAATACAGCAGCTCAGAAAATCAATGGCTTCTAAAAAACTTCTAAAACTAAGTTTCAAAATATGAAGCATATATTTCACATTAATGTTGCCTTTAATATTTGTCATCATTACAATAACATAGTTTTCATTTTTTTGTTTAAAAACATTTGTCTTTGTAAACTTTACTCATGTAATTATAATTTTTAATTATCACAATGTTTCTTGGTTAATAATATGAAACTTGGAAAATCCAATAAAATTCATAAACTATAGTCACATTGTCAGAATGACATGCAATCTACTATAGTTTATACGTATTATGCAAAATATCTTTCATAGTAATAGTTCATTTCCGCAAATCCCTTTATTAACTTTCAAAAAAATTAGGAAAAAATAAAAGTTTGCTAATTATATGAAACTTAGTATCACTTACAGCAAATTCTGTTTGAGTTGTGACCTGAACTTGAACTTATTGTTGTCCTAAACAAAGGAATAAGCTCATGACACTTTTTTCTGAAAGTCTTGTGGCATTGAATGTCACAATTTTTTGCTTTAGTTTTTTTTATGTAAAATTGATAAGAAATAATCAAACAACTCTCTCTCTCTCTGCTCCCCCTAATTATATTCTCATGAAAGGGATCTAGTTTCAGCATGTCCAGATAATTGGCATATGAGATGTACAATTTGGTTTCTAGTTCAAACTACTAAGGTATACAAGGATTAACTTGTGGATGAAATTAAACTCCAGTATTATATATATATATATATATATATATATATATATATATATATATATATATATATATTATTTAAGGGATGGAAACAACTTATTTTGCATATACTGTCTTAAAATGAATAAATGTTCTAAACCACAAACACTGTAATGTAAAAATATTTCTTAGAAAGAGAGAACAGAAATTCTTTTCAGAATGCTTTTTTTTAAAATTTGAATAGCTTTGACATTGTAGATTCAAGCACATTTAATTTGTTTGAATTTAGCTATATTTGTCATCAAACTCTTCCTAACAATATCAGTTATGACCTAGCAAAAACCACCATTTTTATTTTAGTAGACACATAATGTGTAAGCCATTTAACAGACGTATACATATTTTAAGAAACAAGGAAAATACTAACCTCTGCTAACAATGGGAAGTGAGCTCTCTTAACCAGAGCAATTGCTAACAAATCATAAACTGTACTAACATTTTTAAATGTTAGTTGACGGAATTCAGAATGTTCAGCAGATCGATTAAGAACAACATTACTGGTTGCCTGCAAATAGAAAAGGAGACAAATTCTGATCAACTAATTACTTCGACATTGTACAACTTAATCTAACATGGAAATTTATTCTCAAGTAAATTCCACATATACTGATCCTGTTATACAAAACATTTTTCTTTTTCCCTTAAATGTTTCCATTATAAACTGAATAAAATTAGCAAAAGAAAAAATTCCAATAACTCTTCATTTAGTACATTCAAAATTTTTTGAATTTTATTATTTCTAAAGCAATTCAATAATTGTTTTACAGAGGTTGTATAATTTTATTTTTGTAACACTTTAAGTTGGATCCTCAGCTTCAAAAACTGAAATTCTTAATGTTTTTCTGCAAGTTATAAGTCATTTTCAAATGGACTAAAAGATCTTTTAACATAATTAACATTCCAAAGAAGGTAACTGACTATTAAAATTCCTCTATTGTTTTAATTGTCTTTAGAATATTGTCTGAAAATATGAGAAGAAGCATCACATAATCCTAGTTAATCACATTTAATAAAATGTGTGTACATAATATTTCAATAGATTTTATACAATAGAAAAATGCATAGCAATTATAAAATTATCAGGAACAATTATATATAAATTTAAAATTAATTTCTTGGTAATTAAAATTGACACTTTATGAATGTATCTTTATAGATGTGTCACTAGAAATTAATGTGTTAGATGTTAATGAACTTGTATGTGGTAGTCAACCAATTGAATAATACAATATAAATCAAATTTTATTTGTACACATATTTTTAGAACATTAAATAAGATCACTTCTAAATAAGACATTAAACTAAAATGGGATCTCTTCCTGCTCCTATTGACAGACATAATACTTATTTTGAGTCCAAAAATAACATCAGAATGAATAATATTATGCAATTAATTTTCCATCCTTCTTTACTTTCTCTTTTATTACTCATTATTGTTGTTGTTAGTGCAAACACACACAAATAAAATCTCTTTTATATATTAGCTAAGATGATTTTCAAATTCCAACTGAGACATTTTGTGATCACTTTGTACTAATGATCTTGCAAAAGGCATGAATCCATATATATTGTCTCCAGCTATGGTTAAAATAACTGGCGAGACTGGGTTCTCTAGCCTTGTTGGGAATTTGTCTTGGCGAAGGATATGCCTAAATTTAAAAAACAGGAGTGGAATCCACTCCTCTCTCCAGTTAATGGGTTAAAATAGCAAAGAAAGTTTGCAATTCTACCCAGTAAACACACACACACACTACTACTTCCTAAACCATAATTGTCATGCAAGCTGAAAGACCAGTGGAATCCAGGATCCAGCTAAAATTATACTAAATTATAAGAATGTCATTAGCAATGATTTTAAAAATGTTTAATGCAAATAGTAATGTATTTTATGTAACACATTGTTATCTCATCTATCAATAAAATAGAATTCTAAAGACTCCTATTTTATTAATAGCAAAAAACAAGTGTTTCTTAAAAATATGAAACTCTAGTCTATATCAAAGAAAGAGTTAATTGTAAATATTTAAATTTGGTGGAGAAGAGAAAAGCATACTTACAATGGCTTCAGCTATTAAAAGCAATAACAGAGCTTCTTCATGTTCATTAACTGGCATGAATAACCTGTAATCAACATTTTATATTTATTAAATAAATCAAATATGATTAATTATGGATTTCGTTAAAAATATAGACAATTACTATGATTAATTATTTTATTAGAAAGTGTTTTTGTTTTTTTTTATTCCAAAGCTTATTTTATTTATACATTTAAATAATATCAATGTCACCACTGCCGCCACCAATAATAATAAGAAGAATAAGAATAAGAAGAATAATAAGAAGAATAATAATAAGAAGAATAAGAAGAAGAATAAGAGGAAGTTGTACTTTTTGTTTGAGATGTTATAATGACAGACACAAAGACTGAAATCCTGGCATTTTTGAAGCATTATTTTAAATTGGGTCTTGAAGCTGCTGAAGCTGTTCACAAATTTGAGAAATGAAACAATATCTGATTTTACAGTCCTAAACTGCTTTAAGCATTTTCCAAGTAGTGAATTGTCTTTGAAATGAATGACTATCAAATGATGATTATAATGCTTTATAACATAAAATAGAGGAGAGAGAACCTGACCACCACTACCCTACACACAAGCTGTTAGTGGCCCACTGGTGGGCTGCTGATGGGAACGCCAATGGTCATCTGGTGGCAGCCACTGGTGAGCCCCTAGCAGACCACCAGTGGCAACATTGCCAAGTTGAACATACTGGCAGTTGGACACCAGTGGTAAATGCTAGTGGCATGCCACCCAGTGGCAGATTGGTGGCTTGCGTGTAGAGTAGCACTCAAAAACCTTTAGAAGTGCTAGGATCATTCAATGATATCATGTAGTGAGCATTATAAAAGCTGGTATGCTTTTTAAAGCTTATGTAATGCTCTCTATATGTTATCTTCCAATGCTGTCAGCTCTTCTGAAAGTTTTTTTTTTTAATCAAAAAAAAAAAAAAAAGGAAAATAATTTTGATAGATCCAAATAACAGGACAATTTTCCTTTTGGAATAAATGAACATAATCTAATTTAGAGAGTAATAAATATAGAAAACGATATTATCTACTAAAAATAAATGAAATGCAAACTTAATATTTGCATTAAGGAAGGTCAGTGTCGACTGAGAGTTCAGATATAACTACTTTAAAAATCAAGTTTTTATATGAGGATAAAAAAATCTTGTTCAGTCAAATTTTATAAAATGAGTTTTTCAGTAAACACCTTCATATGCCAAAGTTGAATGCCTAAAATTCGGTTTTTAAATCTATTTTTGTTTCTTTCAATTTTTGACAGTTGGGACCTACGTTCATGCTAAATGGATCAGATTTGAATTTCTGGGGCTACTGTGCATTAGAATTTAACTAAAAATAAAGGTCAATAACGTGGCAGCACAAACTCAGATTCCTTTTTTTATATTTTAAAATACCTATTTTATTTTTTATTTTTTTTCCAATCAATTGGCACCAAGGAGCTACTGAGAATGAAAGAGAATGAAAAGATTTTAGAAGGAACAGGAAACCCAATCCTAAACAGGGAACAAGGGATAAACCTATACTCCTGTTCAAAAGACTGGGCTAGAGTGTGAATCTATTTCCTCTATATTCCAATCTGGTAAATGATAACCATTTAATTAGGTACCTCTAAGAATTCACTAAAAAGGATACATGATGAAAAAATACCCAAAACAGTAAAAATTAAATATTATCATCAAAATCTTTGTCCTTATTAAGAGGAAAGATCAAGAGATTTTTTTAATGTAAAATTATGTTTTCATTCTTTGTACAACCATGAAAATTTTGGTTAAAAAAAATCTAGTTTTTTAGCATCAAAGCAGCACATAAAATTTTTACAAGAAATTTGAGTAATTTCTTTGTAGGGGAAAACACAGTGATTTGAAATTCTTTGAAAAATCAGATGGTTGTTGGATTTTATTGAAACATTCTGGACTTATTTTTTAAACATTTCTTTTTTTGAAAAATTTATGTAAAGACATTTTTTTTAACCTGTGACCTTCTACATTTAATTTTTATGAAATTTGAAGAAATTCTTTTTTTGTATCGCATATTCTTATTTGTAATAATTAATGTTTATATTTGTTATAAGGACATGTCCTCAGAGAATTTAATTATCAAAAATCTTTTGGTCAAACAGAACGCCCAATTGCAGAAAATCTGCTCTAAAACTTAAATTAAAAATGCAATAAAGATTTCTTTTTAATTGTAAAAGTTTTTAATTGCTTTTATTAATATATTATGGACACTATTATCTTAAAAAAAATGTTTTTTTCACTGTATAATGAATTTTTGCAAGGATTGTTTTAATGTTTTTGTAAATTTTAAGTAGAAAATTTATAAACATTTAAATATTTTAAAATTCTGTATTTTTAGCATCCAAGTTATGAAATTAAAGCTGTATTTATTAATCATAAATGGAAATTACCCCAATATTTGAAAAAGAATTTTGAATCTTTTTGTTTGTCAATTTGTGTAAATATGGACAACCATACACAACATTATCAGTAAATAAGGCAGGTACCTATAATAAATGTATTGGACATTTTGTAACATTTTTTCAACAAGCATCTTAAGTAAAGCTATAAAGCAAAGTACCTAAAATTTAATAATATATTAGATTGCTTAAAACATTTTGTTAAATTTAAAAGATTACTGGGTAGTTAAAAAAACTATACAAAAAAAGTGCGGGGAGCATTCATCTTGTATTTGTCAAATAATTTTTTGAAGTTCTGTCCCCCTTTACTTAAATTTCCCAAACATCAGGCAGTCAATAAATTACTCAACATGTCAGAAAAACACCTCTTCCATGTCAAAAAATATGCTTTCCTGCATATATATTTTAAACTGAAAGTAAGTAATATTTGTTTCAATTCAGATTAATTAAACTTTAAATCAGTTAATTTTCCACAAATAATGTTTCATAAAAATATACTTTATTTTTTGAAAGATTTTTTAATAAAGTGAATTATGTTGTGTTTGCAAATCTATCAAGATGGACAAATTTATAGATTTTTCTGATAAGGAAAGAAATAAAAAGATTCCAATCAATTTAAATTTTATTTGAAACAGAAAATTATTTTACTTAATAGAAATATTAAATTTAATCTATCAACTTGGAATTAAAATCAAAGCTTCAGTAAAGATTTTTCTTTTTCTAAAATGCATTATAAAGTTAGGTATAGCTGTTTTTGGAGGCACATACATATAATTCATGCTAAGATACCTAAATATTTTTCATTTACTCAATAGTAACTAAATATCTCTGTCCAAAGTAAGCATTAGTGTCCACCACCATTGCATTTTTAAACATTCCAGAATACTACAATTTTAACACTGTACACAGACTGCAACCTGACCCCACATAACTTAAGATCACATTTCCTCACAGTTACTTCCTACTACAAACCTATACTTCTCTCAAGTTCCATTCTTACTTTAGCCTTTTAGCCTAGAAACGAATTTCTTATATTTTATGTTTTTACTTTTCTCTCTCTCTCACACACACACACACACACACACACACACACACACACACACACAATCATGTAATATTTTCAACAAACACAAAACCTAAGAATAAAGCAAGTCTTTTGATTGAATGTTAAATAATCAACAAGTGAATTAAACCTTGATTGCACTTAAGGCCATATTTTTACCTTTTTTTTCTCTCTTTAACACTATCAATTTTTATCCCTTATTAGTTTCATCTGTTCAAATTTCTTAGGGACCTGTCCAATTCATGTTGCTCCATATTTTAAATTTAAGTAAACACTCATAAAAAGACTTTCAGTAGAATAGTTGAAATCAGAATAATATGTCCATAATAATATCATATCATATGTTTGGAATATTTAAATATTCCAAACATATGTTTAAGCCCATATTGTCTTATGTAAACCAAACCTTAAAAAAATAAGCTTTCTAAATGAAAAATACTCTTTGATAGAGACAAATTATTTTTTCAGAAATTCTATTAAAATGTAATTTAAAAAGATATTTTTTTAATCATTTCACTCCAAGCAAGGTGATAAAGCCACTAAGATGCAAGGAGCTACTGAGAGTGACAGAAGTTGAGAAAATATTACTGAGGAGGACAGGATTCAAGGGAACAAAAAATAATGATGTTGCATTTAAATTTTTGACGATCATACTTGACAGGAAAACAAGAAGCCAGAAGAGAGTTCCATTAGCAAAAAGTGTGAGAAAAGAAACCATTAGCATAGAACTTAGCACTTACACTTAACAATTTCAACAGTAAATTCAGGAAGTTGAGATACCAAAGAGAAAAGCTCATCATAACAATTACCATGAAAGTATTTATGCAAAAGGCACAGGGAAGCTACATTACAGTGATCAGGACCAATGACAAATGCAGATTCTTCTTTGGATTCTGTCAAGAATCTCTAGATACATATCAGAAGCACCAGACCAATATTCAATGCATAAGCAAATAGTAGACTTATAAAGATGCAAGATAGATTCTGTTGAGAAAAATTGTCTAGCACAACACAGTGAACCAACTTTCCTAGCAGCAGACCTAGCAACTGATTCAATATAATAATTCCATTTGATGTCAGTGGAAAATGTTTGACTGACGATGTACATTAAGTTACTATCCTAGTAAGGACAAGGGTCTATGTATGCAATGGATGCACTGCATGCCTTACTTTTTTCAAGGATAAATAATTTTTGGGGTAATATAAAATTAGTGATATTATTTAAGAATTGTAAGTAATTAAAATAAGCAATATTATTTAAGAAGTGTAAGTAGAGAAAACTCCTGTTTGCTTAGCAAGAAAAGAAAAAGTGAATTAATTACTTTCCTCTTCTATTCCCTTCAAGCAAGGAGCATCAAATATAAAACAAGAGTGAGGGAGTAAAACAAAAAGATATACAGAGAAAAGCAGAATTTTTGTTGCTTGTCATCTAGCCGTATAAAGCCAGCGCATGTTTGCGGAGTGAGAAAAGAAGCAGGGAGCATGAAAAAAAAAAAAAATAAGTGAGGAACGTCAAAGAGAGATGGGCAGAAAAAAAGCAGAATTTTTGTTGCTTGTCTTCCAGTTGTATTAAGCTATTGTTCTCATGAAGTGCTAATGTTTTTATTACCCCAGTGGTTACATCAAAGACTTGCCTATTTAAAGGACTTAAGGCTTTCAGACAGCTTTAGATGAGAAATGGGTATTTAGTCAATTTGCAAGTTACTTTTATTGATGATTCTGGGTTATTTTGTGCAATTATTTGGTACTCAAGAGTATAGATGGAATGTCTGGGGACCCTAATATCACATCAAAAATCACTTTTTTATTGCTTTTCAAAAATATTTAACTAGGTACCTTCAAAGATAGAAAAATGAGCATGTATGATGAAAAAATGCCCAAACCTTAATAAAAACAAAATCTTTGTTATTATTAAGAGGAAAGACCAAAGGATTTTGTAATTATGAAATTATATTTTTAATCCTTTTTAGAACCTTCAAAATTTTTGATAAAAAACCTTTCAAGAAATTTTTTTTTCTGGCTTAAAGTTTATATTAGCTATAAGAACAGGTCCTAGGAGAATTTTGTAAAACAGTACTCCCAGTTACAAAAACATCTGCATTGTAAAATAAAAAATACAATAAAACAAAGACATTATTTAATTAGGAATGCTTTTATGAAAAAACTATTATTATGGACACTATTGTATTAATTTTTTTTTTCAATGAATATATAATAATTTTACAAGAATTGTTTTCATTTTTTATAAATTTTAATTAGAATAATTTACAAACTTTAAATCTTATAAAATTCTGTATTAATTTGTAGTGGTCAAGTGATATTGTTATTAGATAAAAAGTGTATTTACTAATCATAAATGGAAAAGCCTTACTACAATTCTCTGAATCTCAGTATTTTAAAAAGAATTTTGAATTTTTGTGCATGTATAACTATACCAAATTTTAATAATTCATACACATTATCAGAAACTATATAGTGGTAACTATAATAAATTTAATATTTATTGGTAATTTTCTAACATTTTCTCAACAAGCATCTTCACAAGTAAGACTATAAAACCAAAATATCTAAAATTCAATAACATACAAATGCTTAAAATATTTAAAATTTTTGAGATTACTTGTTAGTTAAAAAGAATTATATAAAAAAAGCGTTTATGTTGTATTCATCATGTAAATTTATTACGATTATCTGCTCCTTACTTAAATTTTCCAAACATGAGACAATTGATATATGTCAACACCTCATAGAAACAACACAAAAAATCTTTTTTGTAATATTTTAAACTAAAAGTAATATTTGTTTCAATTCAGATTAATTAACTAATTAATGAAACTTTAAATAGGCTAATTTTTCTCAAATAATGTTTCAGAAAAGTATATTTTATTTTTGAAAGATTTTTTTAATTAAGAGAATTATGTTGTATTGACAGATTTGTCAATATGAATGATTTTATCAATTTTTCACATAATTTAAAAAACAAATTCTTCCACTCAATTTAAATTTGGTTTGAAATAAAGCAAATATTTTGCTTATTGTAAAAATGAAACTTAATCTATTAGCTTGGAATTAAAACTAAAATAAAAAGTATAGTTATTTTTTGTAGGTACATACTATAAATTATAACTGAGTAACATTTTTTATGTTTTCATTCATGGCAAAAAAGTCAATTAGCTCAGTTTCCTCTCTACTTTCCCAACCTTTTACAACAAGAAGCTTCAGAGAGAAGAAAAATATTGTCATTCTCAGAAGTGGGAATCCAAAGCTTGAATTGAAAATGATAACAAGATATCCCATTCTGAATAAATTCTTTTGTTACCTATATCTGTTATTTTGACAACATAAGAACACATGGACAGCTATCAGCTACTGTGATTTGAACAATTTGATTACAGCATTGACAGGATAAAAAAATCCCAGAGCCATTTGAATTCCATAATTTCTCTAAAAATCTTTGGCTGACAAAGAATTGATAGAAAGATTGATCACCAGAAAGAAGCTTTGATTTAGTTGCATAATAGATCAGAAGTGCATTTTCTCATTAAAATTAGTTCATATCACATTCACAGAGAGTGTTGGCAAATAATTTTCAGTGGGTGGGGGAGTCCACTGTACAACTTGGCAATTGTCCTGCATGCTGTGTTTTCCAAGTCACCCTTCACCACTGTCACCTAGACATTAACATCAGCTATGCTAATTGAAGACAAAAATGATTCTCTTATACAGTTAAAGGAGAGTGGGTTTTCTTTTTGGCATTAAAATTAACAAGCCATTTCTTGTCCCAGTTAACAAAAGATTGAAGATAATTTTCAAGATCAGCTTCCAATTTGACCAAATTGACACAATTTGCACCATTTGTAATGGTTTTAATAAAAATAACTGCAAACATTATTAGATGCACTAAACCTGTCAAGGTTTTTAAAATTAATTCAATGCCTGAAAAAAAAAAAAAAAAAATATATACATCCAATTTAACAATTTATATTTTGTGAGATGATGAGAGTTTATTATCTCTTTAATTCAATATAGTGACTTGCGGATATGTGTGTGTGTGTGTGTGTGTGTGTGTGTGTGTGTGTAGCGCAGCAGTTATCGTTGTGGAAAGTGGTATCAGCAACCCATTTTCAAATTCCAGCAAAGGTTGTTGCATTCACTTTCACACAAATGCCCTAGGGAAAGGTATGAATCTATTAATTTTTCCCCTCAGCTATGAGTTAAATAGCAGGACAGACTGGGCTCTATAATTTTGACTGGCAAAACCAGTCTAAGAAAAGGACAACTCTGAATTCAAAACTGATTAGACACAGGGCTAGCCACTTGACTCCATAAAAACCTACTTGCTAGTGAAACTAGTGCAGTAAGACTAGCATAGTGAAGTTATGGCCCTATACACCACAGAGAAGTCTACTGGTAGTAAGGATCTAGTTGTGGAGTAAAGAGTACTCCCCCCGGTTACTCTATGAACTCAACCAATAATATAAAGAGTTCTATGGTATGAGATTGAGAGCAGTCATACTGAAGTTAGTCTTCATACTAACTATACAGGCATTACAGCAATAGCCTGAACATTACATATAGAGAATATTTAACAAATTACGTTATGCCAAGTACGAATGTGTGTTAACCTTACAACAGGAAGTTATAATAGTTGGCAACAAGGATCTCTAAATCAAGCACAACATTATAACTGAAGTTATAATAGTTGGCAATGAAGAAACTTGAGCACAAGCGTGGAATAAAAATCACATCATTATAACTGGAGTTATAATAGTTGTCAATGAGTAACTTGGATTCAAGCGCAGTATAACAAGCACCACATTATAACTGGAGTTACAATAGTGGGCGACATGATTTTCGCAACTCATGTGTGTGAAACAGGAGTTACAAGAATTTCAACCATGCGCGTTTAAAAAAATTTTCTTGCAGATATACAGAAAATTTTGGCTTCAATAGATGAAATTCAAAGACAACAACAGAAGCAACAACAAAATACCCAACAGCTTCAAAAACAACAAGAGTAGTTGGAAATGGTTTTGAAGAAAAATGCTTTGTCTCTTACACCAGACGCAGTTCAAAACACTGTATCAGAATTCACATACAATCCTAATGATGGACTGACTTTTGCTGCATATTTTTGCAGACATGAAGAAATATTTAAATCAGGAATGCAGTGGTTGGGAAGGCAATAAAAAAACAGGTTGTTGTTAAGAAAAATAGTGCCAATAGAGTACGAAAAGTACTGCAATTATATTTTACTGAGAAAACCAGGGGAAATAAGGTTTGAAGACACAGTACAAATTCTGACAAAAATTTTTAGTGACAAGTGCTCTCTGTTCCATGCTCATTGGAGGTGCATGAATTTAACAAAAATGAGGAAGAAGATTCTGTCATATATGCAAATAACATCAACAGAGAATGTGAACAAGTTAAACTAAAGGAAATAGCTCCAGATATTTTCAAGGAATTCATTTTTGTGCAAAAAAGATGAAGTACAAACAAAAGTTTTAGCAAAGATTGAACATAATAATAATATAACACTACAGGAAATAATGGATGATTGCCAAACAATGCTAACTCTGAAGCATGATGCTGAGAAACTTCAGAATAAAAATTGTGCATTGGTAAAAGCTAAGGTAAAATGCACAAAAAGGAATATAAAACCTTGTTTTAGATGTAGAAAATTAGATCTTGGGAAACACTGTCCCTGGAAAAATGCTGAGGGTTATAATTGTGGTAAGACATATCAAACCACACTGCAGAACTAAACCAAGAAAATTTTTTTCAAACAGAAATTAATACACACTATTGTAACAGAAAAAATAGGCACACTAAACAAAAGAAAATTTGTTAATATGCAAATCAATAATGTGGGAGTAAAAATGTCACTAGATACTGGTAGTGACATTTTAATAGTAAATGAAACCACATGGAAAGAAATTGGAAAACCTTTATTAAAAAGGACTTACAAAGTTATTTTGGGGGGAGAATTAACATGATGTTTATTTTTGAAATAAGTAGGTAAAAACAAAAGCTTATGTTCTTAGAAATGCCATGAATCTATTCGGTACAGACTGGATGGAACTATTCAAACTTTGGGATTTGCCGATAAATGCTTATTGTAAAAATGAAAATGGACAAGTGACAAATTTTAAAAAGTCACAGCAAAAAACTGAAGGAAGAATTAAAAAAATGTTTTCTTGACGTTCTGTCTAATGAACTTGGTTGATGTTCAAAATTCAAGGCAAATTTTCAAGTAAAAAAAAAAAAAAAAAGGTTCAACACCAGTATTTAAACTGAAACAGAGCATACCATTTGCAACATTAGAATAAGTAAATGAAGAATTGGACAGACTAGAAAGAATTGGTGTATTGCAGAAAATAAACCATTCAAAATGGGCTGCACCAGCACTGTACATAATGTAAAAAAATGACAAAATTTGTGTTTGCACAGATTTCTTGACTGGATTAAATGGTTATCTTGAAGCACACAATTACCCATTACCAAGTCCAGAAGAAATTTTTTCAAAGTTGAATGTTGGAAAAATATTTTCAAAGCTGGATCACTTTGAAGCATATTTACAAATTCAGATTGAAAATCAATGTTCTGAATTGATGACCATAAATACGCACAGTGGTTTATATAAGTTTAATCAACTTCATTTTGGTATAAAGGTGGGACAAGCTATTTTTCAACAAGCCATGGATACCATGCTGGTGGATTGTGATTTTCCAATGGCATATCTGGATGATATTTTGATCAAGAGTGTGTCGAAAAAAGAACATGTTGGGTATGTCAAAACAATTACACAAAAACTACGAGAATACAGAGTCAAGGTTAGTGAAAAAAAAATGTGAATTGTTTTTGTCAAAAATACCTGGGTCAAATTATTGCTAAAAATGGTAGGATACCAGATTGGTTACGGGCAAATGCAATTAGAAAAATGCCTACACCAACAAACGTAACTATGTTACAAGCTTTTTTTAGGACTGGCTAATTATTATTGAATTTATGTACATAATTTAACAGCTCCACTTAACAATGTACTGAAAAAGGAGTAAAGTGGAATTGGGATTATAAATGTCAAAAAGCATTTGATGAGATAAAAGAAAGTTTTATGCCCAATTTATCATTAACACACTATAATCCAAAAGCAAAAATTGTAGTAGCGTCAGATGCTAGTGATTACGGTGTTGGACAGTGATTTTACATAAATACGAGGGTGGTAAATTGAAAGCTTTTGCTCATACTTCACACTCACTTCTCCTGACAGAGGAATTACAGCCAGATAGAGAAAGAAGCTCTAGCAATCATATTCACTATGAAAAAAATTCCACAAATTTATTCATGGAAGAAATTTCACATTGCAAATAGACCATAAACCATATGGTTTATGATATATGGTTTAAAAAAAAAGGTATACCTACCCATACAGCTAACAGATTACAGCCCTGGAGTACCATCCTGTTAAATTATAATTTTATGATGGAGTACCAACTGCCTAAAAATTAGGATATGCAGATGGATTATCTAGGTTAATATCTAAAAATACAGAACCATTATAGGACATGGTCATAAAAGTGCAAAAAATTGAGATGGAAATTAAATACATTCTGTGCAATGTAGTATGGGAATTACCAACGATATTGGATGAAATTAAACAAAAAGCAGAAAAAGACATCTTTATTGCTAAAAATCTTTATTGCTGTAATGTATAGGACAAAGAATTGTAATATTAAGGGTGTTACAGAAACATATATTAAAGGATTTTAATTCCAGACATCCTGGCATTTCAAGAATGGAATCTCTCATGAGAAATTTTATATATTGGACCAGAATGGACCAAGATATCAAAAATACAGTAAAAGCATGTAGAGATTGTGCTTTAGCAGCAAAACTACCGATCACAAAGATAGAACCTTGGCCAAAGACAGACACTCCATGGTCAAGATT
Source organism: Acanthosepion esculentum (assembly GCA_964036315.1). Taxonomy (NCBI): domain Eukaryota; kingdom Metazoa; phylum Mollusca; class Cephalopoda; order Sepiida; family Sepiidae; genus Acanthosepion; species Acanthosepion esculentum. The sequence goes on from OZ038498.1 coordinate 70,894,243, forward strand.
GCATATAGATTTTGCAGGTCCTATGGAGGGAGCATATTATCTAGTGGTAGTCGATAGTTTTATGAAATGGCCAGAAATTTACAGGTGCAAAATTCTACATCCTCAGTGACAATGAATTTCTTGTATGAACTGTTTGCAAGAAATGGCATACCAGATACCATAGTATCAGATAATAGAACACGATTCACTGGAAAAGAATTTCAAGACTTTTGTAAGTTGTTCTCTATAGAACATTTTATGACCCCACTGTATCACCAAAGGTCTAACGGGCAAACAGAACGGTTTGTGGGAACATTCAAAAAGAGTTTTGAAAAAAGCAAGCCTGGACAAATTAAATGAGGAGGCACTTCAAAGTTTTTGAGACTGTACCAGTTAACACCTAACCCCAATACACCATCAAGCATGACGCTGGCAAAAGTGATGTTTGCCAGAAGGGTAAAATCAATGTTTGACAAGTTATTGCCAAGTTGAAAATCACGAATGGTTAATAAAAGTGACACCAATTCTTTCAAGGAAGGCGATAAAGTATTCTTTAGAGCATACAAGGATGGAAAGGGAAGATGGGAAGATGGCATAATAGCAGCTATAATTGGAAAATTGGTCTACATGGTGAAAGGAAAAAAAATCCAACATAAAAGGCACCAAAATCAGCTGAAGAAAAGATTAACTGATGAAAGGCCTGAAGAACCAGTTAAAATGCTGTGCAACATTTTTGATGTGCCAGTACCAAAACAAATAGTGGAACCAACAAGGACAAGTTCAAGAAAAAGAAAACATACAGAAGAACTAGAAGTGGATCCAATACAGAAACGCTACAAAGTAAAGTACATTGGTGAACTCTCCAGAAAGAGAAGGGAGAGATACTAATACAAAGTAAAAATAAAAAATATATTTATTTAATAAAGTAGTAATCTCAAAAGGGGGGGTTGTGAAGTAAAGAGTACACCCCTGGTAACTATGAACTTGTCTAATAATATAAAGAGTTCCATGCTATGAGGTCAAGGGTAGTCGTATTGGAGTCAGTCTTCATACTAACTATACAAGTATTACATATAGAGAACACTTAACAAATTACTTTATACCAAGTACATGTTATAACAATAACCTTACAATAGAAAGTTATAATAGGTCTGTATTACAGTTACAGTGATTGAGTGATTTATTTGTTATTATAGTTTATCAATACTTTGTGTGTTACTTAAAGCTGAAACATATTTTTGATCGTAAGAATAATTCTTTTTTTGTGAGTGGATATTGCACAAACAATTTTTTTTTGAGAATAACAATGATTTTTTCCAGATACAAATCCTACTAATTAACCCATAGCTGGGGGAAGCAATAGATTCATACCAAAGGTATTTGCTCATAAGTGAATGTAACATAGCTACTGGAATTCAAATTCAGCTAATTCCTCATTCTGAGCCGATATTACACCACATTTATATCCTCCAGCAGGAACAGTAAACAAAATCACTGTTATTTTTTTATGTAATCTTTAGAAATTTTAACTTTGTTGAATTATCTTGGACACATGTTAAAAAAATTATTTTCTCTTGGTGTGTGTGTGTGTGTGTGTGTGTGTGTGTGTGTAAGTTTTCCTTTTGTCTTTATTCATAGTCCTTTTACAGCTATACATGACCTGAAATGTTTGCACACACATGTATATATGTACACACAAATACAATTTTCATTAAAAACAACTGACAAGGTACCGAGATTAAGCGCTTTATTCAATTTTTTTTGCAAAGAAATAAAAATAAAATTAAAATTTTAATCGCAGTACCTTGTCAGTCGTCTTTAAAGGTACGTGCGTGTGTGTGTGTGTGTGCATATACAAGAGCAAGAGAGAGCAATTTGACCTGAGTGATTGCCCCAGTTTTGTGAAATCACCGAGAAACAATTTAAATATAAGTATATATAGTAGGATGCATGAAATCTTTATACTAATTTAGCAGTTTATTTTAGCATTTATTCAAAATATCAATAAATAAATTAATTATAATCTCAAAATCGTACTCTTAATTTTTTTGTCTGATTCTGATACATTTGCCTATACTTACTTATCTCCTGCATATTTCCTTGGTACTGCATTATTGGTATTCTGAATATCAGATTCTCCACTTCCTTGAGTTACATCCAGTTTAATGTAAGTCTTTTCACACACACCACGCAATAAGACTTCTGCTAGTTGACGAGCCAATATCTCAAATAGAGCAACAGAGAAAATAAACAGTTAATTAATTCTCACATTTTTTATATTTATATTCATTATATATATTACTGGAAGAAGTAAACATTTATTTGAATTTATTTATACCAATTAAAAGTTTTTTGTTCTTTAACATGCAACAATTAATAAAAATGATTACTTTAGAAATTATTTGTATTTTTTTTTAAATACATTAAATTTCAATTATACTTTTTACATAAAGTATTATTCTTATTACTATAAACATTATTTTTAGTGCATACACATGTTTGAGTTGATTCCCTGTTTGTTATTTTCTTAAATACTGAACTTAATAACAACAGGCCTAGATCAAAAAGTCCTACTAAAGGACTTCTCAATCTAGGTCAGCTGTTAATAATTTTTACCATTTCAAAAATAATTAAAAAAATGTAGCAACTCAAGCACATGTACCCACTAATGACATTTATCGTAATAAGAAAAAATGCTGGATTAAAAAATCCGTTTTAAAAATGATAACCTATGTGTACTTATAGCTTAATGCATATAAAAGCCAAAAGTATTTTTTATTGCAAAAATGACTTAACTAATTAATGTTTCATTTCTTGATAAAACTGATTTGATGGAATTATTGTAAATGTGTTCTGTAAGAATAATAGTTAAAATAAATGCAGGCTATTCATATATTACACTACAAAATGTTATTTCTTATTTTTAAAAGCTAGTTTTAATCAATTATAGATGACATAATTTGTAATATTCTTTATATTCATATTATTTGGTGTATACAATGAATTCTTCTTAAGTCAAACACATTAGGAACTCTTATAGAGTCGGATACATTTTACTAATTTGATCCTTGCAAAGAAATCACTATAATAAAACATTGAAATATTAAATCATGCATTTCATATACATTCAAAAGTGACTGTTTCAACTTGAAAGTAAACAATCCTTAGAATATTTATGCTGTGTTTGGTACTATGACTAATTACTAAAAAAAAAGAAAACTACTTAGAAAAGAACCATATATAACTTTCATATATTATATAGGTAGATGCAACTAATAAAACCAATGAGAAAAAAGCAAAAATAAAAATATACCTGTCTTAAACTTTGTGTAAACCGGGATTCTACAGCTCGTAATAATTCCCGGAATCTGCTAATTCCACAAGCAAGTTTCCTTAAAAATGTAAATAAATAAAAGAATAAGTATTCAAAGCAAAGTCAGTCAGTTGTTAATACTTTTACTGCTGTAGACATATTTATACATCTTTACAAAATTTACATTGCCTACTGTTGACATATATATATATATATATATATATATATATACACACGTTTTTCAATACACCATCAAATGTCATTTTCTAAAGTTTGTTCTATAAACTAACTAGCACTTAGTGCTAATTCCAGTCCAGCAGAGAGATATAATAGGAAACACATATGTCCAAACTAATATTCAAAGCTTTTCTCTAGCTTTCACATTTGTTTTAAATAAGGAAAAGTTCAGATTCAAAGATTTTTCTCACTCATTATAATAATGGTTATTTTAGTCTCATTTTATTATGATCAATTTACAAATATATTCTTTCTCAAAATTTGAGATGACATAATTTATAATATTTTCCACCCCATTTCTACTGTGAAATGATATGACCTGCTGCAGATAATAGTGAATACTTTATGTCAGATTATCTTTTCTTTTTAGATCTGAAAAATGAACATCAAAAGTAGTACAATAAGTAATATATGAATTAACAACAAAATTACTTTGATTTATATTAATTAGAAGACTAAAATCTAAATCAACAACATTTTATTTATTTCAAAACTCTTTTAGATGAAGTCTTGGAATCTAACTTGTTTCTATAATATTAAAACTTTTTTGTTAAAAAAAGGTATAAATGGATTATCTTAAACAGATGGTAAAACTAAGCACCCACCCATTTTTTATATGTAAAATTGGTGCCTGTTGAATAGCAGTTTCAAGAATGAGTCCAACATCATTTGAGTTCACTGGAGAAATGGGAAGTTGTCCAACAGCCATTTGTCCACTGATTTGGCTCCTTTCCTGTTCTTGTAGATGAAGTAAAGCTAAGTCTCCAGCTTTTTCAAAGTAATAAATAATCTTTTCTTCTTTTTCAGCTGCTTTGTACTTACTAGTTGTGGCTGGAGGCATTCGCTCCAAACAGAGACCTGAAATAAATTATCAAGAAAAATACAAAGGAAAAACATTAAGTGATAAATAAACATAATAAGTTATGATTACAATTTTACTGCCAACAATTTAAAATTTTATTTTAAATGTAATTCTTATTTCTACTTAGAAAAATGTTAATACAAAAAAATTTAAAAATCATCATATTACAACTAGTCATGAAACCAGTTTATCATTTCTTAAAATACATTGGCTTTCAAAAATAAAACATTACTTTGAATCACAAGAACTATTAATATCAACATAAATGATACTTATAAAATCACTACCAGCAGTTTGGTTCCAGTTTTTTCCAGTTGATTACATTCTTAATCAGAAATTAATTGCTAAAGTGATCTACTCAACCAAACTAGTAATAGAACAGTAGTAATTATTTACATAACTGGATTGATTGTTTTTTTTACAGCTTATCAATTATTACGTTATTCAAAGTCAAAAATTATTTTTAGATTATAAAAATTTTTTGAAGAAACATTACAAAATTATATTAAAAAAAAAATTGAAAGTTTGAAGATTTTTAGTCTGTCACACATCTACAACCACAGAGCATCCAGTGAGAACTGAATTCACTTCAACAGCCAAGAGATTTAGAATACAAGTTTTCTAATCATCATGCTATAATTGATGCCCAAGATTATTACTATATCTTCAAGTTCCATAGTCTATAAATATATATCATTCCAGTTGTATGGCTTCTTCATTAAATGGTGTTACAGTAAACATGTCTACATTGCTACTACTATAGCTTGTATTCTACCTATCTTCACCCAGGAGTTTAAGTCAAATATCAACATTTACTATTCAATCTGCCAGAGATAGAGATGATTCAAGTCATATTCTTGAATCATGTCTATCTCTGTCAAGATTGTCTTTGATAGGGCCAGAAAACATACTTGTTTTTGGTTTAGCATCATTTATAAATAAATTATCCTCAACAAACTCTTTATTTAAAGATTTGTAGTTTATCAACATGTACAACACCAATATTCCAGTTACTGATGCTTTGAAATTTCTTTTAGTCTTAATAAAATTCAGAGGATATCTTGAAATTTCTAATATAATCAAACTAACTTACATGGTGGGAATTTATATTACTTGTGATGATGATTATGATGATCATCATCCCCTTCATTTTTATAATCGCAGGGGGGGGTCCGCACGCAGAAACCATACTAAATCTCCTCTACAACAGTCTATCAATGGAGGATATCAGCAATTCTGGTATAGTCATACCTGTCCATTGTTTAACATTGTCCAACTGGTTTTTACGTTGACATAACTCTCCTACGTCCACCTACAATGTTGCCTTGCATGATGGTATGGCACAGGCTGTCATACCTTGTAATGTGTCCAAACAATGCCTTTTTTTTCTGTTTGACAGTGGTGAGAAGAGGTTCCTGGTGGCCCACAAAAGTTTCTATCCTTTTTCTTGCGATACTTTTGGCTTATTTTTGCTTACAATTTACTTCAATTTCAACAATTTCTAAAAGGGAGGTTTCAGTATTACTATTAAATATAAAACTAGTCCATATCAACACAACATTTTAACAAATGGACTAATGTGTTAGAGATTAAGTTATATGATATCTCTCGCACTTGTTTGTCAAATGCTAATGATAAAAAAAGAAGAAAATTATTAATATTCTATAGAAATAATAGACATGTCAGTAGTTTGACAATTACAAGCACAGGAAATGGAATCAGAAAGCTGAGTTCAAATCCTGACAAAGTCTGTTATATTCAGTTAGGAAATACATGACACAATCTCTTTTCCCTTTAGCTATGGATTAAATAACAGAGCAAACTGAGCTTATTAGCCTTGATAGCAGCTAATCTAGTAGAATTTAAAATTATGGAAAAGGCAATGTACTATCTTTCCTAAGAAATCATGACAATTCATAGATATTAAAACAAAAAAAGAATCTGTGGAAAGCCATGACCGCCTATATCCAGAAGGTAAATGGCATTCAAATAAAGAATAGTTATAATAATTCTATTAAGTAAAAAGAATTGAAAAACAAAAAAAATAGTAAAATACTGAACTTAATCGAGTGACAATGGTGTGTTATTGAACTAAGATTTGCTTAATCCAGTAAAATCACCAAAATGCAAAGTTTTTGGAATCATCAATGCCTGTAAATTACTATTGTATCTGATCAATAATCTTCTATTTCTGTCTGTCTAGTATTATGCAACAGTATATTCCAGGAAGCTTCCATCCTCCTACACACAATACCTGTTATGCTTGCCACTCTATTAACTGACAGGTGGGAGACATGTTCGTAACAGGTGTTGCATTCCATTCTTCTTTTTGGTAACAGTCATTATATAGAATCCATTTCTAAGTTTTGTTTTGCTTGGCAATATCAACAGAGTAAATATTACCACCTGGGGTTTTCAAGAAACTCAAACACTTCTCAAATATCACCTGATAATAAAAAGCTACATAATAGTTAAAAATATACCATTTCTAGAGAGAGTGTGACAGGGAAGATTTCCACCCAATTATTGTACAAATTATGAGGCATTTTCTATTTCTGAGACATCATCATAGTTTTGCTTTTTTTTTTCTTTTTTTTTTTTTATTTGGCAACAAAAGCTTGCAAATAATGATTTGTATTTTCAGAGTAATTATTTTGGTAGACATTCACCTCTTCTCTTGAATTCTGCTTAATACTTTCAAGAAAACTCATCATTTTAAAGGTAATTATATATATATATATATATATATATATTATATATATATATATATATATATATATATATATATATATATATGCATCCCTGGAGGAGTAATAGATAATGGCTTATAATAAAAAATCAGAGAGCTGAGTTCACTTACATATAAATAACTTTGAGAAAGGTATAAATCCATTTCTTCTCCACCCAGCTATGAATAAATAGCAGGACAGACAAGGTCCTATAGCCTTGGTTGGCAACCAGTCAAGAAGGACAACTCAGAATTGAAAACCTGAGAGCGTATTCGGTTCTTCCAAAAAGTGTAGCTGATTCTGTACAAGCTCCCTCACCACTAAAATTAAATCATATGTATGAATAGTCTGGCTGTTTGGTTGTAAGAACTCAGCTGCTGTACCCTCATTTGTCAAAATTAACAGGAGAGTCCGGTATATATATATATATATATATATATATATATAACAGCGAACATGGCAGTCAATTCCCAACAGTTACTGTCTCAATTATTTATATATGCTGGTGAGTGGTGCATTAAGTGTAGGTCTACTGTTTTATTCCAATGGTTATTGGGTAAGCGTTAACAGTTATGTTTCAAATTATTCTAGGGCCTATTGAGTGGATATAATTGCGGATCCACTTTTAAATTTATGTCCACTTATATATTTACATATGTTCTATCCTTGATATTGAGCACTTTAACCCATAAATATAGCATACCTTAAAACTGTATTTTTATATTATATATATAAACAAAAGGAAAAAGAAAATATAAACAATAAATTGTTTAACATTTGCTATATTTATGGCAAAGTATGCTCAACATCAGGAGGGATGGAGCATTTGTAGATTTATGCAGTGTTGATTTCTATGTTCATGATATTGTGTGTGTATGTATAGACACAGACAATGCAGGGTTTTTTTTAGTAAAAGAAAAAAAGAAATGGAAAAAAGATGAAGTGACACCTATATTAAAATAATTTGTTAATCAAATTGTTATAAAAGACAGTATAATTTGAATTTTTACAAGCAAACTTAAAAAGGTGATTCTTCTATCAATTTGAGGTAATAGATTTAAAGAAATCAACAGATAGTATTACATAAAAAAAATGTCCAAGTGAAAATGCTTTTATCTAAACTCACCTTTAATAGCATATCCTTCAGCAAGGATGCGCAAAAAACGAATTGATGGTGATATGACTGTAACCTGATCAATACCAGCTTTATCTAAAAGGGCATAGGCACCAGTGTAATTACCTCTGCAGTAGTTAATTTTTACCAGTAACAGTTGTGCATCAAATTTAAACTGAAAGATACAAACATATACAGTAAAAAATGGATGTATATTAGTTTTAAATTTAAAATACATAAGTATATAATAACCAATAAAAAAATAATTAAGAGCATTTTCAATTTGAACTTTTTTAAAAAATGGTTAGTTTTGCATGCTTTCAAACCATCTTTCTTTACCCATAAATATTACAAAAATTTAAGTATTTAAAATTGTAGCTTCTCCATATTGATAGTTGAAAATTGAAGATTTACTAATTTTTGCAATCTCTGCAGATAACAACTTGCCTAGCCATAAACACTGAATATTTTTACTAATTACTGCTGATACACTTAAATGATCTGTTGTCTCTAATGCTGCAACAATACAAAATGGAAGTTGAAATGTTAAGAGGTTACAAAGTAAAGAAACATTTTCACTTTTGCCTAATAATATCATCATAAAAATATAGCTAAGTTAGTTTGTAGAATATGTGTGATATCACAAAAGTTCTATATAATGTATATCCATCAATCCTTTGTAGACATAACAGTCAGTGTTAAACCAACACATCTTTCACTAAATTGATGAACATTGTTATATAGAAAAATTATTCTGATAGGCACAGGTTACTTACTAATTTTTGACAAGTATTTATTACATTGTAATTTCTGATGCTTTCTATCACTTTTTATTATACTCAAACTATCATTCTACAGACAATGCAGATCAAAATTAAAAATTAAGATTTTGGCAAGGCTTGAACTCTCATCATTTTATCCTTGGGAAGTCTGTTTTTGCAGAGCAGAGTTCACATTTCAGTCAGATTTGTTACATTCACTTGCACACAAATACCCTTGAGAAAGGTATAAATCCATACCCCCAGCTATAGATTAAATACAGAACATGAATTTGGAAAAATCATTGTTATTCTCATAAATTTTTAATGCAATATTTACTCACAAAAAACCCTCACCCAAAATGAATTATTCTTACAATCCAAAATATGCTATCAAGTAATAAAATCCAGATGGAAGCTAAATGATTGTATCTGATCTTCTGCAACCACTGACTTTCATAGGTAAAGAAGTAGAGTAAATGTTATGCTAAAATTGATTTCACAAGGAAAAACAGATAAAAGTGTGAAAATTAAATACTGTCATGTTTTCTTAATCAAATTTAGTAACATGGCTATAATATTTATGTCAAGAATTTCAATGAAATTATTTTGATGTATGTATAAAACATGCTAATTTTACTTCTTGGGCAAAGAATCTCTTTTCAATAATGCTATATCTTGACTTGTAATACCTTACTTACCCTGTTCTCTCCAATTGCAACACGAGTGAGAGAAGACTCAGCCTCAGATAATTCGCTGATAGCTTTGTTAATATTCTTTTCACAAGGAGCATAATTTTCAAGATATTCTTCAAGTTTGCATTCTCCAAGAATAAAATCTACCAAATATTCTGGAAAAAAAAAAAATTAAAAATGGCTGGTTTCAAAGATGTTTAAACATTTAGAATTTAAATCAATAATAAAGATCTTCTGATGTGATCATAACTTTCAAATATTGAAACCTCCTTAAGTTTTATATATTCCACTGCTTAAACACAAATCAATAAAATATAATAAATATAAAATCATAGAAAGTAAATGAAAACATTTTATTTTAATAACTAACATTACAATTATAACAGATTTTAAAGTTTAATATAAAATGAAAATGAGTATAAAAAGAAAATAGCTGATATTAATGTCCTGTATACTAAAATATCATCATAAATACATTGGTTCATTTATTATGAGAATTTTACCATTAGTGATAAATTCAATAAAAAAGAATTAACTATTTATATAATAATATATAGTGTAACAAATTACCAAAGGGCATATTCATTTTACACTAAGTGAATCATATTTCTTTAATAATTAGATAAATATAAAATTAGCTTGAACCAACCACCCACCATTGAAAATAAATTAATTTCTTTGAAAATGATTTAAAAAAAGAAAGAAAAAAAAAACAAGTAATGGTACCTATCTTGTTCTGCATTTATTTATTTTTAATCTATATGAAATGTCATATTTTTTTTATCAACTTCCACCGTTTTTTGGGGTTTTTTTAAAATTTCCCTATGGTGAAGTAATGGATAATGGCTCGGATTGAGGAATCAGACAGCTGTGTTCAAATTCCAGTCAAATCCATTACATTCACTTACATGCTAATACCCTTAGGAAAGGTATGAATCTTCTTCTCCCTGCCAGCTCTGGGTAAATAGCAGGACAGACCAAGTTCTATAGCCTTGTATGGCAACTAGTCTACCACAGAAAGAAATGACAACATACTGCGGGAAAATAATCTGCCTCGTCAGTCATGTATCAAAAGATACATGATCACCTAAGCATGTATCACGCATGGCACATAACTGACTGAATGACAGTTGATAGTTCTTTTGACACTTTTTAATATCTTTTCTTTGTAGAGTTTATTGATAATTCTTTTTATTGGATAAAATAAAGTTTGTTCTTTGCTTGTCATTATACAGTATGAGGAGATCTTTAACTAACTTCAATCAAAAGGATTGTGACAGCTATCAGATCAGTGTGGATTTTTTAAAGTATTTTGTCAAACTTATATTTTTCTTTATCTAACATTAAAGATAGAAAAGGATATAACATTTTCATCATATTCTGATTTTAAAAATGCAATTCTCATACAAAAGAGATTTGAGCAGATTATGAAGAAAATATAAATGATCAAAAGAAGTTTGAAAAGTCGCATGTCAGTGATTTCTTGCTGAACAATACTCCACAGTCAAGTAGACCAGTTGAGGTTGATAACAATAACATCAAGACATTACTACAAAATAAATTTTATATGACCTGAGTGACAGCCAATTTACTAAAACTATCAAAATCAAGTGATGAAAATAACTTGCACCAGCCTGGTTATGTTAGTTATTTTGATGTGTGGCTTCCATATAGATTTAAAAAAAAAAAAAAAAAAAAAAAAAAGAGAGGAGAAAATTGTTACAGACATTGAAAAGTAGGTACTTTACAAAAACCCAGAATTTAAAAATGATAATGCAGGCAAAATGACCTCCTCTCCTACTAACTGCACTAAAAACCAGTCTTCATCCAAAGAAAGTAATACTGTTTATATGGTGGAATTGAACGAGAGTTCTGTACTATGCAGCTCCTCCAGAAAAGCAAACAATTCAAAGAAGTACTGCTTTAGACCAATCAAAGGCAACAATTGACAAAATGTGTTTCAAATTAATTAACAGAAAAAGCATAAGAATTGGACAATAATAAATTATTGCAACTTGAATGGGAAGTTTTCATCTACCTGTCATATACATCAGATTTTTTATTCATTTTTGATTACTATTTATTCCAGTCTGTGTTACAAAATTCTTTTAATGAAAAAAACAATTTCAATTTGCTGAGAAAGATAATTTCTGGAAGGATGAAATTATGAAGTTGCTTGAAAGATGGTACAAAATTATTAAGATGTTCTGATGATCACTTAAAATCTAATGAAACTGCTAGTCACCATGTGGTGTTAATTTCTATGTCCACACTGATATATTTTCACCTTAGTCTCATCTATAAAAATTTATATTATAAAAAAGAAATGTAAAATTATATAAAAAATCAATTAACCGGTAAATAAAAAATAATATAAGATGAAGTTTGTTTCCTTTGGCAAGGACTCTCTTTAAAAAACATTTATTAAAAGAAGAAAATTACTAACATATATTTTTAAATAAAAAAAACTGCTATAAAATGTTACAGATGGTTAGTAAAAAATAGCTTGAATAAATTTTGATGTGGAAAACTCTGTATATGTGAGGCTCAAATTGATGTAAAATAATCACCAAAATAAAGTTAAAAAAAATACATGTATAAAATTTTGTCTTCAAAAATTTGTAAAAAACAATAAGACTCAAGTTTGAGCATCTCAAAATCCACCAAAACAAAGTTTGTGAATAGGTGTGGTTTAAAGAGGTACATTTTGTGATTTTTTCTAACAAATGTTAAGAGTAAGTTATGCCCCCTTGGTTTTCAAATTTTGATTGAATCCAGAACAAATTTAAAGAATCTAGTTTGTCTGGGTTTTGGAATTCACAAGGAGGATGTCGGTTGTTTCTGGGAACTGAACAAAGAAAAACTAAAAATGAAAAATAAAAAGAAAGAAGCTGAAAAAGAAAAAGAGGAATCAAAAATAAAAGCAAAAAGGAGAAAATTCTACAAATTTAGAGAGATATATGATTATTTTTCTATAGTTTTGTGAAACTTTATCACAAAATTAGAGGTATTAACACTGATTTTAAACTTTCACAAAAACATGAGATTTATCTCATTCTTGAATCTCGGTACAACTGAACTATTATCTAACAGAATCTCAGTAACACCTCTGAATGGCCATCCTTCTCAACTACTTTCAACAGTTGATTGAATCAAAATGAGTGAACATTTTGTTGATAATAATTATAATTGTTTTTATGAGCCCAACAGAATTGTAATTAGAACTTGTTATCTTCCTAAGTGTTCGGCACACAAAGCAAAATTTTGCACATACTCGTTTTGTAAATTTTGTAGTCAGTGCTATTATTACTTTTAATGTCATTAAATAAATATAAACTTTTTTCAAATTTCACACCAGAGTGAGTCTTGGGCTTATTTGTTTGTGTCATTTATAAAGTTCTCTCTTTTCCTCTCTCCTAAAAATCCTTTTACATCAGGTTGTACATTTCAGAATGTGAAAAAAAAATTTTCACACCCTGACGAGCCTAAGGCAAAACCACATTTATGGATAAGTCACCAAAATATCCTCTTTCTAATAAGATCTTATATATATATATATATATATATATATATATATATATATATATATATATCTCCGATGCGATGAGAACGAAAGTAATATATAAATTCTAACGTTCGCAGCATTCATTCAAAAAAGAGCTCGATACAGGTAGTAGAGCGATAATTATTTATTTATTATAATTTTATCATATAGACAAAACCATTTTACTCACAACAAAGATGCAACTTGGTTTCAGTGCATTTTAACTGCACATCAAAAAATGGAAAAAGGAAGTGACGTTTTACATCCGGGCTTGCCTACAAACAGGATCATTCATAACCATTTCTGACCCTCACCCATAGATGTGCAGTTAAAATGCACTGAAACCAAGTTGCATCTTTGTTGTGAGTAAAATGGTTTTGTCTATATGATAAAATTATAATAAATATATATATATATATATATATATATATATATATATATATATATACACACACACATCATTTATATTTTTTTAACATTCTTATATTTACTTTTTTTTTAAGATCCATAAGATCAATAATACTCTAAAAAATGTTAAACACTTTAAACAAAATTATTTTTTACTAAGTGTAATCATTCAAAAATTGAGTTTCATTTTTTAAAAATAGTTTAACTTTTATAGTTTCATTTTTACATAGCTCATCACTGCAACATTTAAATACTTTAATGGTAATTGTTCTGATGAATTTTCTTCTATGGTACCTAGACTTTATGAATTTAAGCACAGTACTAAATTAGTGGCAAGGTCTCATCATTTTATAGTTGAAATGGCTAGATAGCTCTTGCTTCCCAGTCAACTTTAATCTTCAAAAAATTTAAATGCAATGTCTTAATTCCTATTTTTTACTCTTCTCTTTGATAGTGTTTTTTTTTTCCTCATATTCTCTAAAACTCAATAACACCTTGCATCTTAGTGGCTTTATTGCCTTGCTTAGGATGAAATGATTAAAAATAAATTGCTTCATTTTCATAATAGCTTTATTCATTACACAATAAAAACATTTTGAAATTAGTGACTTGAATTCTTGGATATGTTGATGGTACAATAATGAGTTGGATAATGGTTTTTATTATTTTTTTTAGTTTTATGTTTTTAATTTTACAACCTTCAAAAACAAAATAAATCAGAACTTCCTACTTTGTAATTTTCCTTTCGTTCATTGACCATCACAATCGTCGTTGCAAAACGCATTAAAACAAGTTTTAGTTTTTCTATTCATAGTTTTTACAGTTTATAAATTTTTATCATTTTATCATCAAGGAGTTTTCCCATGTCATTTTTGGAAAAGCCTCGTATTTAATCACAGAAAAAAACATAAACAAACGGTTCAAACGTCATTGTCTTCTTCATTTACCAATACAGTTTTTTTAGCCAAATAGACCGATGTCTCATTTTGGTGTTCATTTTCCAACTCATACAATTAAAAACAAAATTAAATAAACATTTAATGTTTAATATGACTAAATATGCTAACTTGTTAGTTTTTTTTTCCAAGCCGACTTCAATTAGCAAAGTCAAAGGAGAAATATTAAAAAAACGTCCACTTTTTTACCTTGTTTGTTATTTAAAAGAAAAAGTTCTATCATATGATCGGCAGAGTAATATCAAGAAAGAAAGAAGGACAGGTAATGAAATCAAACATTCGCAATAATTTATATTCAAATTTATTTACAAAAAAAATCATATTTCCGACTATTAGATTTTTTTAAAATCATAAACTTGGATCTGCCACACTTTTTAAACAAGACCTGATGCGCATTATCTTACACATTCCATTTCATATATCAGCCAGTCACTACTAAAATTGAAGACTAATACAGATAAATATTTACCCAGTCCTGGAGATTTGTGTACAAGCTGTCTGGCAAACTCTAGTGCCCTCTGCCAGCAACATTCGGCCCTACATTTCTCTATCTCTGCTTCCAACCGAGATGGCTTCACTTTGGCCGCCATTACACAAGAAACTAATGCAAACCGAATCGTCTGCTAAGAGAGTTCATATTCATTGAATATTTTTAAAAACACATAAACTCATAATGGTTAAATTCTATGACTAAAAATATGTTATGATTTAAAAATTATAATTGTTTTAAAACATTATTTTACGCATTTTGGTTTAAGGCTATATAATCCAAACAACTTTCTATAAAGTTCGATAAGATCGATTTGTAAATATATTCGAAATTCCCTTACATATACAAAGGTTACCTTAATAAAAATATATTAAAAGAACAAATGTATTATCGAAAGTTGTTATTTATAGTTAGAAAAAACAAATAATTTTGCATGGCTTTGAGAGTAAACATTTTATCACGTGGTCAATAAAACTCGAACCGAGGCTCCTTCCTTTTTACGCTGATCTCTTCGTGGCAAGCCCTCGTGCGTGAGTTGCTCAGATTTTTTCCTAAGTTTATCGGATTATTTTATTTTTTTTCTTGATGGAAAACTTTTTCCTTGATGCTTTTCAGTTAGGATTGCTCATACAAATGCCGTTGTTTATCCGTTTTCTGTTTAATGTGCGCAATTTCTCGTTGATGGATTGCCTTGTCTACCGAGCGGCTCGGCTAAAGCATCACCGTTAAATAAGAGATTGATTCGTAATTAATAGTTGGCACGTAAACCGTTTTGTTTGTTATTCTTGTATTATTTGCAAATAATTATTGATTAATTGTATGTAGTTCACAATTTAAAAAGGAAATTGCTTCTGCAGATTTATTAAAGTCAACACTAACAAAATAGAATGGTTGATCGAATTTTTATAATATGGCGCCGATTTTTTTTCCTTCTTTCAAATACCTTATGGTAATATTTTATGAAATTACGTGAAAAGTAATCGAATTAGTGGATAATATAAGTCTGAAAGCTCATCAAGTAAGCTATAGATATCATAAAATAAGTTTTGTTGATATTTCATTATTAGTGACAATTTCAATGATGTTTCTTATTTAATTATTACAGTTAAATTAAAACCCTTAATTACTAACAAAGTAAACATTTAGATTACAAACTTGATTAAATTGTACCTGAATTTTACTTGGAACTTTACTGACCCATAATGTTAGTTCCTTATAAAACATGGCCGCAACGCACGTGGAACCCGATGTCATGATTAGACAGCAAAATAAGCTGTAATTAACTTTAGTAGACTGGAAAACATGTTATTTTCTATTTAGTTTTGAATTAGTTGACTTTTTTTTTTTAATTTTTATATTCGATTCAAAATTGTTTATCTCCTTTTAATGCCCACTTGAAAATAAACCGTGATATCATTTTTAAGGTCGCTTGTGAAGATTTTGTTCAAATCTCTGAGGCTTCCCTAGTGAAATTTTTGATTCATTTAAGTAAGAAGTTACTTTTATCGACGAACTCTTTAATGTTTTTAGTGTAGGTTTCGGTATTTTGTAATATTTTAACTTTTTAGTTAATAGTAATACTAACAAGGTCTTTTAAAACCCGACTGAATTTATCCTTCAATGCCGAGAAGTCTTTGCAAATTGTTGGTTCAAGTTGACTTTTTTGTCTTATGTCATCTGAATTGAAGTTCATTACGCATTTCACTCTCGTGCTTAACTTTTAATCTAATGTCCTTGTATAGGCGTTTTAGTGTAAGAAGTTTTTTTTTGTTTTGCTTTTTTTTTTTTTTTCAGTTATTGCAATGACATCTTAGGACACTTCTGAATCTTTGACTTCATAAGGGAGACTCTCTTAGCAAATTAACTAAAATTTTCTCTGCTCATCACTTAATTCTAAGTTTAATTTAAAGAAAAACGTATTGTGTTGCACCAATTTTGAAATGATCTGTTTGTCTAGAGAATCAACATTCAATATTTGCTGCCGCACCCTCCTTCGTTTAATCACTACAGTAATTTAAAAAAATGAAACTTAGTTCATAATTCACATGATCCAAAGATATTTCCCCGTTTGGAGTTACCTGGTGCTTCATTAATCTTTTTCTCTTTCAGTTGAACAAAGATGCAGATTTTTGTGAAGACCCTCACGGGCAAGACCATCACTCTTGAGGTGAGTAAATCACTGAACGATTTTATGAAAAAATTTGTATTCGGCATGAGCAGTGATATGTAATTAGAAACTAAAACACTTATTTCTTTTAGTCCACAAGTGATAAAAAATATGAAGTCTCAACTCAAAATAATCTTTTTAGTCCTAATTTTGGAATTGTAAAAAGTTATTCCTGGAAAGTTTTGTCAATTTTTTTTTTTTCTTCTTCTTTTCACATATTAACCTATGGGCATATTTGATTGTAAAGCTTGACAGTTCAGTTTCATATTCATTAGTCTAGTAATTAATACTATTTAACAAATGCAATCTAATGAAATGATGTTTATCCGTGTTTCACCTGATTTATAAAATGATTACATTTCTATTTTTTCTGATCTATTAGATTGCATTAATGGCTCTTGCAATATATATATATATATATATGTGTGTGTGTGAAATAATGCTTTAATTTTAATGTTTTGTTTCTTTAGGTTGAGCCCAGTGATACCATTGAAAATGTGAAAGCTAAAATCCAAGACAAAGAAGGTATGTATGTAGCTTGTGAAGGCACCTGAATTAATATTTTTAATATCTACTACTTGTTTGTTAATAGCTCTATCTGCATTCATGAATTGGGTGGGAGGGAAATATTCTTTGATTTCCAGGATATTTTATACTCACCCATAAAACTCTAAATCCTTTTATGAACAAGAATAAAGTTTAAATGTATTATTATCAATCTTGTATTCAAGTTACTAGCAAATATCAGGTAATGTAGATTTTATCTCGTGGTTTGAAGATTTTTTTCAGTTATTGCAATGATGACATCTTGGGACACTTCTGAATCTTTATTGACTTCATTGAAACGTATCTGAGCAAATTAACTGAAATGTTCTCTACTCATCATTTAATTCCGATTTTTTAAAAATATTGACTCTTGACAAATTTAGTTCTTGCTAATTTGCATATTTTGCTTTTAAAATCTATAAATATACAATATTCATCTTAAGTAATGTTGGTGTGGTTACTTTTAACTTTCTGAATAACAAAATTTGAAGCAAAATAAAAAAAATTATTTCTTCAAAAGATTACAAATGGTCTATAAGATTTTTTGGATGTACTCTTTACAGTTTGCAAAACCTCCCCTATGGCAGTAGATTAAAACCTATGGATTTTTGTTTAACCCTAAATTAATTGTAAACTATCACCATTCTCACTCTGGATCAATGAAAATGGCCATGGAGATAGTGGTCTGGTTTGTGTTCATGTATTTGGGTTACAGTTAACTTTCATCTTTTGCCTAGGCTAACACTGGGAACTATTTTTAATATTTAAATTAGGTATAACAATGAGATCACTAAAAAAAAAAAGAGCTTTGTCTGATGAAAAAGACGCCAAACTTGTCAAACAAAATTTTATGGTCTAATTGTTACTATTAAGAGGAAAGAACAAAGTAATTTTTAATTATTTTTCAAAATTTTTCTGCGTTTGTTAGAATATTCTAACATTCGACTGAAAAAAAACTTGTTTCTCGTCATCACTCTAGTAAATAACATGGCGTTTTTTTTTTTTTCTTATGACATTAATTTTGATAATCTTGCAAAAATAGAAATAACTTTCAGGAATGATGGAAATTATTATAAATATCTTGTTATTTTTTTAAGTCATATATATATATATATATGTGTATATCCCCCAATAAATTAATGAAAACTATAAAAATTCAATGTCAAAGCACACAAGTCCATTAAATTCGTTAGAAACACATGGCTTTGACGAAAGTAAATCATGTTTTGTTTTTTAATCCGCCCTCGTAAACCTAAAATCAGCTCTGAATTGTAACATACAAAACTCAATAAAATAGATACTATTTAATTTTAAATGCTTTTAGTTGTTTTTATCAATATGCATAATATTGTCTGAAGGCAAAACTTTTTCAATGAAAAATGATTTTCTAAAAGAATTATTTAAAAAATTATTTTATTTTTACATAAAGTTGTTGAATATTGTAAAAATAGTGGGATGGTTCAATCCTTTATTTAATGGGTTTTTTAAGTACATGTATCTGTACAGATTATAAAAAGCACAAGGTTTCTACAATCAACGAACCACCAATGAGAATGATCTTACTGTTCCTTGTCATCAAAATCGCTATAAATCAAAGGTATGGAGGCACGGAAGAAACATGATACAATAAAAACATCGCATGACTTGATTTTGTATAAAAATGTTGTACGGCACTTAACGGCCTTTACATTTTTACATTTATGATTGGCGAAACGTGTGGAGAAGTTTTACTAATAAAAAAAATCATGAACATCTGATAATGATTGCATTGAATTTCTAAACCCCTGTTCTTGGTTATGAAAAATAAAATAAAAAGTATGTGATCATGTAGAAAAAATATGTCTAGCACTCCTGAATAGTTTCATTAAAGTTTGACAATTATTTCTATTTTTGCAAGATTTTCAAAATTAATGTGTCATAAGAAAAAAATGAACAACAAATTTGCCATGTTATTTACTAGTTCCAGTGATCAAAAGTTAAAACGTATCTTAATTGTTTTTTAAATGAATGGCGGCATTCACTTTTGTAAACAAAAGTTAAAAAAACAGCTGATGATTGATTTTTCTGTCAATTTTTCTGATTCAAAAAAATTTTGGACTTGCTAGAAATTATTAAAAAATGTAAAATATTCAAAGAATACTTTGATCTTTCCTCTTTATAATAACATTAACATTTAAATAAAAAATTATTTTCATCAAGTTTAAGGCCTTTTTTATTCGTCTCATGGTCATACTTAATTTAAATCCTTTCCTTTCCTAATCTTTGGTTTATAAAGAACTATTTCTTGTGCAGGTATTCCTCCTGATCAACAAAGATTGATCTTTGCTGGAAAACAGCTTGAAGATGGACGTACATTGTCTGATTACAATATTCAAAAGGAATCTACTCTCCATTTGGTCCTTCGTCTGCGTGGTGGTGCCAAAAAACGAAAGAAGAAGAATTACACAACTCCAAAAAAGAACAAGCATAAGAAGAAGAAGGTTAAACTGGCTGTGTTGAAATATTACAAGGTATTATTCTTCTGTTGGATCCCTTTTTGTAAATTGGTGACATATCCTTTTAAAACGTGTACTATATCAAAGTAATTTGACTCCTCATAATCAGTTTTACAATGATTCAAGCTCTCAAACCAGGTTCTCAACCAAACGGGGGGGGGGGTAAATTTTTGAATCCTAAATAGAGCATCTATTTAAGTCATTGCAGACTTCTTGAAATTTTAAATGAGTATGCAGGATTTGCTTTCCTTTCTCAAAAATGTATCTTCTTTAATGGGATACCTGATTTGGAGATTGTAGCAGTGTGGAATTCGAAAAGCTATATTTTTAGGTTTCTTTCACATCTGTAAAGAATTTGATTTCAAAGTACAGATGTTACAGTAGTAATAAAAACATTGGATGCATACAAAAGTTTCCATAGTCTCTGAGCATGGAGACA
Source organism: Acanthosepion esculentum (assembly GCA_964036315.1). NCBI lineage: Eukaryota > Metazoa > Mollusca > Cephalopoda > Sepiida > Sepiidae > Acanthosepion > Acanthosepion esculentum. Next base: position 70,914,975 of record OZ038498.1, read on the forward strand.
ACACATCTTCTGACTGGGGATAGAATTTCTCATTAAGTAGACTGCCTTTTATTTTGTATTCTCCAATTAAAAACTTCATTGACTCAATTGCTGGGTCTTTCATTTTCCTAGTAACTTAAAATAAAATTTTCTCAATCTACTGGTGATTAAACTTTCATTATAGCAAAAATATATTGCATTAAGCTGGGTACCTCAAAAAGTGTGATACCTAAGGTTTAAAATGCATTTTAACCTTTATCAATATAATTGACTTTGCTATGCAAAAAGTTTATTCTGCCACTGAAGGTAACTCTCATCACTGAACAATAGTGTTTTAATTTCATAGCTATCATATCCTGCTATGGCAACAAAAAACAACTTTGAATAAAATTAACAATAAGGATACGGCAGTTGAGTGAAGTTGAAAAAGAATGCAAAAGCGCTAAAGGTTAAAAGTGCTTTTATTTTAGTTTTAATTCCAAGCTAATAGATTAAATTTAATATGCACCCCCCTTCACCATTTGTCAGAATGCTATTCCCTGCCCTCCCCCCTTTCATGTTGATAGGCCAAATTCTATAATTGTTGTGCTCTCTCTCTTTCCCCAATCTCCCCAAAAGATTTACTGGGGGTGAATTTCATCCCTGCTCCTAGAGCATGTCCTTGAATATTAAGTGCTACAAAAATGAATTTCTCAATTTCTTATAATTGCATAAATGTAATGATGTGGGTGGGGGGGGGGGTAAAGATTTTCTAAAATAATTTAATTCATTTGAGCATTTCATTAAAATTCAAAAGTATCTGATTTTCACCACAAAAAAGACACTGAAATTTCCAATACTAAGATTTGTAAACAAAATTTCAAAGCTTCTAAAGTGTTAAAAACAGTATCCTTTAATGATCCAAAAAATCTTTTGGTGATCTTAATTATAAAGGTTTTGGCAATGAAGCTTTGCTCTTCATTTTGGGCTGCTTTTTTATTTTACTTTATGAATCTTCATAAGTAACTATATTAAGCTTTGTGGAGGGAAACTGCAATTTACAAATTTTTTTTATTACATGTCTATTTCTCTTAATATCTTTATATTTCATGGCTAATGATTGATGAGTTGCTGTGATGACATCTTGGGACACTTCTGAGAATTATTGATTTGTATTTTATATAAATCTGAGCAACACAAATTTCTTTAATTTCAGTTTTTCTATTTTGGTCTGCCCAAACTACTTGAATATTCTTTCTTTTTTTTTTTGATCTTGTAGGTTGATGAAAATGGTAAAATCACTCGCTTGCGTCGTGAGTGCCCAAATGAAGAATGTGGTGGCGGTGTTTTCATGGCTTCCCACTTTGACAGACACTATTGTGGCAAATGTTATTTGACATACGTCTTTAACAAACCAGAAGAAAGAGTGTAAAAAAGATGCCAATAATCAATAAATAGTGTTTGCTTCTATATTTGGCTGTTTTTATTGTTAGAAAGAAAAAACTGCATTCCAAATTTAGGCTTTTATCAAATGTGAATCGAAATGAAGTATTTGGTGTTACTGATTACATCAGTTTCTCAACTTTTCTCTTGATATGCTTTCATTTGAAATCTACATTTCTTTTATAGACCAGCTAAGATGGAAATGTTAGAATATGTTGGTAAATATCAGTTCTGTAGTATTTTTATCAAATCATAGTCTGAAGTTTGAATTTTTGCTTCAATGTACAATTTTTCATGCTTCCTCTTAATTATTTGGATAGTTATATATGCAGCAGCATGCTGCTTACTAGTCTTGCAAGCCATTGGTGTAAAGATCAATCTTCATATTGGGACGAGGTGAAGGCTTGGTTTTTAGGTGCTCTGCTTTGGTCATAAAGGAGTGAAATTGCATGAACAGGCATTATAAAAAAAATCATTTTGACAAAATTCGTTGGTATAACTTGGTTCAATGCAGAATAATCTTTGCCAAATTCAAAAACCTTTTGGACTAGAATCCAAATTCACCTGCTGTATTTGCATAGAATAAATGAAACCAAAGATGAAAAGGTGGTTCCAAAAACTTGCAGCAGGATGTTTTAATGGGATGGGGGAAAATGAATTTCAAAACCCTTTGCTTCAATATACCTGGTTTGAAAGAAGAAAAATTATTCTATATCCTTTATCACATAGCCCACCACCAGTATGCAGTGGAAGTACATTGCAATTGTTTGATTATTGATGTGATAAATGATCCGGCTACACAAGGTTTTAAAAATATATACACAATTTTCTAATACTGTTTAAATAAAAGTGTGTGTGTGTATGCATATATATATATATATTGCTTGATTATTGTGTGCCAAATAAATATGGCTGGTGTAAAAAATTAAAGATTAACTTAAATGTGTTAGTACTTAAAACTAATCTACCTCACATTTACAAACTAAATCCAGGAAATTTCGCCTGGAATGTACCCTTCATTTTAATAAAGTTAGCATACCTATGCAGCCAGTTAGATAATGGTATTAGTTTGCTTTGGCAAAAGTTGATTGTAGTTTTCAGGCAGTTTGATTGCATTATTCAGGAAATGTGACAAGAGTTACTTCCCATAGCTCTTTCATAAAGTAGTACAACTTAGTTTCCTAGTGCAATTGAAAGAAGTTGCTCTAAATGAAGAGGTAATGTTCTTATTCCTAACCATGTCTTTATTTTAATAAAATTTACTAAGAATGCCTATTGAAGGTGTGGTGCTGGTTTTGTGTGCATATGACTTCAGAAATGTCAAGATTTATATTCAAAGGACAGTATTTTCTTACATTTCAAAAAGATTGTTTTTACAATTTATATATTAGTATAAGAATTGGGTTTTCAATTGATTTCTAAAATTGAGATGATTTTATTATATTTGAACTGAACCTGTGGAAATTCCACTAGTGTTAACTTCATTTCTCCTTTCCTGTATATTTCTCAATCTTTGTAACCTGCTTCTGATTTTCTACAATTAGGAATTCAGAAATGTGTAAAAAAAATTTTCTATATATCTCTCTATTCAGCAAGGTTGGGAATTGGGCAGATGCTTCAGTCTGGATCCCAGGTTTGTTTTTTAAGTGTATGTTGTATATGCAAACAATGTGAGGCTACAGTGTTAACTTATCCTTGTTAGGATAAGATCCCATCTTTATAAATCCTTGTACTGGTGAAAATGTCTACTCTTTCTTTTTTCTTAAAGATATAAGGATAAAATTACTTAAAGTAGAATCTCTTTAAATCCATTTTGGCTTTTATGACAAGGATGAGTTTTGTCTTCTATGGAGGTTGATGAGCAAATTGAGTCTGGGACACCAGTGGAAATATGTAACGATCTTTTAATTTGCTCTGTATGAAGTGAGTAAAAGACATTTAAAAAGGTACATTCTGGCCCTCTCTCCTTCAAGCAAGGTGATAATGCCACTAAGATACAAGGGATTACTGGGAGTGAACCAAACAGGCAAACCTATCGAGCTTCAAGACCATTTAGATTTAATTCAAAAAGATTGTATGATTCATTTGTGTGCATGGTAAAATGTTTTGTCAAATTCATTTTTATTTTCTCTTTAATAGAAAATAAGTTAATACTTTCAGTATGTTTTTTTTTTTTTTTCCTAATGCAATTCATGGTTTTAAATGATTGAATCAAAAGTAGCTAAGAAAGTCTTAGATTTCTTGTTGAAGGGCATTTCACAATGACCAGTCTTGTGATCGTTGATATTGATAAAACCATGACTGATGATAATCAACATTATACTACACAGGATATAGCATATTCAAAATACTATAAACCAAACATGATTTTGGCTTCCACATAAGTGAAAATGTGTACTTGATTGTATTTCCCTGTGAGGTATACTGTTTAAATGAGTTATTTTAAAATTGTGACAAACGATGAAAAGTGGATACTTTCCAATAATGTAGCATGCAAGAGATGGTGAAGAAAATGAACCACCACCACTAACAAAAATCAGCCTTCATCCAAATGATTGGAAAAGTGTGTCCTCTACTATAAGCTCCTAGAGCAGTGCTCAAACTATGTAGCAGACCAGCATTTTTTTCCTCAATGTGTTGTGTACCTGTAATATTTCATGGTAATATTAATTTATACTGGAAATGATTATATATATATATATATAATGAAAGTTGACTTTATTTTGCAAAAAAATAATACAATACCAAAAAGTAATAAAAAAAATAAATAAGCAGTTTAACACACAAATTATATAACCTTAATCTTTACCAATGAATCCTTAGCATGGTCTTGACACTAGCTGTGTACTAGTATCTGATGGCCTGCTGACCACCACTTTGAGTAGCACTGTCCTAGAGAACTAGACTGATTATAACAAGTACTGACTGCAACAATTCACCAAAAGGCATCTACATTATAAGAGTATATTTAATCATAATGCTACATTGCTTTTCTTTGAGGAGTTGTTATAGTTCAGATGAAAAATCTTAACTCATCATAAATTACTGCTACAAATTAACATTTACACTTTTTTTCTTTAAACATGATTAGTTTGAAAATTAAGCATTATGCAAATCTCAGATTTCCTTTTAATAACAATTTACAGAAACTATATTAAATTTTTATTAGGAAAAGTCATATTTTATATAACAAGTTCAGTTCAAATTGCCTAATACTCAACACAACTTGGCAGTTTTTTTTATGGAACCAGTCTACTTTATTCTCGTGATGAGCCACTGTCAAACGTTATTCGTAATTTTGACTATTATACACTAACGTACTTTGATTAATGTTCTCATCTTGGTGGTTATCACGTTTCAACCACTGTATCCTCTGGCCTTCTTCACACCTATTGTGCTTGATAACCTTCCTGGTATTCCAAACTAAACCCTTTATTCAATCCGCAGAGGTAGAGTATTCTTTTACAGTCTATGCTAAATTCGTCTCTTATTTCATCCTTGTAATGTCACTTTATTCTTCTGTTGGGTCGTGGGGTGTATTTGGGCAGCAATGTTTCATTTACACATGATTGATGAAAAAACAAACCAACGAAAAGTCATTGTTGGTATAATAATTTTTCTGATTTCCAGTTCGTATTGTAAATATAACTTATGTCTAAGCAATTCCGTTTAACACTAGCCAATTTCAAAGACGTTTTTATTTATTTATTTTAAATATTACGTTTCAGGTGGTGTTTCTTGTTTTTGTTTTTACCGTATTTCATGTCTTATGACAGTTTCTGTCAGGTGTAATTTTTGTACACTACTCGACCCAGGGACTAAAACTTGTGGGCACCAGGTAAGTAGATCCGTTTTTTACATTGAGCATAGGGTGTGTATTTTTATTCAGAAGTTGCAATAGAATACAATTAGAAATTAAGATGTAAGCAAATACTAATTAAACTTTATTAATGAAAGAAACTTTTGATATTCTAAGATGAAGCATTTTCATGTTTTATTTTGTGGTGATATGCAAAGTGGTTAGTTGACTGTAACAGTTGGTTCGAAATATAAAATTTATACCAATTATATTGGTTTAAAGAGTCACATGATCCAAAAAAAAATATGGACAACTAGACGGCTTAAAGTAAATTCAAAAATCCTCATACGGGTTATAAAAAAGTTTTTCAGTGGTTGATCCATTTCACCTGAATCTACTCAAAAGCACCACAAGTGAAATATATCAACGATGTTATTCCTCCATCTTTCATTGGGCCCAGTCACTCACGTGTGCAACTACTAAAAATATTCTCATCGTGAATGGTAGTGACTTTATAGTCATCCAATGGCACAACCTCTAGTGACATTAATAATTTTAGTTCGAAGGACGCTTGCTCAATTTAAAATGCACGACCAGGCTTCTTTTATCTCTGAGGCGAAACCCCAAACGACAAGCTAATAACAGCAAAATTAGACTGAATTTGAGTATTCATATCTTATGTAGACTTTATGAAACCTTACGAACTGTAAAAAAATAAAACAAAAAAAAACTTTCTATTAAATGAATTCAGTAAATATACAAAAATAGAAATGGGTGTAAGGCAAGGATGTGTCTTTTCACCGGACTTATTCAACCTTTAAAATGGGGCGATTCTGAGACGATGAGAAGTTCTACCAGGATTCATTATTGGTGGATAAAATCTTAACATGAGGTATGCTAATGACACAGCGTTGATAGCAGATGTAGAAATGAAACAAGAACCCCGACAGAAGGTAGGGAAGGAAAACGAGGACTAAACATCAATTGCAAGAAGACATTGTATATTTATCAGTAAAAGGAATAGTTCAACATATAAATTAGACATACCAAAACCAGCAAGTACTACAATTTAAACATCTGGAAAGTGTTTTAACAAGACTGCAACACTGAAACCCGGAGGTGCATTCAGTTAACGCAATGTGCCTTCCAAAAACCAACTATTAAGAAACTGGAACATTTCACTACTGAACTTTTGAATTTAAGTTACTTTATGTAAAATCATTCCTACTATATGGCAGTGAATACGGGACAACCTCCTCAAAGATGATGAAAAGACTTAAGACAATAGAAATGTGATTCTACAGGAAGAGAATACAATGGACTGAACATGCGATCCATTACGAAATTTTAGAGAAAATGAAAACAAATAGGACACATACTTAACATCAGAAAGAGAATTGAAATTTCTAGGGTATATGATGAGGAAAGAGGGCTTGGGAAATTTGACACTGACAGGACATATTGAAGACAAGAAGAACGGAAGAAAACAGTGCATAAGCCACCAAAAGAGCTTGTGTAAATGGATGGTAGAACAGGGTTTAGGAGAGATAATAAAAAGACAAAATTCACTAAGAGCTACAAACGACAGGAAATTGTGGAGAGCTATGATCGCCAACGTGCTGAAGTGTCATGACAGAAAATAAAATTGTACATATAAAATCTGTAATTCGACAAAAAAATCCATAAACAATTTAAAATACAAATATTAAAAACTTTGTTGTGTGAATAATGTAAATAAATGCATGGCTAATTATTGCTGTCAGTTTCCTAAGGTGCTTGTTTTCGTTTTTTTTTTTATTATTTCAAGGCAATAAAGCCACTAAGATGCAAGGGTTTACTGATTGTGAGGAAATATGAGAAAAAAAACTTACTAAGAAGTGAAACAATAAACAGGAAGTAATAAGACAAGATAGAGATTGGCATTGCATTTAAATTTGTGAAGATCAAAGTTGACTGGAAAGCATGAAGTCGGAAGAGAGTTCCACACGCGTAAGGTACAAGAGACGAAACTGTTAGCATAAAGCTTACGGTTACACCTAGCTATTTCAACTATGAGGTGACGAGACCCTGCAGCCAATCTAGCACTGCCCTTAAATTCATAAAGTCTAGGTAGCATAGAGGAAAGTTCATCAGAACAATTATAAAGAAAATATTTATCGAAAAGAAAGGGAAACTACGTTACAACGATTGATTTGTTTTATAAAATTCAACTTCGATAAACCGACCGAAACCTATTCAGCTATAATTGCATTTTAAACCGATCAGTTGAAAGAAATATGCCTAGAAGGAAGATGAGCACAGTTTCATTATGTGCGAGCAGACATAACGGTTATTTTGATGTATGTTTTCAGTGTAATTGCACTGGGAAGATCTAAACAAAGACCATACTACCTTTCCATAACGGTTTTCTTTAATCACAATTACGCATACAACTTGCTTTGAGGTCAACAAACCGTGATAATGGCGCATACGTAAGCGTCTAATTACCGACTTGCAACTGTTGCCTACAAAACACGAAACAAACTGCGAATAACCAATTTATTATTTGCATGATGCACAGAAGCTTAGTCAGCCGCAGATGTCAACATAGATACGTAAATCAAGAGTCTTGCTATGAAGAAATATCTTGAAATATTTTGTATAGTAATATCTGCAATGGATATATTTCAAGATACCCAGTCAATTATGTGCAATGCGTGATACGCACTTAGGCGATCATTTATCTTTCAATGCCGAGGCAGATTTTTTTCCCGCAGTAGGTTGCCATTTCTTTCTGCGCTAGACTAGTTGCTATCCAAGGCTATAGATCCCGGTCTGTCCTCCTGAGGCGAGAAGAAGAGGATTCATACCTTTCCCAAAAGGTTGGGCACTCCGGCGTGGCGCAATGGTTAGCACCTTGTCTCGCTAGAACAATTACGGCTGAGTAGTGAGTTCGATCCTCATTGGGTGCCCCATTCATTCGGCCTTGTGCCACATCTAAGCTGCGCTTAGAAAATCAATACCTTTCCCAAAAGGTATTAGCACGTAAGTGAATGTAATAGATTCGACTGGAATTCGAACTCTGCTCTCTCTCTCTCTCTCTCTCTCTCTCTCTCTCTCTCTCTCTTTTCATTTGCCCATTAACAGTCTGTTTCACGCATTTCAGAAAAAAGGAATATATAGGCATAAAATGTAAATAATCAAAGATTATTAAAAATGCATGATCTAAGATTGTATTAAAAGAGAATATTTCGGTGATTTACCCGCAAACGTGCTTTCAACTTTGGCTCTTCAGGCTGTAGGTATCTAAGGCAAAAGTGTTTAATATATTTTAGAAACACATGCGACGAACGCCTCGAAAATAAGACGGCTTATTAATTTTCATGAAAACAGGTGCAGGGTGCACAGTAACACCATTGGATAGAGCAAGTCTTCATCTACAGAACACTAATTTTTTTTCTAAATATCCATCACCATTGGCGATGTACAAGAGCCTGCATACTGCACTCGTAAAAATATGGGCTAACAGAGGTGATCCACTTTTCCACTGTATAATATGGTGTTCGAAATATATCCATTGTACAATGTTAACATGCTTTTGTTACTTTAATATAGTGATTTTTTAAAGCTTAGATGGAGGCGCAAAGCCAAAAGCATGGGACATCTAGTAAGGATCGAACTCACTACTCAATCGTAATTGTTTTAGCGAGATAGGCGTGCTAACCATTACTCCACGTTGTGTTGCCCACAGGAATGTTTGATATGAGATAGATAGGTATTGTATAATCGGATTATAAATTATTAATACGAGAGTATACTGAAAACATTTTGCACCACACTCACTTCCCAAATATGGCCAAGCATCAGATTTTTTTTCTGAAGGGCTTTTGAATTGGGTCAAAATCTTTTCAGGGCCTCCGACACATTACAAGTTTAAAAATGATGGTCATATTTAAGTAATTTTGTAATTGAATTGTACTTAAACAAAATATTGATGTTTTTTATGTTAATCTGAATCTTATTGTTTAGAGTTGGTATTTTCTGAATATTAAACGAAACAAATATTCTTTTCGCCATTAAATAATTACGACCTGTAAACCTCCAGAAGAGGAATTTGTCATTTCACATTTGGTAAGAGAAAAGTGTTTCACAAATCCCTACTTGACGCAATCAGATGTCTAACCACACTGATGAGCTGTGAAACAGCGAAACAGTCTGTATATGGATGACAATATATGAATGCTCCTGAAAAAAATTATTTTGGATGAGCTCTCGGGGAGAAAAGTGAATTTGTAAACAGTGACCATTACTACTGTGGTTCCAAGACTCTTCGTTAAGACGAATCGTATTCTCCAGTCACTGGCGTGTTTATCTAAAAATAAATACGTCTAAATTCACCTTCATCCCTGCCGTGTGCCAATGACTTAGGGGTAGAGTCTCCAACTGATACCAAATCAGTCGAGTTTCGGCAAACGGATGTCTAGCCACACTGATGAGCCGTGAAGCAGCAAAACAGTCAGTGGATGTCTATATATATATATATATATATATATATATATATATATATATATATATATATATATTAGTGTAGTTAAGATACCAAGAAAATAATGATATTAATGGATGTGATCTCTTGACTGAACTGAATATTGCAAAAGAATTATTTTCTGAAGATGCAAAGCTTCCAATAGATGTTGTTAGGTTCATAAATACTAACAAGTTACAGAATGTCATGCCAAGTCTGTTTGGTTGAATTGAAAATAATGTCTACTATATTCATTACTGTGGTCACCGAAAAGAGAAGATTTATTAAACCAAAGCTTATAAAAACATACTTGCGGTCGTCTATGACTCAAAATGGATTAAATTCTTTGGGTAATTTGTTAATAGAAAATGATCTCGTGAAGAAGATAGGTGTAGAAAGCGCCATGATAAGATTTGCAGATCTAAAGGCTAGAAAAATGTTTTAGGTAGGATAATGAATGTTTTCTTTAGCGTGTGTTAAGTAATTGTAATAGACTTGTTATTCTACATTTCAGTTTTTCTCCTTGTGAAAATTTAAAAACAAATTATTCTTGTAAGGGCGCCTTACACACACACACACACATACATATATATATATATATATATTATAAATTAACTGATTTAAAATATGTTTTTTTTTCGCTACACTGTAATAACCATGTTTCAAAAATGGAAGCTAAAAACTTCAAATTTAATTTTGTAAAAATAAAAAAATATCAATAAGAACACCGGATTATATATCTTACTGTTCTTTCTTCATACACACACACACACACACATATATATATATATATATATATATATATATATATATATATATATATATATACACTAAAGTTTTCATAGTTTGCTTACTTTCCATATGTACGCTTTTAGTATTTAGTGTTTGGTCAACTTTCCTTTTTTTCCCAATTAGTATAGACTGCTTTGGTCGGTCACGTGACCTTTAACGTTCAATCAGTGAAGCGCAGTCTCTACAGGGAACAACAGTTTGGGGGTAAACACCGGAAAGAGAAGATGTTTTCCTGACAGGTGAGTTAAACACAGCCTCTTGCAATAGACGGACTGGACTTGTGAATAAAGGTTTTTGACGTCCCCTAGCTCTCCATTTCAGGGTAGGACAGAAGGCAGGTAACACGCTTCTATATTTTGTTAGCAACTATGCTTTGGAGAAAATAAAAACTTTCATTTTTTATTAAAAGGCCTGGCTAAATATCTGTACCTATTGCAGATACTACTAAAGCCCCTCCCCCTATATTTGGTAAATCTAACATTGCCAAGTCACTATATCATATCACTGCTGGATAATTTCTTCACGGATGAAAAGGTGACTTGAAACGATAAATGATTCTACCGATGAATGCTAAAAATATCAACGAGGCTTAATAGATGAAATGTTGTGATAAGAACAACATAAATGAGGATATCAGTCCGAATGAAAATAATGATAATTCTTTAAATTAATTCAGACAGAAAATATCCTTTCGTTTTGTTTCTGTATTTATTAAGTTTCGTTTGGTTTAACACAAGGTTGCTAATGTGGAGTATCTAGTGAGAATCGAACTCACTACCTTACAAATTAGTCTCGAGAAAGAGCTTGCAAACACAACGCACCTTATCTTTCGTTTAGTTTAATATGTATTTTTCATTGTAAATTTTGATTGCATCTCTGAAACGATGTGATGGTTGGGTATCTCTGAAAGTTTGTAACCTTGTAGAGGACCGGGGTGTGAAGATGTGAGAGATGAGGAGTTATCTCTGGGTTAAGCCGGTCCAGCTATATAAGAATGTTGGACTATAATGGAGTCCAAAGAAGATAAAGAAACAAACAAGACCGATATACATGTATGCAAACAAATATATATTAATAACAAATTACAATGACATGAAGGGTTACAGAGTGTTGTATGGAGAAGTTATGGTGAGTGTCCGTACGAACGCGTATATTGTTTTTAGCGTGTTCCCAGAATATGGGAAACGCTGTATGTATGAGAGGTCAGATATTGGAATAAGTAAAAAAAAAAAGAGAAAGTTTTTTTTACCTCGCCTCACGCGCCAGGTTGCGGCCCGAGGCCTGAGTTGAGACAGCTGGCCGCACGTGTGCGTAAGCCGTAAAAAGAAAGAGAGAGAGAGAAGGGTTAGCCAGTATTTATAGTCAGGGGAGAGAGACCCCTGTTGAAGGATTAAGGAAACTGAGGAGGAGTTAACTGCGACAACCTGAAAAGATGTGGATGGTGAAAAAAGTATAAGATAAATACAAATCACCAGCTGCAAGGCAATGGCTGATAACAGGTAAGCTCGAATTTACCAAGCACAAAGATATACAGTGTAACCCGGATATAAGAAAGATTTTCTATGGTCCCAAATTAGAGCCTGTGTTAATAAAACAAAATAGACCAAACCCGAATATAAGAGACTTCTTCTCCGGTCCCGACAACTCTCTTATATCCGGGTTACACTGTATATTTTTTATTATCAGAAACATTCACTCCGTATCAAGTACACAAATTATTTTTTTTGACCTTGAGTTCAATTCAGCCTTCGTTACTGCTGCTGCTCAACTGGTGGAAATTTGATCGGTAAATAAAGTCAATTTAGTCTTTGCCCATCTGAGAACACTGCTAGGAATTTTTGAAGGATTAAAAAAACAAAAAACAAAAACAATTACATTAAACATTTGTCGTAGAACTTGTGGACATTACTCCACCTTGTCTACCAAGACACCCGCTAGTTGGCGTTCTATTCAGGAATTATATTCTCATAAAAGGAACAGACGCGAACCCTCTTGATCTCTTTTCTCTCTAGAATGTGGCACGTATAGGACACGTCTCGTTGCCTTCGATGAAACTTCTTTCCTCAGGCGACCGACTGCTAAACTTCAAATCCAGCCACGTCGCGCGTCACACACAAACACACACATTTTCTGACAGCAAAGTTTATAAATGCTTTTCTTCATTTTTCAGTTATACACGTAAATATATTTTTCGCTCTCTCTTCATTTGTTATCTATATTGCTTTTTACATAAAAAAACAACAACATATGCATAAATATCCTCCACGTGTTGAAATTCGTGGGGATTCGGGCGTAGTACGAACCCGCCCTCACTGCTCTCGCTACAAACTGGTACCAACTACAACCTCCGGCATTTCAAATCTGTAGCACACATTCGCAACAGTCTCTCCTACTTACAGTCGAGACTTCGTGCCAACAACTCCAAAAGCTGTTATTTGTTTTTACAATAATGTTCACCCTGGACAAGACCCAAGAGCCACCCGAGGTAGAGGGTTACAGAATAAGATGCACAGTTTCTAAGGATATGTAAGGAAGATAACAGTTAACCCTATACAAACAGGTTCTGATTGTAGTAATCAGGGAAGCATCTTCTTGGGAATCGGTTCCACAAAGCAGCAGTCCGTGGGATGAAGATGCTCGAGTGGAACTTACATCTCACTAATGAAATACGAAGAGAATGAGGATGTGTGTAGCATGGCGGATCTTAGCCGTGAAGGTTAGGACTGGTGGAACTAAGGAATGCAGTTCGTTTGAACATTTTCCATAGAAATGGCGATAGACAAGCAAGAGGCCTGCGACGCTTCATCTATGCCAAATGGGTTGTAGGGTGGAAAATTATTCATCACTAGTAAGGACGCGTAAACTCTTTTGGACTTTATCAACGCTGAGCAGCCCCTGTCCATATATGGTAACAGTACTCCGTGTCCGGTTTTTTCTTATAAAGCTAGAGGTTAGCAGAAGAAGTCAGGTCCTTACTGGAGCAGTAGAGGGGACCGACCATTTTTTTCCCCAACATCTTTAGCGAGGGATTGTATGTACGCGTTCCACTTGAGGTTTGGGTCGAGCTTAATTCCCAATAGGCGCGCTCTCCATCGCAATAGGTGAAAATTCGAAGTCTGCTCGGTGATGATGGAGCCGGGGGCCGGTGCTAGGATCTCGCCCTCATTCAACTTTGATACGGAATCCCCTTTTCTACTGCATGTCGATTTCAAAGTTTCCAAACCTGTGGGCCACAAACCCTCGAAAGAAAATTTGGGAGGAAGGGCAGCGTTTTTTTTTAAATTACCAAAAATCAGGGAATTATCCAATTTAAATGAAAATTTCCATACATAATCATTAATTATTTACTTTTATAATGAATAGTTTTTTTATTTAAATAAAATCTGAGAAAATGTTATTCGTTTTGTAATAACCACCAATGTTTTCATGACTAAATTTTAGTCAAAAAAATGTTTAAGTTGCAAATTTTTACATTTCCATAATTTTTTCTTTTTTTTTTCCAGCGGAGATGTGTCGGCGATTAATCCAATCGCCGACACATCTCCGCTGGAAAAAAAAAAGTATTACAAAGATCTCAACACAACACATAAATAAAACATTCCGACAAAATGAATTTTCTTAACCCGCCCCCCGAAAAAAACGGTGCTAATGCATGACAGGACTTGATGTATTTACTGTTTTGCCGATCGTTTGACGGAAAAATTAGGGTCAATTAGGGTTTATTAGGGTTAGTGGTAGGAAAGGGGTAAAACTTTTCCGTAAACGTTTGACGAATGTGATAACCCGCAATTTTACATTTACATGGTTTAACGTCTCTTTCAATTTGGCCTGTCATGCATTTGCACAAAAAAAACTCGAAAAATGTTTCCTCTAATACGATTCATGGCTAAATAAATGCATAAATTGATTTAAAAGAACTGTTCAGAAAGAAAATTACAATTTAAAATAATAAGCGCTACTGAAATTAGCACACCCCAGTAGGCATCGGGGTCTTGACGCAGTTGAGAGGTTCGGAGTAGTAAGTACTGGCGCTGTCGATTATTATAGTTGATGATTGACAAGATAACTTAGGTAGAAAAAAAAGTAAAATGTACAAAAAGCAAAAATGACAAAAACGCTGCTGAAACTAGCCCTTTTGAGTCTTCAACCTCGTCGGGGCTTCCTGCGTAGTACGCACCTCACCGGCCATGCAGATACACGATGCATATTATTAGTTGATGACTGACAATATAACGTCAGTTTAAAAATAATTTTAAAAAGTGGCGGATGGCCATAAAACTGTGCTGAAAAAAAAATAGCAGAGGCCACAACGGGGCCCCCAAAAACGGTCGGCAGTGAGGGAAGCGACCAGGCAGTGAGTGTGTTTTGCGTGACTAGAACTTTGTGAGAAGTCAGATTAAAAAAGAAGTTCGCTTTCTCAAAGCAAAAGGAAGAAGACATCGCCGATTAAGTAAGAAATCGTATATATATATATATATATATATATATATTGCTACGTTGTTGTTATTCTTTGTTTACGTCGATCACGGCCCTGATATTGAGACAAAACTATGTAACATAGTTTATCAACAGGAACATTTTCCTCACTCAAAATTCCAAGGACAAGTAAATTTCATCATTTCAAACACAACTGAATTACTATCTGTACAATTGTTGTTATGCATATATAAAGTCCATTTACTTATGCAACTTTTCTTTCTTGAATGTTATTCTTCTTGTTTGCTTATTCCTTGTTAGTACATTTGTAAAGTAAAAATAGTACAGGTTGAATCGAGGTCATTCAACCCACTACAGATCTATTCATGCCTATAATGAGGAAATGAAACCCGGGAATATTTCTTTCTTGCATAGTGTAGCGGACCAAAAAAAATGGGAGCGTAACTTAATACACAGCCCGGGGCGGCATCCTGGCCTCAAAGACCAGGAGCCTGTGCACCGTCCGTATCAGAGCCGACCGGTCAGTACCGTCCTTGAATTTGAATTCGCTGTGTTATGAGACTTACAATAGAAATGGCCTCACTAAAATGCTAAAAATCTCTCTAAAAAATGAGTAGAGATTTGCTACGTGAAAACTAAGGTGTAAAACGCTTAGAGGCGTATTACGACTAGGTTCGTAATAACAGCGAACTAAAAAGGTAATTAGTTCATCTCTAAAAGAAATTACCAGCTTGTAAGGAACACGATCAAAAGGTCAAGGTTGAAATGCCCTGTTCGCTTCCGCTTTAGTGAGCAGCCAAAAGCGGCTGCGATAAGAGCACCCCCATTAAGACGTTACGGTTTATACGGATATATTAAAAATTGTTTCGAAGGATAAAAAAAAAGTTTTCAGGAAAGGATAGAGGTCCAGTCTGCGGCAAAATCGTGGTGAAACCAGTTTATCTAGGCGGATGATAACCCCGAATAATAAAACCAAACCTATAATTTTAACATCCGGCTTCACTCCCTAGTAGATAAAATTGATAGAATCGTCCATATTTTCTACTCATCCCCCGAGATAAAATGCATTCTTCCGTCAGAATCAGTTTTAACTAAACAACACCTCACATTGCAAATCTTGACTTTTTATTGGTTGAAACAACACCAAAATGTGTAGCAATTGTCGAAAGCCTATTTGCGCCCAGTTCCCTGGAGCCTATTTTGGATTCCAAAAACAAATAAAAAGGACCATTTCGACCCAATTCACCAGTCAGTCACTTAGCTTCAGAGAGATGCCACACGAATCCACTATTCGTCACTATTTTGATTTAAGAAACTTTTCGCGCGTCAACTGCTGACTCAAACACCAACATTATTCTCTCAAAATTCACTTACAACTTTCTAGGAAAAGTGTTCTTACACACTACTAAAATAGAAATTGTATTTAACAAAAAGATAAATGCAGAACAATTCAAGGTAAACAACTCTAGAAAATTAAGACATTTATACTCTACTTTATTCACGCACACAAACTACACAAATTTCTGTATAAGTAATATTTTCCATTTTACTCTATTTGACCAGTTCTTTAACACATGAACAATTTTGAACTGTAAATCAATAAGACACCCAATTTATATATGGTCACGTTTTGCATTATCAAACCACAAATTTTCTAATTGTATATTAATTGTATATAAATGTCTGTTGTTTTTTTTTTATTGAAACCTAAATTACCGTTGTTTCTTATTCAATTGCCTTGTGATTGATTCGTTTTGAATGCCTATATACAATATTGTTGTGGATTAATACGGTGAACATGCCCGTAAACTAACCATCTTAATATTAAAACTTTCTGATAACAAATCCAAACTCATAGCAATTCCAACAAGATCAATGTTTTTGAGTAGGTAAAGCTCTTTAGTATTCCACTCATAGATGGCGTATAGCGAAAAACACCCGTCTTCCAGCAAATTAACCACTCGTGAGAATAGTGTTGGCCAACTAAAAACTGACAAGACCAAAGTTTCCAATGTTACTCACAATTAGATGTGGCAATTTTTTTCTAGCTCCTTGCTTCTATCCCACGCCCATATGAAAACATCTCTTTCTTGGTATGTCGGCTGTCTGATCCTGTCCCGATAATATCAGCAAGATGCCAACGTCAGGACTTCATTTCGGAGAAATGAAATAAGATAAAACCATGACTTCGTGTATAACTCGTTCATGTTAATCTCATTCTTTATAAGGCATACGTGTTCCTTAAGTGTAAGTGACTTAGCTCTTGTTAAAAAATAAATAAAAAAAGGAAAAAAAATAGTACTACTTTATTCAGATGATGCCCTTAACACCGCTTTTTTTCTAACTGGACCCTGGATATTTCCATTGTCCCCAGGGAGGTAGTATTGCCCACTTTGGGAATCCCAGCTCTAGACCATCGACATGCCATCAAGAGGGTGCATTTGATGTCCTGGAACAATCGAACGATAGTAATAAATATCGGAAAATAAGCCACGTTAGTTCGCAATCTACCGCAGGCGGAAACAACGACTAACGATGGCGATGGAAACTCAATAGAAACAGTCAGCGGTTTTATATTCAGATTAAAATCTCAACTTTAGGAGCAAAAACTACAGCCAGTATCTCACTTTTCATGTTGAAAAAGATATACCTAATCTCGGGGCCCAAATGTCAAGATCAAGTCATTCATTTGAAATTGTGTCCTTTTACTGCGTAGGCTGTTAGTTCTTACTGACCTATCTCTTATTTCCTGTGTACGTAACCTATGCAATTCCAACTATTTAAACGAATGAATTTTCGCTCTTCCAAATTGTCCTCCTCATCAAACGTAAGAGCAGACAGAATTTAAAACAATTTAAACCGTTTACATTTTGTTGGAATCAAGCACGTAACCTTTATCATCAACAATGTATATTGCAGTTAGCAATGTATTTGAGATGTTTCGACGCCATTTCTACCTTGACCCAGACAACTTTTCACAGGCTGCTTGTCTCTAAAAATCACTGAGTATGTTTTCGTGAACAGTAAACTATCAACATCTATAGACAATGATAGACATTTTGTTTTTTAAAAAAAGTGCTATTTTAGGTCAGTGTGTAAATATTCTAAAATATTTTAAAAATATATCCGGAGTAGCTGTCACCATTAAATGACAAAAATACCGATGCGTTGCAAAACATTATGCTACGTAAGGAATAGTTTTTATGAAACTGAAACTAAATCAGTACAAGTTTCAGTTAACATTTTAAGTTTGTGGGTTGTTGCTTTGCTTACCTCTTAAACCAGTCATTCCCACATTGGGTGGTACCGACCATTGGGGACGCTGAGGAAGAAAGAGAGGGTTGGGGCAGCAATGTAGCATCGGAATAGAGAGAGAGAGAGAGAGAGAGAGAGAGAGAGAGAGAGAGAGAGAGAGAGAGAGAGAGAGAGAGAGAGAGAGAGAGAGAGAGAGAGAGACCTTTTTTTTTCTCTATGCAAAATGACAAAATGCAAGTTAGGAACATTTAAACAATGCTTTACAAAGTGTTACAGTGTTGTAAATGAAAGCATGGTTTTAATTTATTTTCTGGTCCGAAATCGGGGTTGAAAGTTTGTATTGTATATAGTAATTACTTAAACACAAAACTATTTTCAACCAATAAAATAATTGCTTATCTTTCTAATGGTATTTATTAAACAAACAAAAAAGAAAAAGAAAAAAAAGCCGTACCCAAGTTTAAAATGCATTTAAAAAAATGAACATTTTTTCTTGAAGCTTAAGATTTTACTTTTAATTCCAAGCTAATAGATTAAATCTAATAGATTAAATTTAATTTTCTCGACGAGTAAAATATTTGATGTATTTCAAACCAAATATAACCTGATTTGAATCTTTTTTCTCATTATCATTAAAATCTATAAATTCGTTAATATTGGCATATCTATCAAAAACAATCTAATTCTTTTATTAAAAAAATCTTTCAAAAAATAAAATATACTTTTCTGAAACATTTGAAAAGAGTTAGCAGGTTTAAAGTTTAATTATTCTGAATTGAAACAAATATAACTTTTAGTTTAATTTTTTTTAAGTCTCAGTGTGTGTTTTTGAATGTGTTGAGTGATTTATTGACAGCCTGATGTTTGGAAACTTAAGTAACCGGAGAGAACTGGCGCACAAATGACTTGACGAATATAATGTGAACGCCCTTATACATATATATATATATATATATATATATATATATATATATATATATATATATATATATATATAGTAACTACCCAGTAATCATGAAATTTAACATATTTTAAAAAGGTACTCCTAAAGATTCACTAAAAAAGTGAGCATACACGATCAAAAAATGTAGAAAAGCTAATAAAAATAAAGTTTTGTCGTCAATGTTTTTATGTTATTAAGAGAAAAGGTTAAATACTTTTTTTTTAAATCCTTTCTAGAACCTTTGAAATCTTGGTTAAAAATCTTCTTTTTCGAGTGTCAGTATTGTATCATAAATTAGTATGTAAAATGTCAACGTCTTTTTCCAGTGCAAAACACACTGATTTGGAAATTCTTGTCAAAATCAGATAATTGATGAATTTTAATGAAACTCTCAGAACTGTTTCACAAATAATTTTTTTTTTAAATTCCTTTTTTTTTTAGAAAATCTTTAAGAAATTTGTTTTATGTCTGTTAATCCCAAATCATTTAAATGTATGAAATTTCAATAATTTTTGTGTAGTGTAATCTTTCAGTTATAATGACAAGTCATCGGAGAAAATATTAGATTGCTCAGAATATTTCCTTACATTTTTAAAATTACTGGGTAGTTAAAAATATATAAAAAGGTTATATTGCTCAAGTAATTCTTACAGTTATGTACCCCTTTAAAAGAATCTCAGACATAAGTCTATCGAGAGAGTTGTCGACATTTTATAAAAACATCCACCTCCGCGCTAAAAAATGCTTTTCTACGATATTTTAAACTAAAATTAGAAAGTTTTTGTTTCAAATCAGATTAATTGAACTTTAAATCAGATAATCTTCTTCAAATAAAGTTTTAGAAAACTAAATTTTATTTTTGAAAGATTTTTTAATAAAAAGAATTAGTTGTTGATAAATTTGTCAATATGTACGATTTTAGCGTTTTTACTGTTAAAAAACTCATTCCAATCAAATTAAATTTAGGTTGAAATACAGAAAAATATTTGCTTATTGGAAATATTAAATTTAATCTATTAGTTTGAAATTAAAACTAAAATAAAGATTCGAAAACATTCCATTTTTTCAAAATTCATTTTAAACCTTAGGCATCGCGTTTTCTGTGGTGGTTCAGAGATATTTAACCAAAATTTCTAAGGTTCTAAAAAGGATTAAAAAAATTGAATAAAACCTCCTTTAATCTTCCCTCTTAATAATAACACAAAGATTTTGGCGATAAAACTTATTTTTTATTATGTTTAAGGCTTTTTCATGGACGCTCATTTTTTAGTGAATCTTTGGAGGTACCACCTATATTCACATATTTGAAAAGTGACTTCATATTGTGAATGTATACGGAAGATAATGAGAGAGGGAGAATGTAATTATATATGTATAGGAGTTATGAATATTTTGTATCCACGTTTTGTAGCCGCCGCTTGACCACGTGGTGAAGGAAGGTATCTTGTTTTCAATGTCGCAAAGGTTGGTTAGCTATGTAAGGTTCCCAGTAAAGTCGCGCAAATATTGTATTTCGTCTTTGGTTATGTTACGATGACTGCAGCACCGGAGAATGGATTTTGATTGATTTTCCATCTGCATACACGCCTACAGATCCGCTGTGAAAAGGCCATTCGCTTGCCATTGGATCGCAGCCTTATATCATGGTTGTGAAAGCTTTCTGGTTGGTTGGTCGAACTATCTTCTTTTTTTTTCTTTTTTTAGAAATGGTGAAATTTTGATCTCTTTGTTATTATTTTTTATTTCTTTTCTTACATCCTTGTTGTGAAAGCTTCCCGAGTTGTTGGTCGAACTATGGCTTTGTTTGTCTGATGAGTTTTATTATCTGTTTATTTTTAGAGATGATGAAATTTTAATCTTCTTGTTATTTATTTTTATTTATTTATTTCTCTATCACTACAGCTTTACCAATTCTATATACCGAAACAAAACTCAACAAGAGATTTTAAACTACATGCATTATTTGAACAATTTCATACATTCAAAAATGATATTTTCTCTTCAACATAGAAAAACTGTTACATTTAATCAGTCTGACTCGAAACAAACTTATTTCTTCTTTACAATATTTACATTGTTCGGACTATTTCCTCGTCTTTGATGTCATATTCACATTGTTTCGGTCGGTCGTTGTGAGCTTCGGCCTTCTCCAGGTGATAGGAATTTCGAACCGAAATTTCACTCACTGGGGGGTAGATTTTTCTAGTTCCACATGCCATGCTTCTTCCTGATATCTCAATTTCAGTTATTTCTCTTTAAATCAACTCTCCTTTTTTTTCACCTTTGCTCTGGCCAGGTATTGAACTCATAACTCTTTGGGTCAAGTCGCAAGATTACTTCAACCAACGCTTTTATCTACTGGGCCGAAACTTTGTGAACATGACAACAAAGATGAGGACAATAGCCCGGAGAATGTAAATAGCTACAACAGTTCTCAGAAATATAGACAGTTGTTTCTTCTTGCTTTTCTTTTTCGCTTAATCAACTTTTTCTTCTTATATAAAACCTTGTTATTTCGTTAGTTACAACGTCTCTTTGTTATTCATTATCCTACTGTCTGATGATAATATATGGTGCTGTGTTCCTCTTAAAAAACTGTTATTTTGTTCTGTAAAAAGAGAAGGGTCTTTGTTAATGGCTAGTTACTTTTAAAAGACTACGACAGCCTACAATACACCCAAAGTAGTGATTAAGTCTTCAACATTCGGAACCTATAAATATTAATCACATGGACCAAACTTTATGTAGTGAAATTTTCAGATTAAAATTTAGTTAATAACTAGGTGTTGAGCTGTGGCCTTAAACATTATTAAAGAATGGCAAGATTAAGACAGCTAACAAAATAGTGATATGAATTATAAATGGAAATAGCCAGCTAAGATCCTTTCATTGTTAATTATTAGACACATATTTATCACTCAGACATGATATCAGTAATTAAATGAAACTAAACCATATTTTGTTTCAATAATCGACTTCAACACAATCCTTTGCAATTATCATACTTATAATATTGTAGGCATTTTCCAATTCGGTACTGTTGTCATTGTTTTTAATCTAGCTTTTCTTTTGTTTTTGTCATACGATAGCATGGCAATATGTAAAAAAGAAAAAGTGAATAAAGAGGTAAATAAAAATAAAATAAGAACGCGACAATTTTTAATGTCTGCATTAGACATTAAAAATTGTCGCGTTCTGTGTCGTCTCTGGGTTCCCATGCTACGACATAAAATTGTATTAACAAAAACGACCATTTCTTTTTCTCATCCGTTTTTATTAGGAGAGAGTGGTGGCAGCTTGGATTCTAAGAGACAGTGGGAGGAATGACGTTACAAGAATGCATGTCACACGTTGGCTCAGACCCCCCCCCCCCGCGCGTGGTTTTAGCCGGTCGCTAACCTGGGTGTGGGAGGAGTATCGATGCTTCAGAATTCTTGCGGCCCTCTTTTGTGTTACTATTGGTAGAAAAAGTAAAATAAACACTTTGTAAGGGCAAGAATGGCGATTATCTCCTTTTGGTTAAGATTAGGGTCTAGTGACGACCGGTAGGTGACGTAAGTTCGTGCAGTGAAAAAAAGAGGAGTTGCTATTTAGTACGCGTAGAGACAAGACATGTCTGCGCACTCCACTTGCAGATAATAGGCCACCAAGGCGATAGACGTCATCTCAAACCCATAGTGGTTAGGAAAACAGAAGAGCTCACATGGTAACTTGAAGTTCGTAGAACATACTACCGGCCTGACTGTTTTCTTTTCGGGAAATATTACAAGTAAAACCCTTTAATTCTTGCCTTTTCATCCTCTTTGTTTTATTCATATGTTACAACTTCTTTGTGTGGGACAAATTAGTGACAAATATTTGTATATAATTTCCTGTATGACAAAGCAGTATATAAAATCTCTTTGAGAATAATGCTTGTTGGGCATTCATCAGCTCTTCTGTTCCGTCTGTATAGTAAGGTGTTATTATATGACGGATATAATAATACCTAGACTGGGAAAATGTAAACTAGAAATATTCTTTCTTTCATAGAAACCCCATTCACTTGATTAAATTTTCATATATCTTTCCTATCTTTTTCTTTTTTATCTTCCACATCAACCCTGACTTCATCTGTCAAACATTCAACTTTATGATAAATTAAAAAAACCTCATCTTATGCATCCTACAAAAACACCTCTCCACACTGTCAATGCGTCGAAATATTAAGAACCAAAGAAATGACGCCATCTTCCTACAGATCACACATACACATCTATATATATGTGGAGAAAATGTTACTGATGCCCCAAACGAATAGAGACTGGTCAGGTCGTGGGGAAAAAAGCAATAGCACTCACCTTAAGTGGCAAAATAGATTACTGTTTTCCGCGACGTATAACTGTCTGATAACATGGAAGGTAATTTTTATAAAAAGAGAGAAAGATTTCCTCTCCTTTTATGCAACTTCAGGGATCACGTAGTAATTCTGTCACGTGACCACTCTAGTTATATAGGGACAGTAAAGATAATAACAAACTTTTTGTTTAGTAAGCATTTCAACAACAAAAGGTGAGTACACTGCCCTTTTTCTCGCCTGACCAACAGTCAATTTCTCCACATATAAACAAAAGAAAAATCGAACGATTTTGTCCAATCGCACACCCCGCTTTGCACATATACGTAGGATGAGATTAGTCCGCCACAAACTGTCGGCTCTATTTCGACATTGGCCACCAAACACAAATGTTCCTTCTTGTTCCATACCAGACATTTAACAGTAACATATTGATATCCAAATATTATTTTTTTGTAATTCATGTGTTATTTTTAATGAAACTTTGATACCACTAATCAACTGTAATTGACCACTTTTCATTTCCACACAATGCCTTACGCTAGGAGGAGGCGGTTACTTCCAGAAAAGAAACCAAATCGGTAAAAACGTTTTTTAAAAAAGCTAGATTAAAATTCCTCTTACGGATCGAATCACTCAATCCATAGGGGGAAAGCCGATCGGTAACAATAACGAAGACGACCACATCCTTTTGACATCATTTTTTTCCCAGTGGGCCCCATGTGGAAATTGGGGAAAATCGCAACCACACTAAATAATGATGCTGTGTTTTCAGTAACACCTGAATTTTTTTTACGGGGGTAAGCTGCTTAATAAGGATAAAAGGAACCCAAATGTCTTAGCATTTACCAATAGCTGAAGGTAAAAGTTAATTTGTGGAGGAGGGCAAGAGATTCTTAGCATTATTTCTCAGAAACTTTGGAAATAATCGAATAGAATCAAAAGCATAAACAAATAGTATACATTTATTTATTTGACTTCGATTGGATGAGTCCTATGTAATTCGGGGTAGAGAAAGTTCGTCCAGCTGGGTATTTGATAGTTTACAAATTAAACTTTCGTAGTAGTTGCCATCTTGTGGACTTATGTCGGGAGTGTGATTATTTTGGAAATAAGCGCGGCATCAATCTGCGATGTATTCTCGGCCTTCAGAAAGCGGGAAAACGTCTTAAGCAGATGACCGCTTAGTTTCTTCACGCGACACGCTTGGTTGGTTTCTCTGGCGGTTCTCTCTCTCTCTCTCTGCCTGTCGGTTGTCTGTTTATATCCATTTAAAAGAGTTCCAGACTACTGGCGGGAAGTTTGCATTCGGCCAACATCAAAAGTCTCTGTGTTTCCTTTGGCTGGTTAAAATTATCTTTTTTTTCCGATTTTCCTTTCTTTTTCATTTATTTTTTTTATAGTGGAAGTTATGCGTGGAACCTTTCCTATTTTGGTAGTTTTATAGTCATAATAACTAGACCCATGGACCGGAAAAACTACTGCCATTTTGCAACCGTGTTCAGTCCTTTCTTCTTTCTCTTTTTTATTTGGGGGTTGACTTCTCATTAGTCGAAAGAGAAAAATCAAGAGAGAGAAGGGCAGAGAGAGAAAGATATATATATATATATATATATATATATATATATATATATATATATATAAGAGATATAGGTTTTAAAGGAAAGCAAATGCATTATTTTTATCTTTATTCCTTTTTTTTTTGTAATATTTTATTTTTACATTTTTTTAAATTACATTTGGGCTTACCACAAATTCATTCCTTACCAGCATTTGAACTCAGTTCATCTGTTTCAGTTTCTGTTTCGTTAACATTTAGGTCACGGCTCCTCTATTAACATTTTAGGTCACGGCTCCTCTATTAACATTTTAGGTCACGACACCTCTATTTCTCCATTTGATACATACAAACAATGATTATCATGATGAAGATAAAGATGATTAATCATAATAATAATAAAGGAAATAATAGCATTCTAGAGTGACCTGTATTTACAAGGCAATAGAAAAGAAAAAGTAAAACTATAAAAAAAGTTAACATGCAATATGTTTAGTAATATAAAAATTAACGCTGATATGATCTACCACCCAAACTTTTGAGAGACATTTTCCATTTGAGAAGGACACAAAGGACGTATACCCTGTACCCATCCTCAAAAGTCACCATAGATTTTTATTTAAAATAACCACTTTAGATAATGTTTCCGTGAAAAATGCTTACTTATTTTATTTGCTCACTGGTTTTTATTGTTATGACAATCGGATTATTTCTGATATACAAAAAAATATGGCACAAGTTCAAAAAGCTTGGGGATAGTGAGGGGAAGGTTGGTGATCGCTGTTCTCTCCTTTCTAGGTCGTCACAGTCATTGACCTATGCATTTGAATATTATCTTTTTCACCAAAATACCACACTTAAAATTATCTTACATATGCCATAATTTCTTCATGATATTCAAAACTAGTCCTAAAATTATAGTGCGGGATTTCCGAAAATCCCACATCCACCCGAGAACTTAATTTCTGTGACTTATTTTGAGATGTGCCAGAGTAATAAACCGACCGAGAGAGTGCTGCGGCGATAATGGAGAAGATTGAACTTTAATATAGTTGATTGAAGAAGGTCTATGAAAAGTGGTACATAACCGGGAGAGAATAGCTTTTCGGTCAGGCAAGTTGAGCTTTGAGTGGACGGAGCCTCCCTTTAATTCAGAAGGACCGCGAGTAAGAATATATTCGCTAAAATTAGTTTACGTTATTTTCACCAGTGGGGCCAAATGATTTTCTGATGGGCAGCAGGTCCACGACCCGGGCGACGGGGCCTAGCTTTAGAATTCACCGAATAGGATTTCAGCTAGTAACCTCCTCAAGACGTAAAACAGTAGCAAAGGAGTTGGCAACCAGAGACTATTTGGAGCAGTCAGCGAGAAAGATCGTCATGTTCAAAAGACGTCGTTTGTTTTTAGCAACGGCAAAGTAGAAAGTCACCATACTCCTTGCAAGTTCACAATGGGGATACGTAAAAAGGCAAAGACTTAAATATTATCCCCGAAAAGTGGAATCTAAACCAGAAGTGGGCAAACTGATCTCGCGGGTGGCATGCGGTCTGCCTTATGATTTTAAGAGTACGCAAGAGTACAACAAACATTAATTTGTAAATAGGGACCGCCACGAAAATGCGATACCTAACATTTAAAATGAATTTTTAATAATGAAAATCTTTCTTGAACCTTTTATTTTAGTTTTAAATTTCAAGCTGAGAGATTAAATTTAATATTTCAAAGAAACAAAATACTATGCTGTATTTCAAAATTAATTTAAATTGATTGGAAGAAACTGTTTTTTGACATTTCTAAAGTTTTTGATTTTGGCGCCATTTTTAGAAGTGTTATACAAACGTAAATCTCTTCATTAAAAAATCTTTCCAATTTGAAATATACTTTTCTGAAACTTCATTTCAGGAATATCAGCTGATTTAAAGAATAATTAATCTAATTTGAAACAACTATTATTTTTTTCAAGTTTAAAATACCAGCGAAATGCATTTTTCAACTCGAAGCTTGTTTATTTATGTTGACAGGTTTTTAAAACCTCCGTAACAGCCGATGACGGATAGATTGTTATGTAATGTTGTTCAACGAGGGGGTTTAACTTTAAAAAATAATTGAGAAATATAACACAAACACCTTTTAAGTACTTTGTAATCTTTAAAATCTAAGAAAATATTCTCCGTGATCTAATGTTTTATTGAATTTTAGAGAATATTGGCTCTAACTTTACTATAGGTTTTGTATTTTGCTATTGTGTTAATAAGAAATAAACATGAATAAGAACGATATAAGAATAAGAAAAATGAGGTAAAACAATAGGTCTGAACAATGCAGAATCTTTATTGATACTACACTTAGATGACTACTATGTGGTAATGATATTATGAGGTAGGAGTTTGCTTGTCTTGTAACTTATAAGGAGGATGTCTTAAGTGTTAATGAGATGTAATGTTTATTAATTAAATATTCAAATACTTTGATTTTTCCTCTTAATTATAATATGCAGAATTTGACGATAAAACTATGTTCTCATTATGTTTGGAGCATGTTTTCATCACGGTATGCTAACTTTTTGCGATTTCGTGGAGGTAGTTTTTTTTTGTTACATGTTACATGTTGCATAAAATAATGTATTCAAAACAGGAATAAAGACAACAAAGATGCAAACAGCTTCCGTGTACCTTTTATATAAATAGTATGGTAACTGTTCGGATGGACTCTTCGCTATGGTACCTAGACTTTATGAATTTAAGAGCAGTACTAGATTGGCGAGAAAGTTTCAACAATTCACAACTGAAGTGACTAGATGTAACCGGAAGTTCTATGTTAACAGTTTCTTTTCTCGGACTTCCTGTTTGTGGAACTCTCTTCCGACTCCATGTTTTCCAGCCAACTTTGATTTTCAAAATTTTAAATGCAATGTCAATCGTTATATACTGTCTTTTTGATTCCTCTTCTTCTATTGTTCTCACTTCTTAATAATGTTTCTCTTTTTTCTTATTCTTTCACACTCAGTAACCCCTTGTTAACTTAGTGGCCTTACTGCATTGCATGGGTTGATATGATTAAAACAATGTGAAGCCCAGTTCTCAGGAAACGCACTTCTTACAAAATCAACATATCGTGACTCCTGAATCACCACATCACACACTTGTCGATGCTCAATCATCGGCATAGTGTAAAACTGATGTAAGAATCTAGGTAGGTGCCTGTGTGTACATAGGACGTCATGTATGTGCTTTGCTATAAACGTCTCACGAGATTTACCGAGAATTTATTATCATTGTAATTTTTTCTCAAATGTGTTAAACTAATTTCTCAAACATTTGTGCAGTCTGTTCACAAAATATCTAATAACCAAATAAATGTACAAAAAACTGCCGTATATATATTTGTTATTTATATTGTCACTGTGAAACTCAAGTTGTTATTGGGATATGACCCACTTTACACAGAGCCAAGAATGATGCAGCCCTCCGTGGAAAAAAAGTTTGTCCGACCTTAATTTAAATAAAAAGTAGAGAGAGAAAATCCTTGAACCACCGGCATTCAAAAACTTACAGAAAAGCTGAGATCATTAAAAGATCCAATATGTAGAATATTGCAAAATCCTTTTAGAGAGAGAGAGAGAGAGAGAGAGAGATTGAAGTGTGTTTACAGATTGCGACGTCTATCAGACAGATGAAATTTAATTTTTTATTACTGCATTATTCCAAAATTTTAACACATCAGCAGATAGCTAATGCCAACAACTGAGCACAAATAGTTATTAATTAAAAAATTAGTAATTAATGTATAATCTTATCCATGGCTACATGTACAAGAATGTCGTTTTTGATGAAAGTGAAAAAATCACTATAAATACGTAAAAATCCGTATATTGTCGAAAATTCCCTTTTCCACAATATTTGTGCTATGTTATTGCTTATTACCTAAACAATAATAATACTGGATACATTTTTCTTAAACATTAAAATATATTTAATCACATCTCCTTAATAGCTGTCGCGATCTGTTAGTCGGTTTAAGGTAAAAAATCTACGATAGGTTTTAAAATATGTTTTACAGTTTACTTTAAACTATTATATTCTCACGCCATATTGGATCACGCAGTATAAAGTTGTTTATTTGTTTAGCTAACAATGAGATCAATTTGAATGTACTGTTTTCCCTTCAGAATGCTGGCGATCATGGCTCCCCACAGCTTCATCTCCTTTGTAGCTCTAAGCAACATTTTCTCTTCTAGTCTTTGCTCTGTTATCCATTTACATAAACTAAGTAAAAAATACAAAATGGATATTTTAAAAATAAGGTTTGTTGTTTTTTTGCAGGCTACATAAAATCCTCAGACAGGCCGTATGCAGTCGGGTACGTTACATTCATTTACGCGTAAATACCCTTAGGAAAGATGTGCATCCATCTCTTCTACTCCCAGTTATGAGTTAAATAGCAGGACAGAGTGGGTTCTAAAGCCTTGGTTGGCAGTCAGTCTATCGCAGAAAAAAACGGCAACATACTGCGGTAAAATCTTCTACCTAGTCAGTCAGGAATCGAAAGAGATGATGGCCAAAGAGTGTTTCCCGTATGGCACTTAACTGGCTGAAGCAAGTTGATCCTTATAAGGATCGC
The DNA here is from genome assembly GCA_964036315.1 of Acanthosepion esculentum. Taxonomy (NCBI): domain Eukaryota; kingdom Metazoa; phylum Mollusca; class Cephalopoda; order Sepiida; family Sepiidae; genus Acanthosepion; species Acanthosepion esculentum. Next base: position 70,944,621 of record OZ038498.1, read on the forward strand.
CTTGGACTGAAGTGTTATAGGACAAAAATGACGATGAATTAATTGATACGTATATATAGGTCCAGTTTGGGCACCCCGAGGCGGTGTAATGTTTAGCAAGCTTGTCTCGTTAGAACAGTTACTACTGAGTAGTGAGTTCGATCCTCACTGGATGCCCACTACTTTCGGCTTTGTGCCACATGTAAGCTACGCTTAGAAAATCACTATATAGGTCCGGTTTACACTGGAGTCAAAAAGTACACATAGATCCGGTTCACACAAGTATCAAAGCAGGTGAGGTCAATTCCCTAAGGCACTTGCTATACCCACACGCCCCTGAACACTCCTGTTCACTTACTTGGAATAAATGAATGTGGTTTTATTACGCTACACCCAGTTTTTTTTTCTCTTCAAACGGCAGAAAAAATATTCCGATATTGAAGCAATCATTGCTTGAACACATCAATAGTTTGGAATGAAGGAACATTTTTTATTATTTTTCCATGATAAAAAAAGAGAGTATTTTCGGAGAAAATAAATTAACCGGTAAGAAGCTGTGCAAGTTTCTTTAAAATACATGCATACTTACCCGACGCATGCTGAATAGGCTTTATCATCTCTCAATTGCGTCTCAGTCAAACAAAATACTGAGAGGTACTCAGTATTTTTGTTTTTCCCAGTTGTGTCTCTGTCTGCGGACAGAGACACAACTGAGAAAAACAAAATACCGAGAGGTGCTCTGTCCAGGGGAACAGCTGCCCGCTGCTGTATCCCACCTCATTGCACTAGAGAGAGGGGATCGGTAGTCATAACGATGCCAGCGCAATCGAACGTTACGGACGACTGGACAATTTTTGGACCTGGTCCTGGCGTACGCGTTCGGGTTCACTACAGTAAAACCCGATCTTGTGTCACATCACGCCTCAGTGAAGGTAAATATACACATACTTAACACATGTTTTTTTTTAGCATGATCAGTACGCTCAAACCCTCAGTCCCGATGACTTGTGACTTTGTTCTAGCACAACTAGCGACGGCTTCCGAACAGTTCCAATTTCATTCAAAAGTCTTGGGTCAACCCGTGGTATCGCTTTCAGACACTTACCAAAAGGTTTCGCACGCTGGTATCGCCTTCTCAGACTGGTAGCAATAAGAATCAGGTTCCTGACAAATTGATCATGACTGAGATCCGGGTTGAGATTCGAACCCGCGTCTCATGGTCGGAAAGCAAATGTTCTAACCATATTCGATGAGGCGCGTATAGTTACGCTCACGTGCGATAAGATAGACAATATGTTTCGCACACGTGGTGGTAACAAAAAAATATAAAAACTTGAAATGTGATTATTGGTAATGAGACAATTTATTTACATTAACAACATAAAAATTAACAGTTAACAAACATGAATACAAAAGCTAACAATGGATTTTAGGAAACTACTATCTTTTGCCTAAGGCAGGAACCGAGAAGGTCAAATACGGGGTCAGGTAAGGAGTTCACGAGGAAGAAGGAAGGTAGTTACCTTTTTGGAATGGACAACCGCTAAGTTTTAAACAGACCACTCAATTTTTACAAGAATTCAAAGACAATATTAAAATAACATTCTTTGGTCAATGAAAAGTTCAAAATATCTATTTACCACTGGTCCCAGGAGGGTTTCATGCAGACGTTCCGTGGCTGGAGAAAATGTAGAAGGATTCTTACGGTTGGACTTTGAATCCGTGAATCTACCGGAGTTAGCTTGGCGACAGCAACTTACAAACTGTCTGGGTGCCTTTGAAAAACCTATTTATAGGGGACCGAAACAACTAGGTAGAATTTTCTGGGACCTTCTAAAGCGTTCTCGATTTTTCTAGAATGTTCCAAAAGCTATTTACTGATCGAAGCTATTTAGTGAATTAAAACTTTTTGGATTTTATTACTGGGACAATCTAGAGTGGCCTATTATACATTTAAACTATTTTAATTACTTTAAATAACACTTTTTATAGAAATGCTCCCTCGTAACACCTCCCCCCTTTAGAGTAAAGTTTTGAAATGACAATGAAAAACTTTCAAGAGAAAATCAGTCTAAGTTATTCATTTTTTTTTTTTTTTTTTTTTTTTGCAATGAATATTCTTTTCTCACTATAAAATCATAATTTTATATCCTCGATAAAGCGTCTGCAATGACATTGTTCTTTCCTTTAATATGTACTACAATGATATCATATTCTTGTAGGAGAAGACTCCATCTTGTCAGTCTTTGATTTTTATTCGCCATTTTTTGAAGGAAAGTTAGTGGATTGTGGTCGGTATAGACCAGAACAGGAGAAACAGTAACATTAAGATAAAAGTCAAAATGTTGTAGAGTTGATAACACCGCCAAGCATTCTTTTTCAATGGTAGAATAATTCTTCTGGCAGGTGTTTAACTTTTTTGAAAAATATCCAATGGCTCTATCAATACCTTCATCGTCTTCTTGAATTAAAACACCACCCATTCCGACATCACTGGCATCAATTTGCAGTTTGAACTGTTTTGAAAAAACAGGAGTTGCAAGAGCCGGGCCACCAATGAGGGTTGACTTGATTTTGTTGAAAGCCCCATCACAGGCTTCACTCCATTTGTATTTTACGTTCTTCTTCAGGAGGTCGGTGAGAGGACTTGCTATAGATGAGAAATTTTTACAAAAGAAATCTCATTAATTGTTTTTTATTTGTTGGAATAGGGTACTTCAAGATGGCATCCACTTTTGCTGTGATAGGCTTAACCTGTCCTTGTCCAACAGTGTGACCTAAATAGTTTACTTTTGCACAACAGAATTCACTCTTGCTTAGGTTCACACATAGGTTTGCTTCTTCAAGCTTCTGAAAAAATTTTCTGATGATGTGTAAATGTTCATCCCAGGTCATGCTGTAAACAATTACATCATCTATATAGACTTCACATCCCTGAATATTATGCAGAAGGGAATGCATCATCCTTTGAAAGGTTGCCGGTGCATTTTTCATCCCAAACGCCATAACTTTATATTGGTATAAACCATCCGGAGTCACAAAGGCTGAAATTTCTTTGGCATTGTCAGTTAAGGGTACTTGCCAGTAACCTTTCATCAGATCAAATTTACTGACATATTTTGCCTTTCCAAGATTGTCGATGCAGTCATCAATTCTAGGAATTGGAAAAGAATCACTTTTAGTTACTGCATTTACTTTCCGGAAGTCGGTCACGAATCTGTAAGTACCATCCGGTTTTGGTACCAGAATACAAGGAGAACTCCACTGACTTTGGCTTGGTTCGATGATGTCATTATCCAGCATATATTTCACTTCTGCTCTCAACTGCTGCAGCTTGATTGGATTTACCCGGTAAAAATGTTGTTTGATGGGTTTTTCCTCTCCAACTAAAACATCGTGTACAGCAACTGTCGTTTTTTCAGGAACATCAGGAAAAAGATTTTTGAAATCACTGACCAAATCATGAATTTCTTGTCTTTTTTCATTTGATAAATGTTCAAATTTTACATTTAAATTAGAAAGGATTTCCGAGTTTTTTAAATGGCTATATATATATATATATGTGTGTGTGTGTGTGTGTGTGTGTGTATGCATGTATGTATATATCGTATTACATCGAGCACTGTTTTATTAACACCAGCACTATGTGCAATATATATATATATATATATATATATATATATATATATATATATATATATATATATATATATATATACAGTGGAACATCGTTTCACAAATTTAATTGGTAATTCTGAAGGCCTTTCGTAAGCCGAAATGTTTGTAAACCGAAACTATTTTTCAAATAGGAATAAATTTAGAGAAAAAAAGTCATAGTACATTAAAATTGGAAAAGAAAAGCACAACACAACACACGAATGTATACAACACGCCGATCGACTCAGAAATTATTCCGTTCGTGTTAACTCGGTTCGGCTACGTTGTTCGACAACCGAAATTGTGTTCGACAACTGAGGCATTCTCATCTCAAATTTTCTGTTCGAAAACCAATTTGTTCGACACGTGAGACGTTCGAGAACCGAGGTTTCACTGTATATCATTTAGACCATAGCCTAATAATATGAGCAGCATTTTTCACAACAAATATCTCTTTTACAACATAATCTCCTCCCTTTAGTCAATTTAATTGTATTTCATCAAGAGATTGGATATTAATTTACATAACTCAACTCTTCATATTCTTTCCATGCTCTGAGACTATTTCATGTCTCTAATGGTTATTTACAAATTCACTCTCTACTTAAGTGTCTAAACGTTAACGCCTATTATTGAGTTATTTGTTCAAATTATATATATTTCCCTATATACCTAACACTGGTCCCAAATGTTTTAGCACTTCAGCAATTTAACCACGATTTAGACATTTTTTTTTGTTTGTAGATGTAGGGTCATTATCAGTTTTGTGTTAAGTATGTCAAAACCTCGTTTTAGAGCCTGAATTATAATCAATTCACAATTATTTGACTGTTTTCACAGTGACAAAAAATAATCCTAGGCTTTTGTAAAATAAGTATCGTGGCATATTTTTAATAAATTCGTAGTTTTATTGGCTATACGCACATCCATACAAATATAAAAATGAAAAGAAACGAAGAAAAACTTTTCTTAGCCGACACGTTTCGTTCTTTGAGTGACGTAATTAAGGCAATGTAGGATTTATTTTGTTGCAACAGTTTATATACAAAAGCAAGGATATCATTGGTTTATCAAGGCATTTAAAGTTAAGAAGGTTCATGAATATTCATCAGGTGACTACAATATATACGTACATATATATATATGACATACATATATATATATATATATATATATATATATATATATATATATATATATATATATACATACATATATATATATATATATATATATATATATATACATACATATATATATATATGAAATATATATATAAAATAAGTATATATGAGATACACATATATATATATATATTTATATATATATATGAAATATATATATATAAATGAAATACATGTATATGAGATATATATATAATATATATATGATATATATATATATGTATGAAATATATATAAATATGTATTAAATATATATGAAATACATGCATATATATATGAAATACATATATATATGAAATACATGTATATATATATGAAATACATATATGAAATACATGTATATACATATATGAAATACATATATATATATATGAAATACATATATATATGAAATACATATATATATATATGAAATACATATTTATATATATATATGTATATGAAATACATGTATATTTATATATATAAAATATGTATATATGTATGTATATATATGAAATACACACACACATATATAAATATATATATATATATATATATATATATATATATATATGAAATATATATATGAAATGCATATATATAAGGTATATATATATATATATGAAATACATGTATATATATATGTATGAAATACACATCTCTCTCTCTATCTCTCTCTATATATATATATTGAATACATCTCTCTCTCTCTCTCTCTCTCTCTCTCTCTCTATATATATATATATATATATATATATATATATATTGTATATTTAGGCAGCAATCCTTCCTTTATGTATGTTTCATTCGAACACAAGAAAAATTAAATAAAAAGCTCTACTGTAGTACCTTGTCTGTCGTTTTTAATGAAACATGCATATATATATATATATATATATATATATATATATATATATATATATATATATATATATATAACAAAGATATAGTTTTAAGGTATGCTATATTTTTGGGTTAAAGTTCTTAATATCAAGGATAGACTGTATGTAAATATAAAATTGTAGATTATGGTCAACACCCAGCGGCGACAATCTGTTTCATGCTTAAACAGCCTGACGATTGCGTTTAAGCATAAAACATACTATCGCCGATGGGTGTTGACCTCAATGTCCACTTATATATATATATATATATATATATATATATATATATAGACATAATATAAAGACAAATTGAAAACTTATCTTAGCCGACGAGTTTCCATTTCTCCTTCAGTCAGTTAGTTATGTGTCATGTGTGATACACGCTTCGGCGATCATGTATCTTTCGATACATGACTGATGAGGCAATTTTTTTCCCGCAGTAGGTTGCCATTTCTTTCTGCGGTAAACCGGTTGCCATCCAAGGCTATAGAACCCTGTCTGTCCTGCTATTTACCCAAAACTGGGGGAGAAGAAGAGGATTCATACCTTTCCCAAGGGTATTAGCACGTAAGTTAATGTAATGGATTCGACTGGAATTCTCTACATCGGTAACTATAAAGAAAATCAGTGTTCACTTATTATGGTTTATTATGGTTAAACTGAAGAATGTTTTACCGCACTAATCGAAAACGCATTAATGGATCAATCGTGGGATTAATATATATATATATATATATATATATATATATATATATATATATATATAGACATAATATAAAGACAAATTGAAAACTTATCTTAGCCGACGAGTTTCGTCCTTTGATGGACTTTATTAAAACACATTTTCCTTTTGTCTTTATCCCTATTGTCCTTTTACAGATATAGTTTTACTTATATCTGAAAGGTTGCGCGCGCGCAGACACACACACACACACACTCATATATATATATATATATATATATATATATATATATATATATATATATATATATATATATATGAAGGACATATTTTCTTTCTTAATGATTCTCGAAAATCAGACCGTCAATCATTTTGTTTAAAAAACAGAGGTGTCTACACGTATATCACCAAGTATAAAGTTTATAGTAATAAGATATATATACAATTATTTCCTACTACTCCAAAAATTATCTTGTGGATACTTGTGTTTGAGTAAACGCCGTTTTTTTTTTTAAAACAATGTGAATTACGTCTACGAAAGGGTAACTGAAACTTGCTGGGCTTTGATGCTCCTTGTTACCTAGCGGCCTAAAACACACGGGACGATATGGTTGTTTTTCTTTATTAAGTCTCTCAAAAGCGCAGGCTGGTACACGTAATAAACACCGGATTTAAAAAAATAACACTTGGAGTAGTACAAAATAAAATTGATTATAAAATTATTTGCCTCTCGGCTACGGAGAGTCACAGTTCAGCAAGTCTCCATCGCCTAGTGGTAACGTACTTCGGATCAAACCGTAGTTTCTCCTACAAAGCGGGACGTACGTTCGATTTCTGTCGGAAAGCACGTTTTCTTTATTAAGGTTTCTCGAATGCGTAAGCCGATGGACGTAATGCCCACAGTTTAAAAAAAAAAAAAATGGGGAGTCTATTTCAAATACGAGTATCCATTGCAATAACGTTTTAAGTAATAAAATGTCGGATTAAAAATAAGTCTATTAAATCTTTAGGATATATGTGGTGAACGCGCCTCAGTACAGACGCAAAAGAGGCCCCAGATCACGTGCAGACATGTCTGTCAACATCTGTTACATCCGGGTTTTTCCCGTTAGTTTGGCCTTTCTGCAGTTGATCAAGATCCGGATTTTTGTAAGGTGCCTCATGCCAATGAAAGCAGGGGAAAAACCAGCAGTCAGCAAAACACGGTGTCTAGTGAAGTAGGTCCCGTGAGCATTTTTGTTCCTAAAGTTGCTATGGTTTCTGAAGCAGTGTTATTTTTATTACCTCCCGTCTCCGTCCCCAATCTACCTATTTCCCTTGTAGTTGCTGGGAGAGCAATCGGTTAGGTGTTTCCCCCAACCTCAACACACTCTTGCCGTACATTACAAAAAGCTATTTTGGCACTAATGGCGGACAGTAATTTCGACCTGAGGCTAATTCCGAAATTTGATGGTTCAGACCGCGGTATCTCTATCGTTGAATGTTTAAAAAATACTGAACTAGTCTGTGATCTGTGCGGCGGGAAGAACATTGCTCGCGTTCTGCCACTCCGATTAACGAAAAACGCGTTAGCCTTGTTCCAACAACTCAGCAAGGAAGAAAGAAAAGTTGTAGGCCGTATCAGGAATGTCCTCTATGTCGCCTTTGTCATAGATCCATTCGTAGCATACGACCACTTTGTTTGATATGGGGTTCACACTTTTTCTATTTCAGTTCAGAAGAAAGTTGAATTTAGATAAAAATGGCGTTGTGTTCTCTGTTTGGTGGTCTGTATAAGGATTTGTTCGCACATATATATCGTCCCGTGTGTGTGTTCATATCACGTCGGGTAGTCACCATTTGTAGGGGACCGGGGTGAAGTGTATGAGATGGGATGAGGAGAAGATATCTCTGGGTTAAGACTTCCGATGGCCGGTCCAGCTACATAGAAATGTTGGACTTTAATGGAGTCCAAAGAAGATAAAGAAACAAACAAGACCGATATACATGTATGCAAACAAATATATATTAATAACAAAAGGGTTACAGAGTGTTGTATGGAGAAATTATGGTGAGTGTGTTGAGTGTCCGTACGAACGCCTCTATTGTTTATAGCGTGTTCCCAGAATATGGGAAACACTGTTTGTGTGAGAGGTCACATATTGGTGTAAGTGAAAAAGAGAAAAGGGTTTTTTTACCTCGCCTCACGCGCGAGGTAGCGGCCCAAGGCCTTTGTCGAGACAGCTGGCCGCACGTGTGCGTAAGCCGTAAAAAGAGGAAGAGGCGAAAGGTCAGCCAGTATTTATACTCGTGGGAGAGAGAGACCCCTGTTGAAGGATTAAGGAAATGAGGAGGAGCTAACTGCGACAATTTCGTAGCTAGGCGTTTGAATTCAAACGAATATGTGGATATCTACTTGGCAAATCTCCAAAGGTTGTCAACTTTGTACAGTAATGTGTCTGGCCGTTGACTTGCGTGTGCATTTGTAGCAGGGTTGCCCGAGCACGTCAGGGGGCTGCTTCGCGCTCCCGCTTGAATGGATGCACTGGATGTCAACCAGCTGTTAGAGTGGGCGTAAGCCATATTGAAGGATGATATGCCGGCGGCGGAATTGATTGTGGCAGCCGCGAAACCTGAAAAATTGGGTACAGATTCGACATCCGACAATGATCTTATGTCACAGATTTGGCTAGACATTGTTTGAGTCGATGAGCTGGGCAAGGTAGGATCCGACGATGAGACAAAGCCGTACGATGTTATCGCTGTGACAAACTAGGCCATATGTCGCGGAAGTGCCCGGGGAAACGGACCAGGGGAGCAGGCATCAGTAACAATCTCGTTCCCCGCCCAGATATGAATGCGGCTCTGCCTGTAATCAATGTATTAGCCGACGGGGAATGATGTTCAGCTCTCATTGATCGTTAGTGCAGAGCGATGCCAGTCGAGGACCGGGAAGCACGTGGATATGGAGAAGATCGGTGGCAGAATGCGGGCGTGCTGTCGTGTTGTGACCGTTAATATCTGCACAGACAGTGGCAACTCAGCTGAGGTTGAAGTCGTCGTGATGTGTGACAAACTGCTAGGCTTTGACTTACTTGCCAGAATCGATGCGATAACTGCATTAGGTGGCGTCGATATCACGCAGACTGGAGCCGTACGATTATACAGCAAAGAAACACCAATATGTGCGGCGATCCATATTGACCGACCTGACTTTTCTGTGAAATTGAACCACCACAAAGTGTCTGAACTGAAAAATGGATGTGGACAGCAAGTGTGGTTCTGGCCCTGTTAAGCAAGAAGGTGTCGGTGTACCCCGTTTCCAAGGATGTTAGGGATGCTTACAAACAAAAACTCCAGACATGGATCAGAAATGTTTGGCTAATACCATATTCCGAAAAGAAACAGGGGCCGCACAAAGGCCTAGTGCCATTAATAGCCGTCGTGTAGCAAAGGAAAGGTGCGTCCAGCGAGCTCAACGAACACGTTGATGCGTTCACTGCAAATGCGGACGTTTGTTTGGCCAAACTGCAAGAATGGCGCCAACAAGGGGTAAATATAGCCATACTTGACTTGCGAAAAGCGTATCTTTAAGTATACGTACATTAGTCACCGTGGCCATATAAAACCGTGATGATCAAGTGGAAGCCCGTTTTGTCTAATGCGGTTGGGATTCGACCTCAACGTAGAACCTCTAATCATAAATTTCATTATTGACGCCGTGCGTTCACAGGAGAAGTCAGTTGAGAGAGCGACGTCGGCGTACATTGACGATGTGTATGTCAATGAAAGCATCATGTTTGCAGAACATGTCAGGGCAAAATTAGCTGAGTACGGGCTGATAAGCAAAAATCCAGAACGTTTGATGGATGCGGCTTGCATGCTCGGTCTGGAAGCCTGGGGGTGGGGTGGCGTAACACTCTGAGATGGACGCGGTGAAGCGCAATCCCAAATGTCCCCGATGTTATGACTTGTTTTCTCACTGTGCGGGAAGCTAGTGGAACATCTTCCCGTGTGTGAATGGCTATGTGTGGCGAACGGGTTCATCAAGCAGCGGGCAAACGCAGTTACAAAGGGACGGGATGACCAAGCTGACCCCCAAGCAAATGGCGAAGGAGACCACGGACAGAGTGCGACGGGAAGAGCTTGCCCGAAACGACTGGTAAAGTGATCTGAAATCAACGTATAGTTCGATGCAAGCTCCCTTGCGACAGGAGTGATGTTGGAAAAAGATGAAACATTGTTGGAGGACACATGCCGGTTTCGGTGAACAAACTACGACCAACATATCGACTTGGCTGAACTGGATGCTGCAATCAAAGGCTTCAATTTGGGCCTCCAGTAGCAGGCAAAGAGTCTGCTTATAAAAACCGATTCCTTGTATTTGTACCACTGGCTGTCTGACACCTTTACGGGCGAAGCTAATGTACGCACAGAAGTACCGGGCGAGATGCTGGTGCGACGAAGATTGAGTACAATGAAAGAACTGGTATAATAATGTAAGTTGTCTGTTGACGTGGTGCGTCAAACCAGAACTTGGCAGATAGCTCGATATGGCCAAAAGGGGGCTGAACCTGTGCAACCAACAGATCTGTGCTGTTTCCCTGGACACCATGAGTCCCAGTCTCATAGTGGAAGTACATCAACGCAGTGGGCATCAATGAGTGCGGCGTACCACCTGTTTTGTGAGGAGATTTTGTCCTTCCTTGACAGGCCATAGTAAAATCGACCATTGGGACCTGTGTGGAGTGCACAACAATAGATCCTGCGCCAGTCCATTGGAAAAAAAAGGCAGACTGAGAGTGAACAGTACTTAGCACCAGCTCAGCATGAACATCATTAACTACCGCGGCAGCCATTACCTTACAGTAACAGATTCGGGTCCGTCACGTTTTTCTGTGTGGCGACCGTCACACCACCAAGATTCATTGAGTATCATACGTCAGCTGGAGTCTGTGTTCTGTGAGAGGGGACCACCAAGTGAGCTACTCACAGACAATGACACCGCATTCCACAGCAGGGAATTCTGGGCCTTTGCCGACGGATGAGACGTGCATTTGCGATTCTGATGCGCGCATAGCCTAGCAGGAAATTAAGAAGAAACATCAAAGAATTTTTGTCATCCTTTTTAGAACATTTGAAATTGTGGTTAAAAATCTTATTTTTCTAAAACTTTTAATTTGAATGGGGAAATTTGAAAGTTTTTTTTATTTTCAGTGAAAAACATAGATTTGGAAATTCTTGCAAAAATCAGATAATTGTCGGATTTTAATAAAACTTTCAGGATTTATTCAGAAATGAATTTAATTGTTTCCGAAAATTTTCTATTTTAGAACTTAACTTGGTAACCCCCCCTACCAAGATTCACTAAGAAATGAACATACATTATGAAAAAAAATGACCAAATCTTTAAAAGTTTTATCGTCAAAGTCTTTGTTATATTATTATAAGACCAAAGGATTTTTTAATGATAAAATTATATTTTTTAATCCTTTTTAGAACCTTTGAAATTTTGGTTAAAGATTTTGTTTTTCTGAAGTCAACGGGGGACCATAAATTAATACGGGAAAATTGAGCGTCTTTTCGCGGTAAAAAGCACACTGATTTCAAAATTCTTACAAAACTTAAATAATTATCTGATTTTAATGAAAGTTTCTGGACTTATTCAGAGGTTAGGGAAATTATTTCTGATTTTTTTTTATTTTAGAAAATCTTTATAAAAATAGATCTTTTCCACATCCATCACCCTCACCTCCATCCATTTAATTTATGAAATTTCGAGAAATTCTTCTTCGTATCGATTAACGTTTATATTTGTAAAGGATAAGTCCTCGGTGAATTTGTCATCAAATTTACTTAGTTAAATAGGATCCCCAGTTGCACAAAATGAATCGTAAAAATAAACAATGCATTAAATAAATGTTTTGATTTGATATTGCAAAAATGTTTTTTTACTGAAATAATAATAAAACTATAAAAATATTTGTTGCCACCTACGCACAATTTTAAAAATACGTTTCAAAGTGGGTGGGAGGTAACTGACTTCCCAAAAAGTATTTCTACAATGTTTTCTAATAAAAAATATCCTATTCAGTGTACAATTCATTCATTGATAAATAGGTATTGAAAATTTCATATAAATAGGATAAGACCCTGATTTTTGGTAAATTTTTAAAAACAGGGGTAGCGTTTTTATTTGCTTTCATTTTGGAAAAAACGCATCCATTTGGCGGTATCTAAAAATAGCGTATTGTAAACTTCAATAAAAATAAATAAATACGGTATTCCAAACCAAAAGCTTTCACCGCTAACATCCCAAAATCGCACGTATATCGTTGTCAGATAAAATCTTAATTTACTGAGTTGTGATAACAAGTAATACATCACCAAGTTTCATGTTGTCCCATCATCCGTCTTTGCTCCTTGACTCCCCACTAAACTTTGGCGTCTGTTACCTCCTTATCTTCCAACGACTTGTCTCTTTTGTCTCTTCACACTTTACTTTAGCCACACTTCTTGTAATTCTAGTCACTCACTATAATCAGGAAACTGAGTCATTTCTCGGAATGTACTTCGGTCTGTCCGGGACGTATTTGGCCATCTTGAATATCTCGAAAACCAGTTGCGCGTCCTTGATGTAATGTTTGTTAAATCAGCAGACTGTTTTGAATTGAAGAGTGTGAGTGACGCTGTGATAAGTGTGTCATAGCCAAGGGGAGTACTTTGAAGTGAACGAAGGCGCTAGTTAAGCTATTTTTAATATTAAATGACCGGATACTTCCCGAACAGATCTTATATATATATATATATATATATATATATATATATATATGACACACTTATCACAGCGTCATTTACACTCTTCAAAACAGTCTGCTGATTTACCAAGCATTACATCAAGGACGCGCAACTGGTTTTCGAGATATTCAAGATGGCCAAATACTTTTAATAATATGTGGAAATCATGTGAATGGCCAAATATTTTTAATAATATGTGGAAATCTCCACCCTTTACCTGAAGACGGTCGCGAGACCAGAAACACGTGTTGTAAAATTATGAAAAATAAAGGATAATATTTTTTTTTTTTAAATCCACATTACAACCCAAAAAGTTTGCGGTACCTCTCTTCTTTTTAATATTCACACTTTTCTCTTGTTGGAACCATTATAACCTCTTCACATTATATATATATATATATATATATATATATATATATATATTATTCATCGAAAAAAGTTCTTTTTCTTAAGACTATAATGTTCATAATATACCTTATTCATAAAAGTAATTTAAAGCTTTACTAATTAAATAATGTCTTAGTTTTATTGCATTTTTTATTTTACGATTCAGAGCAGGTAACAAGGAGTCTTGTTTTACAAAAAAAACAAAAAAAAAAAAATGATGATTTAAATTCTCCTAGAAGTTCTGCTTATAACTAAAAACGTTAAGCCGTACAAAAATGAATTTCTTGAAATTTCATAAAATTGCATAAGTGGTTTTAATAGATGTAAAAAAAAATGTTTTTCTAAAAAAGAAACTTAAAAATTAATTTCATTGATTTGCGAATAAGTCCTGAAAGCTTCATTAAAATCCGACAATTATTTGTTTTTTGCACGAATTTCCAAATCATTTTGTTTTTCATCGCAAGAACAGACGCTAAAATTTCCTATACTAATCCATAGTTCCCGTTAACGCAAGAAAAACAACATTTTTAAACAAAATTTTGAACTTTCCAAGAAAAATCAAAAAATATAATTTAATAATCCAAAAAATTCCTTTGTTCTTTCCTTTTCATATTAAAAACAAATTTTTATCATCAAAATCTTTATGTTATTAAGTTTGGGGCATTTTTATATCATGTATACTTATTTTTTTAGTGAACCGTTGGAGGTATCTAATTAAGTACCTCCAAAGATTCGCTAAAAATGAGCATGCATTATGAAAAATTCCGAAAACTAATAAAAACAAATTTTTATCATTAAAATCTTGGTGTTATTATTAGAAGGAAAGATCATTTTTTTTTATTGCGTCAACGAATGACCATAAATTAGTATAGTAATTTTGAGCATCTTTCTGTAGTGAAAATCACATTGGTTTGGAAATTCTTACAAAAATCAGATAATTGTTAGATTTTATTGAAATGTTCAGAACTTATTTACAAATGAATGAAATTATTTTTTAAATGTTTCAGCCAAAATACCTAAAATTCAAATAGGTTTTAATAACAGCAATAAATTTTTTGAGGAAAAATTATTGCTAGCAATACATTTTTGAAGAAAAAAAATATTACCAGCAATACATTTTTGGGAAAAAATATTACCAGCAATAAAAATTTTGTCGGCATTAAATAACATATTGAGGTTGATATGCCGTAAAGCAAAGCAAACCAAGCCAAACCAAACAACTAGAGACAAGGAGATTTTGCATAAGAACTTTAACGCTTATACACGCTGAGAAAAAATTAGTTGTACAAACACTAAAAAACAAATATTTTATATTTTTATATTTAAAAACCTTTTTCGTCTTTTTCTTTGTTGTGGGTTGATTCAGTTCCGCAACAGAGTTTCAGGAAATCACAAACTTTTCGGCTTCTTCAGTATTCTTCGTCAGTGCTTGATATTGAAGAATGTTTTTTGAGCCAGCTATACTTGTATGAACAATCACATTATTACATCTTAATAATTATCGTTCCTTATAACTCGATAACCATGAACTTTGAAACAAGAATATACTTTAAAAGACTTTTATCAACCATATTTTAAGGTAAAATAAATTCTTTTTTATTATAAATTTTACAAATGAACCATTTTTATATTTGTAGAGGACCGGGGTGTGAAGATGTAAAGAGATGAGGAGATATCCCTGGGTTAAGATTTCCTGCTGGCCGGTCCAGCTACATAAGAATGTCGGACATTATATTAAGTCCGAAGAAGACAAAAGAAAACAAACAAGACCGATATACATGGGTAAACAAATATATATTGTGGGTAAACAAATATATTAATACACGAAGACATGAAAAGTTACAGAGTGTTGGTATGGAGAAGTTATATGTGTGTGTTGAGTGTCCGTACGTATGTATATTGCTTTTAGCGTGTTCCCAGAATTTGGGAAACGCTGTCTCTGTGAGAGGTCACATATTGGTGTAAGTGAAAAAGAGAAAGTTTTTTTACCTCGCCTCACGCGCGAGGTTGCGGCCCGAGGCCTGAGACGAGAAAAATGGCCGCCCGTGTGCGTAAGCCGGAAAAGAGAAAGAGGCGAAAGGTCAGCCAGTATTTATACTCGTGGTAGAGAGACCCCTGTTGAAGGATTAAGGAAATGAGGAGGAGATAACTCCGACATATTCAGGATCACGAGCCTGTAGCCCATTAAGTGTACCACATGCCGTAGCGATAGTGGGTAATGGGGATGCTAGGAAAGAGAAAAGCTTGCCACATTATAGATATTAGTATATCCGTGATATACAAACACCTTAATACAAAGGGAGTAAGGATGACCGAAAGAAAACAATGTTCTTATAATGGGAGAGAACTACAGAAGAAAGGTTTATTCTCTCATTTGTATTTCTCCCATTATGGACATTCTTATATCCATGATATAATAACACCGTATTTCGCCGACGGAACCACTGAAAGGAAAAGGAATAAACATGTTCTCAGAGAGAGTTTTATACCACTAAAGACATACACAAAATTATATATACATATTTACACGTGTCCCATGCAAAGGAAAATATAACATATATATACACAGCAAACAGAGTGAAAGGAAAAGAAACAGATAGGATCTTACATATAATATGAAGATTCTTCTGTGTCTCCGGAGAAGTCATGTTTTAAGACACCAGATTCGAGTGAGCCGGATTCATCTACTATGTCCCAAGCAAGGACATATTCAGCGAACAAGAAAGGGCGAGTCTTGCGATTTCCCAAATTGAGGACTACGAGCCGGAGATAGTTTCTTTTTTATCATGTGGAAAATATATTCCCAAAGGGAAACGGCGCCATGTACTTCTTGCTTTTCTGGGAAGTATTTCATGGCTGGTTAAAGATTGTTTTCCCAATGTAAGAGGGGAGTAGGTTTTCTTTATTAAGAATCTTTAGTACTCAAGCCAGTGAACGTGAATTAAACTGTTAAAAACAAAACAAAAACAGAGATGTCACAAACACTTGTATCCACTAAATATGACGATTATAGTAATAAACATAATGTTAGATTATAAATGGAATACACCAATTCCTTAGAAATTGCTTTGTTTACGTTTCACATACGAAAAAATGACCTGATATGGGCGTCAAAACGATAGAAGTGTATTTCGTAAAAAGGATAATTGAAATTGTCCTTGATGGGAATTCCTTCGTGGCTGAGCAGTCTAAAGCACACCTGGCGAATAAGTTTGCAACCCGACATGTAATTTTGTATTTGAAACCATTACTATATAATGCTTTATCTATGTGTTTAATATTCACGACTGAATTAAGTGAGTTGACTAAGAAACAGATTATATCGAAAAATAAATATTTGAGGTGGAAAATATTTTTTTTTTTTTTATCACTGAGCTACTGGTTTTACCTGGCATAGGAGTTAACCATTTGACAATGAGGGTTTACTGAGGTGTGGTTATTGCTCTTGTGTTGGAAGTGGAACTATGATTCTCCTCGTTTTAGATGGGATAAGTTGCTCAGCTCCAGGGATTCCAACCCCGTGGCAGCACTTTCTTCATCACACTAAAGTGGTTGAATCGGTGTAATACCGATACCAGCGTGACAGTGGTCGCGGGGACTGGGCAAAATCATTTTTTGTCCTTGGCCCATATGCATAAGTATGAGTATGGCGCTCCCCACGTTAAAACGACCTTGTGTCACATCCAGCCCTGGTGGGGAGGCCGATAAATATAACTGGCCTTGATGTAGTTACATATTTTGCTAAGTAAAGACTAAAGACACAGCTTCTTCCACAATCTTCCTGCGATGGCATTTGAAGTTAAATGCATTTGTTATGTCTCGACCAAAGGCCTATTTCTAATACTTTATGCGTTTCTTTTTTATTTTACAGTGAACATAAAACCGATAATAATTTGTTTTTTAAAAATTCCTTGCAAACATACAAGACAGCGTGAGTGGGCGCGAACTGTGAGTAAGAAACGATTCATAGGAACTGGTAATAAGGTTAGTTTATATAATACGATAAACAGACAATTATGCTCTGTTATTTTCAGATCTCACTTGAAGTTTCATTCTACAGAGCTTCTGCAATACAGATAACTTCAGAAATGAAAGTATTTCGAAATTAAATAGCAATTAAAGCAAAAACGCGTGTCTGTATCTACATGTTGATTGAAAAATGTAAAGTAACTCCCTATTTTATGTATGATGGAATCTCCCGTCTTGTAAAAAATATAGTTAGACGGGAGAGTCCATCATATATAAAATAGAGAGTTACTTTTCAATCACCCTCTACATGTACTCGTCTTGGCTTTGTTTGACACATATGTGATGTAAATCGCAACAGTTGCAATTATCTGCTTTGCGTCACAAACCTTTTGCCCATTGCTTCCCGATGGGAGGCCCAGAACATAAAGTTCACGGTCGAGTATTTTTTTTTGGTGGGGGGGGGGCATTCTTAGACATTCTAATCGTTAAAAATGACCGTTCAGTTAAAAAAAAACTACACCGTTTCAACCTCAAATTTAAAAGTTGAACTTCAAAATAAATTTAAAAAAAAGCTCAATTACTAATGAAAAAAAGATCAACACCAAATAAAAGCTGAACTTCAAAAATAAAAATGTTCAACAGCAGGATTGCTTCTTTGAAAAAAGTTAGTTTTTTGGAGTGATCTGTTTGGCTTCAAAAGGAAATTTTTTTTCAGTGTCCTTTTGTATTTGCAGTAAGTTTGTTTATCATTTACTGTATTTAGTATTGGAATTTTTAATAGACCTTTAGAAAATTTCTTTTTAATTTGTGATTAAAAAGTGTAGTATCTTTTTGAATAATAATAGTAGCGGTCTATTTAGTATCTTAATTTCGCAAGTTTTGTTTCCGAAAGGTCGTCAAATTAACAATACTGATCACGGGAAAAATAATGATTTAAATTATGTAAAAAAAAAAAAAAATTGTAAACTTATTTTGGAATACCTTATTGAGGAGCAAAATTGCTCTTCGATTCGGCTAACTTAACAGGGTAGCAGTGTATATCGCATGTGATAATGTAAAAATATTTTCTTTCTCTCTTCACCGGCACCTTCTCACTATTCGAACGAAAGAAATTGGTTTGGCGCAAAAATATTTTCAAGGTGATTTTTTTTTAAAGTTGTTCTTAAAACAATCATTGAAAAGTAAAGATGAAGAACACTTGGTAAAAGGCGCCAGGCAAAAAATAACAAATATGATTTACGCGAATGGCGAGAGTAACTTTTGGAGACATCTGTCGTGAGAGAGAGCAAAGATTTCTCTACAGGCCACCACCATTTAAGCTGGGGTTCAAGAAAATGAGTGAAGCATCCGACCTATATATATTTTTTTAAAGGTTTAATACCCCAACCCCAAATTTTTTTGTTTTTTTTCTTGAAAACTGTCCTACTTTTTGCTAGCGTAAGAAGAGCAAGAGGCAATAAAATAGGTTAACGAGCAGATGATATACTGAGTTCAATCTTCAGTTCTTCATTGAGCGAGTATCTACGGCGCTAGCGGGGCGGGGGGGGTCAGTCTCTCATTTTTTGATGGAATTGGTAACTAAATAGAAAACTAAATGTCTTCTATTACAATGCTATTGAGCTGCATCATTTATCTAGAATCATTACTGCCATTAATTTTCAAAATAAAACATTGTCTCTTTTTTTTCTCCTGAAAGTAGTTTCTAAACCATGACTTATTTTAAAAATAAGTCATATATATGGAAAAGCTCTACATAGGTCTTATTCCAAAAAAAGATGTCTAACTGAAAATATAAAACAAAACAATAAAAACGTTTTAAAATAAAAACAACAAAATTTTTACAGTAGGATAATAGATAAAAAAAAGTTCCTTATGAGAGAGTCAGGTAAAAATATAGAACCAGGAATTTTTTTAAAATTTAATATCTGTTTAATCCACTTCCTCAATTTTAATATGTAACGGCGACTTTACCGCTAGCAAGAAAAAAGTGGATATGACAAAATAACAAGTGGAGGTATAACGTGGTAAAAGTAAAAATAGTTTTTATTCTCCGTGATATACAAAGATCGTTTGCTCGTTCCGGAGTATCGTATATCAGTCGTGAAAGACTGTGGGTTCGTTCGCAGTATAACACAAGGTAGCAGTAAATATAAACACGTGGAGAAAATCAACATTCATATGTAGTCGAGTTAGATAGACTTGTATAAGAAAATCAATTGCGCATGAAGTCGGGTGAGATAGGCTCGTGGGAGAAATATTCCACGAATTATCGCATTGCCGTATTCAACAGTTAATCTCTGGTGCTGGTTTTGTCGCTGTCCGAATACATCACTGTTGATGGAAGCGCCTTGGTGTCACTTCTGAGGGCCTGGGCAGTTGTGTTAAGCTTGCCTGCCGTGATGGTCAGTCGCTAAAGCCAGCCAGGTCGGATCTGCCTTCGTGGGTTGGCTTTATAGTGATTCAGTGGTTCAGAAACGGCTGCTGCACAAACCACGTGGGCCTCCTTATGATTGGCCAGACAAGATTGTTTATGTCCCTGTTATTTTGGGTTGGTATTCCAAAAGTGGATGCACGGGGCCGAACGAAATTAAGATCTGTTTTTGCCATATGAGCTGTGTTTGTCGAAGTGGGCACTTCCGTTTGAGTTAAAGAATTCGAGTTCCGACAGGGTACGACAAATAACTGATTTATACACACCTACTTATTTTGCTTGTTGAGGACTTCATATTTGTGGCCTTGTACCAGACTAAGTTACACTTAGTAAATATTGTGAAGCAAAAATACAAAACAAACTGGCTAGACTCCTACCAGAAACAGTATCCAACTTACCCTTCTAAATAGACAAGGACAAATAAAGTGTTGCTTGTTTAATTTTGCCACATCTTCACGTAAATAATCGTCATCGAATGAATGTTTTTATTATGATGACTGATGAGTAAGAATAACTTCTTTTAGTAAACAGATCAATGTCTGGTTGAGTTGTGAATGACATTAGTTAAAGCTAACGTGAATCTAACACCGGCCTCTTTATTTACATTTAAATTGGCTCTGTGAATTGGCTCAACTGTTTTAGTCTTTTTGAAATGGTAATATTTTTATGCTTAAGACTGGCTCATTTTTATGTTCGGTAAGGCTGATTGACTTTACAAACATAGCAAACCTTCAAGATCTGTCTATATTTTTGAAATGCAGTATTGTAATTATTTACACTATTTACAATGATCGAACTGTTATCCTCATCTTTGTTGCAATATTCACGACTTTTCGGCAGCTGTACGCTGCAGCCTTCTTCAAGTGATTGGAATTTCGAATCGAACCGTTTATTTCGTCCACCGGGGTAAATTGTTCTAGTTCTTCGCGTCATGTCTCTTCTGGATATCTCAGTTATTTGCCTTTAACACAACTCTCCAAGTTTTTTGGGTCAAGTCACTAGATTACCAACACTTTTATCCTCAAGGACCTATGGCACAGTGGATAAAAGCGTTGGTAATCCAGTAATTTGATCCAAGTTGTGAATTCTGGCTACAGCAGAGGTGAACAAAAAACTTGGAGAGTTGAGTTAAAGGGAAATAACTGATACTGAGATGTGGAACAAGAACAGTCTACCCCGGTGGACGAAATAAAGGGTTCGTTTCGAAATTCCAATCACCTGAAGAAGACCGGAGCGTACAGCGACCGAAACATCAGAAATATATGGCAACAAAGATGAGGATAACATTTCGAACATTGTAAATAGTGTAAATAATGTCTGACCATGTTGGGTTATTTAAGGTCGATTTTTTGTATTAAACATACAGTAAGGAACGATATCACTAAACAGCTTTAATAGGTCAGTCAAACTACTTTCGCTAACCATTATCCCATACGAAAACGCACTCATTTTTTAACAAAAGTTTATTCAAATGTGCTTTAGAACAATGATTCTTAATGTAAACACTAACTCTCCTTAGTGGGTGCTATAAACTTTCAAGGGCGTGTAAATATTCAGGAGATCTTAATAATGGATATAAATTTAACAGGGCAGTAAGATGATTTAACGTTTTGATTGTATAAGCTACAATATTTTATAAACACATTTGTTTATCTTTTTGCCTATATATTTACATCTTTATTTTAAATAGCTGCAATTACAATATCTGTAGAGTGCAAAAAGCATGCAAGCTAAAGTCCGTCAGTTTCAATGGTCTGATCCGAAAATTGTCGTTTCAGTTACAGCTTACTTCCGATGATTGTTGCTGCTATAACGCAACAAAGCATAAGCACGTGACATTAACTATGTTGCAACAACTCTGCTACATTTGACTAGTATAATTTTAAAGTTACTAGTGCAATGCTGGTTCACGTTTTTTTTCCAGGGGGGAATTTGTGCGTAAATAAATATAACGACTTGAAATCGAACTCAGCTGTTCGATTTGTCATCCCGATTCGCAGTCCATTATATCACCCGCACATCCTCAAGCTTATAGCACCCGGTATTCCCTATCGGTCACCCATCTAAGTATTAAAACTATTCGACGTTGTTTAACTTCGGTGATCGGGCGAGGACCGGCGTTTCACTGTGACATGGGCGTAAGCAAAAAGTCAAATAATATGGAAGAAACGGGCAAGTGATACAAAGGTGATTAAGACTAGTGGGTATTATTAATTGATAAGAGTTCTCTCTTTTAAGTATGACAAGCATAATAAAAACAATCTATCCTTGTGAATTGAACAAAGAGTTCAGTTGAAAATTCCGAGAAAGTTACCGAGTACGACCAGAGACACCGGAAGAAGACCGGGTGGTACAACTGTCGAAACATCGTGACTGTAAGAACCAATGAGCACCCTGAACCGAATAGTAATATTGATAGATACAATATTGTCAAACAGTATTAAATTTTTGTTCTTATTTCTTTCATATTCAGCCGGCCACTTTATGGCTGTTAGTAGACAAATAGTGACGTTATTTTAGTTAATTTATTAGATGAAGCATCGTCAGTCATTATTAGATATTACGCATATTTCTGTAGGGATACAAAAGGTGATTGTTTATGAATTCTCATGTCCTTTGGGAGATTGTATCTCCTATATTAATAATCACCAAGTGACATTAAATTCTTACATTGGCCGTACATGTACCACACACTCTCGTAGTTTGACTTGTCACTTGTCGAAACTTAGCGCAATTTGTGCACATATTAATCAGCGTATCACAAACAACCAAAATACTATTAACAAAAAACAAATTTTAATAGTTAATATCATAATATTATACAAGAAAATTCAGAAACAACTCGAATTAAATAAAATATCTTTCTTTACAAGTGACGGCATATTGACGTGTATATAATTTTTTAACTCACGTAAAGATGTTCTTTTTCGTTTAACCATTACATATGACGTCACTTTGAACTGATTCTAATTCCAGTGATCTAAAAATGCTAGGATTTAGTTAAAAATCTTAATCCCCATAGTGATAATACCCAGTTCTTGATAATGACTGTGATAGTCGAAAGTACTTGAATAAATTAGAAAAAAACATGAACTTTGAGCAATTTATTCATAACTTCAATCCCGATATATAACGTGCCATTAGGAAATTAGAAAGATATATAAGATCATTGTAGAGGTTTGTGCCCGATTTTAATTGTTTTTAATTTTCTAATCGGGCACGAACTTTTGCAATGATCTAATAATAAAAAGTTGAATAGACAGACATTGTCGGTGGAATTTGATAAAACTTTTTTGAATGAATACTTGATGGTTTACCACCTTACACACACACACGCGCGCGCGCGCAAAAACACACACATACAAACACGCACGCACACGCATACACAAATTATGTATTACTTTTGTAGATTTTTTCTTTCGTTTATTTTTCTTTATTTCTACGTTTTAACGTAAGGAATTAAGTTATTAGCATTAGGTTATGGAATTTTAATTTAGTCTCTTTGGTCATGATGTAGTTGTAGGTAGCGCAGAAGGAATTTATTTTCATGCCTACATTTGGAAATGAGTCCTTATCTTTCATTTAGAAGTTTGTCTTGTTATGGAATGATAACTGTCACTATTTTCTTTTCTAAACAAAGGTCACTTTGATTTGAGTTGTTGTTGTAAGCTGGTACTGTTTTTCTTCTTATTTATGTCATTTTGATGTGTGTTTTGTTTCTGTTTTTGAGTTTTCATATATACTTTGATACGCTAAATGTGTATACGTGTATTGCGTGTGTGTAAATTGTTAAAATTTTTTTATCTTCGACAAAATCATGAAAATAAAATAAACGTTATTGGTTGGACATTATTTCACTTTTTGTATGATTGAAACAAAGTATATCCGATTACTTTATCTCTCTGGTGTAATTTCTTTCAGGTTATTTGACACGGGGTACGTTCTGTCGTTGATCTCTCAATGTCTCAGCAGATCAGGTTAAAAAAAAAAAGGCTTGTTTGAATCTATCATTCTGACCTTGGATCAAATTCTGACCGTTTGCGATTTTTAGATTTGTCCACAGAGAAAAAAATCAAAGCTTAACAGCCATTTCCTATAAGGGTTCTAGGGAACGTAGTGCATGTTGATAGAATTTTAGGGCACGTTTTATTTCATAGCTCTTTTTTTATTATCTAGTAATGTTAGCAAGTTTGTATTAATTTGCAGAAGGTCTGCAGAAGAGAAAGAAAGAGAATTCATAGTTAAGAGTAGGCGAAGCTAGAAAACGTAGTTGCAAAGAAGGCCGTGGAATTCGATGAGAAACAGAAATTATGGCAATCAAGATATGAACAAGAGGCAAAAGTACACGACTGGACATTCGGAGTCGGACTTATAATAATTATAATGATCATTTCCCCACTGGATTAAAAGGAGTAGTGTAAAGAATATCGATATTATAAAGAGAGTTAAAAGAGAACGCCTCAACACAAAATATTAATATTTTAAAGAAAATTAATTTTAAAGGAAATTGCCAGTCATAACCTTTTTATAAATTATTCTTGTTTTTTTAAAATTGTTATTAACTGTATGTTTAGAAAGATAGATAGATAAAAGAATACAAATGAAGAATTTCTCATTTTAACTTATTGTTATCCTCTGCAGGTAACGTCTTGAATTAGTTATTTGATGGAGGTTTACATTGAAAAATTAGTTTTGTTTTAATAATTAGTACGCATCACCAGAAGGATGGAAGGCATTTGACAGGGTCTAAAAATTTTGAAGGTGCCTCCGCCCGTGGTAGAAGCACTATGGGGATCCTTTGGGAGAAAATTATATCGTAAGACTTAAGGAGGACGCTTTAATTATTATTTTAAAGAAAAATGATTTAAAAAGAAATCGCCACTCATTACATTTTTAGAAATTCTTCTAGTCTTTTTTTTATTGTTCTTAACTGTATGTTCACACACACAAACACTATATATATATATATATATATATATATATATATATATATAGAGAGAGAGAGAGAGAGAGAGAGAGAGAGAGAGAGAGAGATAAATTATGTCTTTAGCAGTGATTGCAAAAATAATGAGCAGTTTGAAATGGAGCATACGTTTCCCACTTGGCCTGGGCCAGATTACCATCTTCTTTTTTTAACATATATAAACAGTGCCTTTTTCTTGAGAAAGAGAGTGGAGGTGTTTTCTATCGGGTTCTCCATTAAATGACCCATGAAGAGTTGATATGCCATTAAAAAAACAAAATCAAATCTATCCGCTTTTCCATGGATTTTCATGCAGACCTCTACTCTTCTTAGGAAACTCAGTCTGCCTCGTTATTAACTGCCTAACTAAAAGCGGTTGTTTCGTCGCAGGTGGAATATATATATATATATATATATATATATATATATATATATATATATATATATATATATATATATATATACATATATATATATATATATATATATCCGAGCACACCCGTCAGCTAAAGTGTTTAGTCAATCCCCATTGAAGACGCCTGATCAGGCACATTTGTATTTGTTCAACACAGAGCCTACCTGCGGTTTATACTAAGCTATGCAGAGCGTACCCTAGTTACAGTTTCCGAGAGAGAAAGGGCGCACCAGCTGGTGTAATCAGCAGTTGAACAAGGCTAGTGTGCTCAAACTCTCGGTCACGATGACTTGTGACTTTGTGCTACCGCAACCATCGAAGGCCCTCGTCTATCAAATTTCATTCACTAGGCTAGGGTCAACTCGTAGTATGGTTTTCAGACACTTTCCAAAGGTTCACTGCACGCTGTAATCGCCTCCCGCCAGAAATTATGCCAACCAGAATATGAACAAGAGGCAAAAAGTCACCTTCCTGACAAATCGACTAGGGTCAGACTCAAACTGTCTGTGTGTGTGTGTTTTTTTGTTGTTGCTTTAGAACGATAGTTAGCAAGCTACTCTATCAGACCAGTTAGTATATAGTGAGTTCTTTTCTCCTTGGCTGCTCTTCAGTTGTGATCTTGTACTATACTAAATTATGCTTAGTCATTTTAGATATTTGTAATTTTTGGTGAACTCGTTATGTTTGTTTGTTTAACGACATATCAACTCCTTATAGGTTATTTAATGTCGGAATTTAATTTTCTTGCCAGTTTTGAAATAACAAATATATGTAATTCTGCTTTCACAATTGAATACATGGCTTTTGTACTTATATGTACATGTTTGTGTAGACATAATAACTAGAGGCTGTGATGTGTATGTTTTATGTTCTAGTTTTTTTTAAGTTATATTTTGAAATACATTTTGATTTAAGAAATTGTAGAATATTATATAGATTAATGTCATGAAAGATTTCTTTCATGTTGGGTGTTTGGTTTTGCTCCGCGGCACATCAAACTCCATGGACTATTCAATTCCGAAATCCAAACACCTTGAACGTAATTGCGTGCCTTCATCTACAGATAAAATGTATTGTTTGTCATTTTGCTACAAATAGGTATTGTTGGTAATTTTATTTTATTGAAAAATCTAGTATTTTTACTATAAAAATGTATCTTTATACTTTCATAATTTTTGCTTTTGTTTGGGGGTTCACAATTTACCCAAAGCTGAGAGCCTAATAGGTACTACCAAACCGGGGCTGGGTGCACCCGGGAACAACAGCAACAATTAAGAGGTGGTTCACGCTCGTCAAAACACCCAATCTCCGGATGTAGTTTATCATCATACACAGGACTAATGAGGACTCGTCTTCTGAGAAACACAAAAAAAAATCCATTATATCAATTGCTGTGAAAACTGGTCTGAATAAAAGAAAAACCGGGACATCAGGAAACGTCTGTTTTAACTAACCACGCTTTGCCTTTATCAGTGAGAGTGGGCCCACTCAAAATCGAAAACCCAAGTCGGTTGATTCAACTACTGTCCCGCCTTCCGAATGCCAAACAAAGTACACACATACGCAAACAATGGGATTTGATCAGTGGAGGCAAAAGTAGCAAGTTTGCCTTCAGCGTCAGGTGTTGGTGTTCGATTCCGAAAAGTGATCAATGTTCAGGTGTCACTTCATGTGGTAAGTTCTTTCTCCAACACTCGGAGAAGTAGTAATTGGTGCATTTACGTACTTATAAAAAATGCAATATATTGGTATTGCAATCAGCGTTAACTTCAAATCATGAGATAATTTAACAAAAATTGTCAGTCAGATTCACACGATACGATTAAATTTTCAGTTTTTATTGTTCTATGGCTAGCAACGTTAATTCGTGCTGTAAGTGATTTTGGTGTTAATACAGTTGTACGCATGACCGAGTACTAATGAAATGTTGCCGCGTCTGGTGATTGCATCATAATGTCATGTGCATTTTTATCGTTTTCATTTTCTTTTGTCGGGTCATCTACTTCTGTTATTACAATTTCAAAATTTACCAGATAATTTCTTCAATTATTTTCTTTTGCGTCTACTTGACTTTTTAAATCTCTTTCTCTTATTAGACTCGATTCTCTTTCTCCTCCTTAATCTCTCTCTCTCTCTCTCTCTCTCTCTCTCTATATCTATATATATATATATATATATATATATATATATATATATATATATATATATCTTACTAGTTACTCGACTCTTTTCTTTTCTCTCTCTCAGTGTTATTCGTTGCTCGACTCTTCCGATTTTTTTTTTATTTGTGTTACTAGTTATTCAATTTTCTTTCTCTATTTTACTTAGTTACTCGACTTTCTTTTTCATTCTCTCTCTATCTGTGTTACTAATTACTCTTTATATATATATATTATATATAATATATATATATTATATATAATATATATATATATATTATATATAATATATATATATTATATATAATATATATATATATATTATATATAATATATATATATATATTATATATAATATATATATATTATATATAATATATATATATATTATATATAATATATATATATTATATAATATATATATTATATATAATATATATATATATTATATATTATATATAACATATATATTATATATAATATATATATGTTATATAATATATATGTTATATAATATATATTATATATAATATATATATTATATAATATATATATGTTATATAATATATATTATATATAATATATGTTATATAATATATATATATATGTTATATAATATATATTATATATAATATATATTATATAATATATATATATGTGTTATATAATATATATATAATATAATATATATATATATATATATATATATATATATATATATATATATATATATATATATATATATATAAACAAGAAAAGTAGTAGGCAAGACTAGAGTTTAGCCAATGCTTTGTAATTTTTTAAAAGTAATCAATACACAATTCAGAAAAATGAATTTGTAGAACTGGTCATAAAATATATATAGATTTGTAGCGCGTTGTTAATTTATTTAAGAGGGCATGAATAATATTAAAGATTCTCCATCCACAAGTAACTGACGCGACCGTAAGATTTTTCCTAATCTTACATTTTATTATACATATATATATATATATATATATATATATATATATATATATATATATATATATATATATATATATATATATATATATATATATATTACATCTGGAAAAGGTTTCGGCTTTAAATAGCCCACAAAGGTTTGATAAGCCGTAAAAAAACAAATCAATAAATCAGCATATCTGTATTACTAATTTGCGAATGTAGGACTGACATATGGTAGTGCGTCTGGTATCTACACGCTGGTTGCCTGAGATAATAGGACAGGGCCAATGTTACAACCGGAGATTATTTGATGGGAGTTTAGATTACAAACCCTACTGGTCACATATGCCTTTGTAAATCGAGACGCCCATCTCTGTAACACTTTAGTGTTACTTTTCAGCCAGTTTTTACTTGAAGAATTTTTCTACGTAATCTAAATATAATATTTGAAATATTTTTCTGACATAAGATTTTTGACATTTTCCACAAGAAGATGCTGTGTTTTCTTATCACAAACAACACTAGGCCAGTCAAGTAGGTGCCTTAATGCGCCCAACTAAATTACGAAACATACCCTATCTGCAGTTACAGTCCACTTGCATCTGTTCTGCTAGCGATAGATAAGTGTAATCTTACAGGTTATTTAGCCTTGGGAAACTTCAGATACTAAATCAACTTTTGTTCACTAGCCTACGAGATATGATTGGCACGGAAAATTTGCAATGAGTACTAAAGGCCAGTTAAAAAAATCATTCTATATTGTGGAGACTTGAAATATCCATGGATCATCTTTCTGTGTATTTTATTCCCATGAGAGAGAGTGTAGAGGAAACTCGGTAGCGAAAAAAAAAACGGTCAAACTGGAATTTTTACGTGTATTTGTTTTTTAACACGCATAAAAAGTACGCATAAAAATTCCAGTGAGAACGCCGGAAATTTAAAACACTTGATAAAATGTTGATAGACAGAACTTGTCGATATTAATTAACAAAAAATGTTTGAAAAAATTACTACTGCCGAAATACACACGCGCACATATATTTAATAGATTTTCTGTTCATACGTTATTTTTATAGATACAATTTATTTAAGTAAATGCTCTGTTTTTAATTGAACAGTATTAATTACATTTACCAGCCAGAATGTTCGTGAAATTTCGTAGAAAATATGCGTTCTCTGACAGGAATCGAACCTGTATTCCTATAGGAAAACCGTCATTAGATAAGATGTGCTATACCAATTAGCTTCAGAGAAGCGTTTGGTTAGCAAAGTCCGAATAACTGTTTAGAAACATATAGTCTTCGGCAATTTTTCTCGATGGATCATATCTACACAATGTATCTTAATGGAAACAATGGCAACATATAATGAAATGGATTACTTCTGACAAAAAAAATAGAGCCTATAAAAGTAATGTATAAACAGCAAATATATTAAATAATTGCCGGATTTAATCCATTTCATATATATATATATATATATATATATATATATATATATATATATATATATATATATATATATATATATATATATATATATTTGAATTGGACAAAGTCCGACAATTCATTTAAAGACATTTATAATATGTTTAACGTTCTTTTTATAGAACAGAGCATTTGCTTAAATACTTGTATCTATAAAAAGAACGTTAAACATATCATAAATGTCTTTAAATATATATATATATATATATATATATATATATATATATATATATATATATATATAAATAGTCCAAATGTAAATATGGCAAATAAATATACTTTAAAAAAGTATTGGAGTCTATGAGACATACGTAAATACGAAGGTATAAAACTTGTATGGACACACACACACACACACACACACACACACACACACACACACACACACACATATATATATATATTAGTAGGTTCAGTAGTCTTATGTTTAGTTCTCAGTTTAGTAAATAATCTGGTATGGACTTATGTCTCTCTCTTTCTCTCTCTCTCTCTCGCTCGTGTCCGTCCACTCTATAGGGGGTATATGATAAAAATATAATTTTAATTTAAATATACTATATTTATAGATTAAAGTGCCTAATATCAAGGATAGTGTATATGTAAATATAAAAGTGGACATTGAGGTCAACACCAAGCAGCGACAGTCTCTTTCATACTTGAATTCATTCTTCAGCCCATGAAGATTGAGTTTATGCATGAAACAGACTGTCGCCGTTCGATATTGACCTCAAAGTTTACTTTAATATATATATATATATATATATATATATATATATATATATATATATAGCACTTTCGGTCACTTCTTTAGACATTTTCATCAAGACCAAACCTCCTTGAAAATGGCTAAAGTGTCCGAAAGCGCTTGAAACAATGAAAATTATGGTAAATTTCTATACTTCCTTGCTCCTATAAAATGGAAAAACGTAAGGATACTGGAAAAACTAAATAAAAAATTAATTAAATCTTCCTTGTCTGCTATATTTGATGAATATATATATATATATATATATATATATATATATATATATATATATATATATATATATAGATAGATAGATAGATAGATAGATAGATAGCATAATGAGAGGCCACGTATACTTTCTTGATATGTATATAATATCTGGATAAAATAAATGAAACAAAATTGGGTGTTTTTTTATATATTTATTTATTTAATATTTCAGACCACCTAGGTCTTTGATTTGATTTCTGAGGAAAGACCTAGGTGGTCTGAAATATTAAATAAATAAATATATACAAAAACACAGAAATAAATACTTTCATAAAAAAAAACACCCAATTTTGTTTCATTTATTTTATCCAGATATTATATATATATATATATATATATATATATATATATATATATATATATATATATATATATATATATATATGAGGGGGTAAATTCGGGAGGTTCAGTTCACTTTCATTTTTAAGTGACTATTCTATGAAAAGTGCAACAATTAATGTTCAAGCTTTTAAAAGATAAAATTAAAGTTTCATTTTTTTTTCAGAGATGTACTTTTCCTAGACGAATAAGTGCAGGATACGGGATAAATTTTGAAGTGGTTTCGGAAAAGGAAACAAATAAAAAATGAAGAAATACAACGCATAGGCTTTTTTTTTTTTTTTTCCAAAAATAGTTTAATCTTAAAATCATTGGAATTCCAAAGAATATAAGTTTCTGGAGATATGAATCGTGAAAAAAAAAAAGAAACTATAGAACGTAATTCATGTAAAACATTAAAAGGAAAATACAGTTATATCTTTTATCATAGATATTTACCAAATTAGCCAGTCTTGAAATCAGGGTTCAAAACCCTGGTTTGTAACAGGGCAAGAATGCAAAACACAAACTTTTACTTTACGCAATTATTTTAGTCCTTACGCAGCCTGTCGTGAACCTTTTTAAAGCTGGATGCTTGAGTTTACATGCAGTGCAATAGCGAAACCCGAACGTTAGGCCGAGCAACAAACGCTTTGCTGGCTGCCAATCGAGACTGCTAGTTTCCATGCGCGCTTCACATTTGCAATCAATATAATTGGTTGATTCAGAAATAATTTCTGTTCTTGGTCATCAACTCCATTCTTCAAAAATTAATGTGCAACTATATTTTATTCAATTACATATTCACCATTATTTGCAATGTCTTGTATCCACTTATCAGGCAGCTCTTAGATACCTTTTGAATGAAATGCTGCCGGTTTTGGTGTGAAAACGTTTTCGACGAAGTCTTGAATCTGGTTTTCAATAGAAAAAGTTGTTTTTTTCCCGTCGTAGCATTTTGCAGTAGTCGAAAAATGGAATAATCGGTTGGTGCAAGGTCAAGCGAAAAAGGCGGATGGGGTAGAACAGACCAACCCAGTTCCAAAATATTTGTGTTATTCTTGCTGTATTCGACCTTGCGTTGACATGAAGAACAACATTTTTCCTATTGACGTTTTTGACCAAACTTTTATGGATACGTTTCAACTGCTGGACATATAAATGTGCATTTAATGTTACATGTCGTTTTAAAAAATCTAAAGGAATAATACCCCGATAAATTCACCAAACATACAATATTTCATATTTCTTAATTTCTTCCATGGAACTCAACTTTTGGGTTTAGTTGTAGAGATTTATCCTTGTCAAACTACTCAATTTTTTGTTGAATATTCTCACATGTAACCTATTTTTAATTACTTCTTATGACATATTTAAGGGAGGGTTTATTTTTGTTGTGACAGGAAACTTGTCCCTATGAATAAACGATTTGTTCGTTTCGTGTGTGAGAACCAAAACATCCAGCTTGTATTTTCGTATTTTTAAAGTATCGTCATATGGTAGTTTGTTATGTGTTTAACATCTTTGATAATTCCCAAATAATTTGCCGTGGATTGCTTTCGACGGACGCCCAGTCAGATTACATCTTCCAATGATGTTTCTACAGAACGAAATTTTGCTGACCAATTATGTTATGCTGATCAGTTACGATTCTTTGACCATAGATGCTACGTATTTTTCTAGATGTTTTGCATAGCGTTATACACACATTTTCTTTCTTTATTTATTTTTTCTTTCTTTGCTATGTCCCTTCAACGATGTGGGCTATCATGGTTCGCCACAGTTTCCCGATTTTTTCTGTTCTCTATAATACTCTCTCCTTTATGAGGTACTTGGTCTTGGGATACTTGTTCATTCATATATTAGCTTAAACTTGTTAAGTAGATTACTCACTGATTTACTCCGTTTCTTTTACTTTCGATGTGTCTTGTGGCACTTCCTCATTTGTTACAGCTGTTCATGATATTCTCATCATCTGTCGGCGGTACGGCATCTCGCTTCAAGGTTTTTTCTTTGTGACGAAACTGTGTCTGTCAGAAATTTTATCTTAGACTAAAAGATGGTATTCGAAAAATGTTCAAAGTGGAAGATAGTATGCTTAAAGAAAAAAAAACAGTGTTCGAATTACTGTCTTTTACCTAGATTCGAATCATGACCACTAACAATCTCAGTCATAAAGCAAGCACAGTTTTACTACTTAAGAGTGTAATTTTGAAGTGATTTTTTTTGTTTGCCGCCATTTAAAATGTTTAATCGAGAAATGACAGAAGTACCGGTGGAGTGACGGTTATTGACACGAGAAATAGAATCATGAAATCGAGTTCGAATTTACATTGAGGTTATTCATGTTCACTTCAACAAACTAATGTCTTAAAGAAGACAAAACTCTCATTTTTCTGTTACATCACCAAATATCTTGTCCAAATATTGCATCATTGGCATGTCACGATGGTTGAGATGGTATTTGATGGTTAAGAGGGTATGGGCAAAACCATTCTTCCATACGTACAAAATATCTGATCATTGGCATGTTACGATAATTGAGAGGGTATGTGATGGCCGTGAAGAAAAATCATTCTTTCAAATATCATTTTTCTGGCCAGGCGTCAGCAACAAAATACTGTTATTTCTATAATCAACCTTGACAAAGGACAATCAGAAGAGAAATTATCAATAAAATTGATCATTTTATGAAACCGTGGGAATTTTATTATTAGATTGTAAAGAATTTGATTCTCACAACGCTTTACTTTTGTCCCATTGAACGATAATTTTTTTTTTAATTTTGAAGCATGGAATTTCAAGCCTACCGTCATAAATAAATGCTTATTTCACACATAGACATTTCCTAAATTTCCTAATATGATAAAATTGAGTCATTTGAAAAAGATGAAAATTCGGAAAAGTAAAAATTAAAAGGAAATGTTTGTCATTCATTCGATGCTTAATACATCTATACATAGTTAGGAAAACGGAACAGACGGAAAGTTAAGAAACCAGGAAATGAATTTTAAGGACGTCTACAAGTCTACTTGAGAAGTAATAAATCGCATTGTTGAAACTAAAGAAAAAAGAAAAACGTTATTTACTGACATAAAAGAAAAAAAATTAAAACATATTTTGTCTAAATATGAATTCGTTTTTACATAAAGCAATAAAGATTTAAGAAGTTGAATCGTTATATAAATTTCAATCGATATTTGGTGTACAAGTCACAGTTAGTGAAGACTGAATCCACTAAACGATCAAGAAACTGTGAAACAAGTTTTTGGCTTATTGTTATTGTTGTGGTGGAATCCACCTAATCTGCATAGGTGACTACCAACTATATAAATAATGGTTGATACCGGAAGACGAGAGAGAAGGAAGAGTGAGAATCACGAGATCCAACTAGAGACTCTGATCGACTGCGACTAGTCAACACATTCTCCAGGAACGTCTTCCCAGAAATATACAGAAATACCATATGTACTTATTGTGTACACTTTCTTGTTATAATACATTCTTGTTCTAAGTACATTTTGTGTTGCATTATTATTCCATGCATTAGGCGAGATTCAACATTGAGTCAAGACTCAACAGTTATATAACAGGCGTCCAGACTATTTACAAATTTTAACGTTGTTTGCTATCGAATCCCATTAGGGTGCGTGCGCGCGCGCGTGTGTGTGTGTGTGTGTGTTTTGTGAGGTGTGATTGCATAGCGCCACTCTTCCCAACGAAGAACATGTTTGAACATTGGAGATAGTGGGAAATAAACAATTACCCAAACATTAATTAGAATTAACACTTATTTGAGTTTAGTTTGGACATGGTTACCATATTATGGTACCTAATGAGGATCGAACTTGTTGACCACAATTTTACATATATTTACTGATCTTTGCTTAGAACGGTACAAAGTCAATTATTATTATTGTTTTAAAATATTTTTGACTGCATTTATTTTGTAATCACTTGCCGATTCATAACCAATGGTCTAGGACAAGCGACGCGGGTTCTTTTTTTCCACTTAATGATATAAAAGACAGCTATTAACAAAAAAAAGAAAAGAAAAAAGAAGCTCTTCCCCGAGTATAGGCTGTGCTTGTTAGAGATATTATCTGGATTTCCTGGAGAGATGGGGCACCAATGAATTTCTTGATTTGTTGTTAAGTTCCTTTTAGATTTTAAGTGCCACATTTTTTCTATTATTATTATTATTATTATTATTATTATTATTATTGTTATTGTTGTTGTTGTTGTTGTTGTTGTTACTACTATTATTACTATTATTATTATTATTATTATTACTACTATTATTATTATTACTACGATTATTACTATTATTATTATTATTATTATTATTACTATTATTACTACTACTACTATTACTATTATTATTATTACTATTATTATTATTATTATTATTACTATTACTATTATTATTATTATTATTATTATTATTATTATTTCCTTTGATATCTAATGTATATACATTCCAACCAGAGACCTAAGATCAGAAATGGCTTCACGACATTTTACATTGTTTCATTTTTGTAAAAAAAAAAAAAATTCCTCACATTTTTACATAGAAAAAGCTCTTCGTAATGTGTGAGCTGTACTTGGGCTACCAGGAATCCCATCAAAGAATCTATCGGAACCTTTTCCAATCAATCCGACTGTTCTAACTACAACTGGAATTACTGAAGTACTCATGTACCTCATTTTTGAGATTTTCAATTCATGATCCTTGTATTTTGATAGTTTATTGAAGGTCTTCAAAGATACATTGCAGTCTGCAAGAACTGCCATGTCAATAAAAAAACACATTCTGTTTTTGTGGTCTTTGATACGATGTTTGGGAGATTATATTATTATTATTATACATTGAAGTTTTTAATTTTTTGCCTTTTATCTTTTAATTTTGTTCAAGATACCACTTCTAGGATGACTATCAAGCAAAACTAAATAGCTTGTCCTGCCCATGAGACACGGCTATTCCCTGGACAGGAGAGGCTCTTTAGTTTTTGCGGTTTTTGATCACGTTGTCGGTGTGATTTTATTAGTATTATTTATTATTATTATTATTATTATTATTATTTATTATTATTATTTTCAACTTTAGTTTTTTAGTTAACAATTGGTTGACGTTGCTCATTCCTGTAACTCACACTAAATTTATATGAATTGAAAGAGAACGAAGAATTTCGATCCAGCAATATAGCAAATTTCAATGAATTATGAAATTTTGAATTCTAAATGAAGGGAAAATGAACGAATTATAACGGAATAATAGTTCTCGATTATAATCAATTTGAATAAAGTAACCAAGTGTGAATACAAGTATTTCCCGCTTCTTTCATTGTATCATTTTAGGACGCCATTTTGGCTGTTTATACACGATAAATTAGCTATTGTGGAAATTAGTAGAACAACAAACCGACTCTGAACGTTCGCATTTACCCAGAACGGATTCCTACTATAACAAGACCGACCAGGGCGTATAATTGATTTGACAGATAAAAAAGCAAGACGTGCCATAATTTGTTTTATGACATAATTTCTATAATGCATGGAAATTAGGTGTATGCAGACAAAATAGGCTGATATAATGATATAAATTCTGGTTCATCTGGGAAAAAGTTGATTATTTTCTGAGCCCGCAAAAATGCCACCATCTGGTTGGAGACATAATAGTCCAATTTGCATCTACATTGGTATTGGTAATTAATCTATAGTCACATTATAGTCAATAAACCTTTGTGGTAAAGTTTAATACTGCAGTTTATTTAAATTTTAGCAACTTTTCTTTGAAACATCTTTCGTTAAATATGACGGACAATGAGAATTTTATTCATTTTTTATTTAGTTTTTCCAGCATTCTTACATTTTTCCATTTAGTGGGAGTGAGCGAATACAAAAACTGTCGATTACGAAAAATCACTAAACATCACATTTCTGCTGTAATTCCCAGAAAACGTGTAAAACTTATAATATATTATAGGAAATGGAGAACTGTATACATTGTAGTTAATAATCAAAACAACCCCATCAAATCTAAACTGGCGATGGCTAATATAGTGTATCAATTTTTCTACCAAGTACAAGACTCTGTTTCTTGTCATAAATCAATTACCTATATTGGACATATGACAACCTCCTTGAGTAGAGGCCTCACATGTCACTTATCAGAGCAAAACTCTATAAAATAACATCTATCACCCCATAATATACAAAAAGCCTTAATAATGATACTAGTCGATAGCATTAGAGTCCTTTGTAAATAAATTTCTGAAAACACCTCATTATAAGAGAGGCCTTGTAGATCTCACACAATCAAAACATGCAAATAAACTAACTGTGCTAACCCTACCCTTAAAAATGGCTAAAGAAGTGGTCGAAAGCGCTTGGGACAATCGGCGATATGGACAGTTTTTGTACTGGCTCACTGCCACCAAACGGAAAAATGTAACTACGCTAGAAAAACTAAATAAAAAAATTAATAAAATTTTCCTTGCGCGTCATATTTAACAAAAATGTTTAAAAGTTGATTTTTGTGGATTTCTTTTTTCATAGTAAACAGTATTGTTTGAAACATTCATAGAACTTTTCATGTGTCTGATATAGACAACCATTTACACGTTTTAGTCAATTTCATAACTAATTTTACAAGAGACAAAGAAAGTTGACTTTGAGTAGCTAATTTATAATTTCAGTTGTGGATGAGTTTTTTGATCTCTAGACGCTTCGCTTATATCCTTGGGGAAAAGGAAGTCACTTGGCAGAAATTTGGGTAGCATTTTGAGTTGACTGAGCACTGAAACGAAAAAGTTAAGACATAAAATATTTAGAAAACCAACTTTCCTTCTACCAATTAGGTATCGTCAGTCAGTAAATCCAATTTTACTGCCTGACAATACATAATTGGTAGAAATCGTGGTAGCAGGATGGTTAGTTTTTTTTTATATTTTATGTCTTTTATACATGGTGTATCAAGAATACTTTTACAAACTGGGCACGGTTTCCTCACACTAAAACAAGGACAAAAGTCCATATAAACATATGTCCGCAAATCCTTCGTTTTTGAGTTATTAAGACTTAAGATTAAAAATAAAAAATAAAACTCGCCCTTGATAATATCTAAAAGAATAGCCGAAAGCGCTCGGATATGCAGAACTTTTGGCCAGGTTTTACACACTGTCCAGAAGAGAAAACACTTGTACAAACACAAGAAAAATATGAAAAGCTTATTTGTTAGTCATCTTAAACGAAACCTGTATAAAAGAGGAATTTCTGCCCAAATACACAATATATATATATATATATATATATATATATATATATATATATATATATATATATATATATATAAATAACACTTTTACATTTACATTCGCTTATATTATACCGTAAAAGTATTTTGTTGTCATTATTATAAAAATATGGTTTTAAGATATGCTATATTTATAGTTAAAATGCTCAGTATCAGAGATAAAGCGTATGTAAATATAAAAGTTGATACTGAGTTCAGCAAGAGTGGCGACAGTCTGTTTCATGCTTAAACGCAATATTCAAACAATCTCTCTCTTTATATATATATATATATATATATATATATATATATATATATATATATATATATATATATATGTATATATATATATATGTATATATATATTTGTATTTTTATTGTTTCAAAAGTTATTTTAGTGGATTCCAGTATTTAAGTAGACGCTTTGCTTATTTTAAACAGTATTATATTTCATCTACTGGCCTGCACATTCGCAAAAAATCATCAAAGAAAATCCACTCTCTGGCAGCATTCGAAGCTGCGTGCCCCGTTGCAGGAGAAATTGTTTTTATATATATCTCCTTATTAGCAAACCACTGAAAAACCAGCAATTTTGACTTCAAAAACAGTATTTAAAATTAACAATATATATATATATATATATATATATATATATATATATATATATATATATTGAGAGAGAGAGAGAGAGAGAGAGAGAGAGAGAGAGTTCATACTTCTAAAAAGATCAATAAACTACACAGTGTATAGTAAAAATAATTAATGACACAGAGCATCTAATTGTTAGCAGACTGACAGAATAACTTTTAATTTATTCTCATGAATTTTCAAGCACATTATTCCGACGGAGCAGTGCAATATCATCGCATTATCTTTCCCCTTGGATAATTGTCAATCAGCAACATTTCTTTCAAATCGCAGATGGTAGTCAACTTGTTGATCGATGATGCTTTATCCTTCGCTTTTTATTACGAGAGTTAAATGCTTTGATTGCTGTTAGGTTTTTAGCACAAGAGGTGGAGTCAACTCTCATTCATCATTCTGTAAATTGGTTATAATGGAGCATGATAAATGTATTATGTTTCTAATCTCTAATACAGGCGGGAACCTATCTAATAGGCAAAAGTTTGAATTATTATAACATGTTCATTATCATATGGTCTGTCTGGAAATTATCACGCCATTTTGAACACCCCCAGAACCGGTGGCACGTCCTTGATGTAACTTGAAAAACCAGTCAGTTACTAAGCAACTGTGAACACTCTCACGTGGGGTAACACAGTTGGCAGTGAAACATCATTGGTTGAACTTGTATACTATAACTGTTGAATTTTTATGCAGAGTTCCTATGGCAAAACATAACATTACACAGGCCCGTCAGCTTCACATTACGGTCTAGATTTGCCTTCCTCTGATTTTCCCAAAGTTAAAATCACTGTTGAAAGGTGACAGTGGTAGTAGGGAAGTTTCAAACCGTGGACGAGATTAAAGAGAATGCAATGAAACAGCTTATGACGATCCCGAAAGAAGACTTGGGAAATTGAAAGAGATGCTGGATTAAGTATGTAGGGTTTCAAAGTGAGTATTTAAAGAGTATTAAGGCTCCTTTGCCCTAACTAGGCCAGTTTTTGCTAATATTAACTAATCGGATCATTTCCGGTGAGACCTCGTAAATTATATGCCTTGATCAGATTTTTCCTCTATGGTGTCTGTTGGGTTTCGAAATGATCAAAATGTTATGTTTGATTCTTTGTTTTGTTTCTTCACTCTTGACTCCAGTTGCCCCAAACGTAATGGAGCATAATTAACAACATTAGCATCATTTGCTTTCATGTATCTGTGTGGAAATGGACCTTTGATTTTGCTAATATATAATAGTATCACACTAGACAACATTTGTCTAAAGAAGTTGCTTATTCGTTTTGGTAACCTGATAAATAAAGATTAGTGTTGAGGATTTAAATATTTGTTAATAGTGTGGAATAAAACGCGCGTGTCGTGTAACGGTTAGCGACTCAGAAAGAAACATCGGGGAAGTAAGTTCGAATTCTGGCCGAGTACGTTACGTTCAAAATACTCCTAGGAATGGTATGCAACTATCTATGGGTTAAATAGCAGGGCTGACTGGGTTGTCTTGCCTTGAGGGAGCAATCAGTCTAGGAGAAGGAAAATTCTGAACTTGAACATGAAGAGGGATGAATTCCATCACGCTATCTTGCCCTAGACACATCGCTGCTGTTATGGCTATAGAACATGGTGCCTTATCGTTTACAGGACTCCCGACCAATCATGTAAAATTGCCATTTCAGCGTATGTATTTATTTTTCAATGAAGCTGCAAACAATACAATCAATTCGCACCAAGTATCTTGGACTAAATTATTTCAGAAATATTAGGTACAGTGTAACCCGGATATAAGAGACCCGGATATAAGAGAGATTTTCTCTGGTCCCAAATTAGAGCCTGTGTTAATGTATATATAATAGACCAAACCCGGATATAAGATAAACCCGGATATAAGAGACCCCGTATCCGGTCCCGACAACTCTCTTATATCCGGGTTACACTGTATTTTAAAAATAGCAGTAGTAATCAAATTTGTACTTTATTTTTATTTGGTATTGGCGGCCACCATTAGACTATGACATAGTGTTGTTAGCAGACACGGAAAGGAAACTACAAGAACTAATCTAGAAGGCAGTGAAGGAAAACGAGAAGAAAGGACTAAACATCAATTGCAAGAAGACGGAATGCATAATTGTTATGAAAAGGAACAGTCCAACATGTAAATTACAAACTGGAGATAGAAAATCAAGCAGGAACAGCAATTTAAATATCTCGGAAGTGTTTTAACAGAGGACGGGAAGTGCGGCACTGAAATCTGAAGGTGCATTGAGATAGCCAAAGATGCCTTCCAAAAGCTAAGCAAAGTATTAAGAAAAGAGGAAAGTTTCGTTAGAAACAAAAAAAAGAGTACTGAACTCTTATGTGATAGCTGTTCTCCTATATGGCAGCGAATGCTGGACAATCTCCTCAAAGATGAAGAAGAGACTTGAAGCAACAGAAATGTGGTTCTACGGAAGGATACTGAGAATACAATGGACTGAACATGTGAGCAATGGCACAGAGTTAGTGAAAAAAAAGAAACAAGAACGACACTTATATTTAGCATCAGAGAGGGAGAGGGAGAGAGAGAGAGAGACAGTTGAAATTTCAAATGAAACGGAAATTCTAAAACTTGATTCTAAGAATGAAACTGGAATTCTAAGGGATGATGTTTTCTTTGTAAAAATTCATCTTTGATCAAGTGATGATAACCAGCAAGAAATTATGGTGATTTTGTTTTAATTTTTTTTTTAATTTAAAAAAAAATTTTTTTTTGAGATAAGCTATCAAATAAAAGAACTGTTATCTTGCTACAAAAAATGAATTCAGTATAATATTTAAAATTTAATTTGACAGTGGGGGCATTGACAAAAACATTTGTGCCCAAAAGTGGGTGCTGGTTGAATAAAAGGTTGGGGAACACTGGTCTAAACTCATTCATAAACTTTTACAAACTCCAACTAATCTTATGTAATTAAGGTTATATAAATTGGTCAAATGAAACTGAAATTCTAAAACTTGATTCTCAGAATGAAACTGGAATTGTAAGGGATGATGTCTTCTTTGTAAACATTCATCTTTGATCAAGTGATGATTTTTTTATTCAACACTTTTTCTCTTCTTTGATGATTTCTGAAAACAAAATGTCTAAATCATAAACCGTATCCAAGGATAGGGGGTTGTACAATAAAGACTTGGAGGGAACAGTCGTTCCAAAGATTCCATTGAAGAAAAGGATGTCAAAAAATTATATTACCAAATAACTATAAAGAACTTCCCTCTACACTAAAGCGGACAATATTCTATCTATACAAAAGCCAACGTCTGTTGCTTTTTAATGCTCAAAATATGTCATGCTATGTTTGTGCTCATATCCAAGAGTGGCACTGATTGGAAAAAGTTGGTAAACACTGCTCTAAATTGAGGTACGTTCTTTTACTATGATAAGGAGATACTGAAGCATTAAACCGGTATTATGGGTTCAGTGGGTTAAGCCAATATCGTATCTAGGTTACTAACTATATCTTATTATTACTTACTTATTCTTATAAAATCCTTTAATATTTCACCAATATTTTCATAGTCGTAAAAAGAATGAATATTTCCATTTGACGTACAAAGACCATTGATAGCGTTGCAAATAGTGCTGGTATAATTTTATAGCTTTCCTGGCCTCCAGGCTTTAGTAATAAACATATGGCCAGGGCCTGCTCATCAGGCTAACTCGACTTAGTGATTTATGTGCCTATCTATCTGCCCAGTTATCAAGCTGTTAATATAGATTGCATTTTGTTTGTAATGATAGCAGGTAGTTGGTTTAGATCAGCGGTTCCCAACTTATTAAGGATGTTGCCTTCTTGGCTCCCATTCCGCATTCCTAGCTCACTCCTACATAATAAAAAAAAACGCACCTCTTTCTTGGAATTAGGTCTAGAGAAAATTCTAAAAAAATAATCTAGCTCAGTATGTGTGGGTGGTGTAACTGTTACACAGAGAGAGGAGTCGGCGAGCCGAGTTCAAATTCCCGCCTTTTGTGTTGTGTTCACTTTCGCACTAATGCACTAGACAAGCCCATCTCTACTCCCTCCATCTATGGGTTAAATATCAGAGTAAACTTGGTTCTTTGGTCTTGGATTGAAACCAGTCTAAAAGAAGGATGGTTCTGAATTCAAAACCGCGGAGAAAGCCACAGGAAATTTCTCTCTT
Source organism: Acanthosepion esculentum (assembly GCA_964036315.1). Classification (NCBI taxonomy): domain Eukaryota; kingdom Metazoa; phylum Mollusca; class Cephalopoda; order Sepiida; family Sepiidae; genus Acanthosepion; species Acanthosepion esculentum. The sequence continues at coordinate 70,987,964 of OZ038498.1, forward strand.
AATAAAGACAAGGAGCTTGTGGGGAGTCGTGATCCTTTTCATTCTGAAAGGAAAACACTATCAACATGTATATGTGTTTCACAAATAAAACTTAGTAAACCAATTTATTTAGGAATGTTAAAGAGGGATATTGTATTTGACTTGTAACTACATCATCGTTCGTTTTAATAGGATGGATGTGCTTTGTGTAGGGACATCAGCTTCTCAATATCAAGCTGAAAAGTACTAAAAAGTTGTCTTGGACTTCCACGTTCAATAATTTTCAATTTGTTTCATTGCTTGGAAAGAATTTAGTTGACTGTATTGAAGTCCTGTTTAACTAAATGTGATGTTGGTAATGAATGATTGCCATGAATAATCATGGGAATGATAGAGGAATGGGTTCCCATTTCTTTCTCCATGGTGATTTTACTGAGACACCATCTCTAGTTAGTTGGTCGCTGATTCATCAAAAATTCTTCTGCCCTTTGATAGGTACCTTACTAAGGGCTACAAAAGATAGGAAGTTGAGGGATACGGCACAAAGAAGATGTTGGAAAAAATTAAGTAAAGTACGGGGAAATAGTTTTATCACCAAAAATCTCGATATAACTCTTTGGAGATTGGACCCAACATCATTTTGGAGTGAAGTCAATTCTTCTGTTAAGTTTGTATCCCGTCGGTGGTCAATATTGTAAGAATTGTACCGTGGAATATTTCTTTTCATATCGTGATACATTTCTTGCTGACATATTTTCCGCAATCGTCAATGATGCCCTGTCTATATTCTGATTTATCATGACATGAAAAAATAACTCACCCACCTCCACCCTCTGAGCTTACTTTTCTATTTAGCGTAGATATGATATTTAATTGGTTAATCAAGACATACCCACAAGTCTATTTTTAATTCTGACCTTAGGTTCACCCACTTCAACTTTCGGAAAAGAGGTAACACTTTGTTTTAAAATTCCCCTAAAAATCATTTAATGACCAATTACTTACCATCGCCCGAAGAAGTACAATCATAGTATTGAAACATGGAAGCTTTTGTGTAGCGATTTCAACATGTTTTTATTATAATCTCTTATAATATATATATATGTGTGTGTGTGTGTGTGTGTGTGTGTGTGTGTGTGTGTGTGTGTGTGTGATTCCCAGATAGTAATGTTTCGCTGTATCACAGCTCCTATAGACTGATTCTATAAACAACAGTCATCTACGCTAATGCAAAGCTCTTCAGTAAAATGAATTGGAGCACTCTGACTGATTGACCTTAGTTTACATTCGTAAAAACAATACGCTGTTTCTCTCTGCCGAGTGATGATAGCTTAGTAGTAGAAACTGTGACTGATACCAAATCGGTCGGGTTTCGGTCGTGGCTTGGGGCATTCGGATGTCTAGTCGCACTGAAGAGCTGTGATACAGCGAAACAGTACTGTCAGCGAATGACATAATTAAACGCTTGAAAATATATTTCAATTGAGCGCTGTTGAAAGATAGGCTTATTCTATAAACAACTGTAACCTACGCTAATATATATATATATATATATATATATATATATATATATATATATATATATATATATATATATATATATATATATATCCTTGTTGAAACTGTCTTCTATTTCCTTACACCCGTCATTTATACGTGCGAAATATTGTTGCAACTGATTTTACTCTAACTAGTTTTCTACAACAAACTTTTAAACTTTTGTGTGCGACAAAAATCGTTCAAAATCCCCATCGTTCCCCGTGCAAAGCCGTGGAAACTGTCGGGAATTGAGAGTATGTGCCTCGTAGTTCTTAATATAGTGATAACAATGCTTAATGATTTGTAGAGTTGATTACTTAGATTTTTGGCAACCAGATGTTGATCACACACTGCACCGTAAACACACTCGATACAACTTTTATTTTTAAGAAAGTGATGAAGCCACGAGCAAAGAGTAAGTTGAGTGTTGTTTTCTTTAGAAAAATTTCTCAACAACACGAAATAATGACACTCTTTTTGTAACCGTTTCAGCTCTTGAACCAAACTTGTATATATAACGAAACAAATATAAACAAGAACTAACATTGCCTGAAAGAGTGAATTTATTGTAAGCCAAATACTGTTATATTTATCATATTACCCATGGTACCTTTAATGCTGTTTACAAGGCTTAGCTTAGTTTGACAAAATCTGCAATTATGAGACATCTAGTGTAGATCGAACTCACTACTTTTTGGTTTGAATTGAGACTATATTCTATTCTGCAATAAAAATGAAAGTTCTTTCGTTTCTTTTTTAATAAACATCAGCAGATTTTCGATAACTACAGGATAATATAGCGCAGTTTCTCTGAATTTAAACTGTCCATTAATTTCCTTTGCTTATGTATAAGCAAAGGAAATTAATTTGAAAACACTTTTTTCAAACAGTAACCATACTGGTTGCTATCTGCTTAGCTGGTGTTGATATAAATCAATATTCCAGGCATTTGACATTATATTGCCTATGCTTCTGTTTTGATAAGTGAGATGCGGACATATTTCTTTTCAACGAAATATAAGTTCTTTCTTTTCTGTTTATAAACATCTGCTACTTTTTTAACAACTAAGATAATGCAGTACAGTTTCTCTGAGTAAAAAGTGGCCATTAATTTCACTTATGTGTAAGCAGTAGTATTGTACATAATTCACATTAAGCAGCAAATATCAAAGGAATAAAAGATAGGTAAAGACGGAGAAGCTCAAGTTTAATTTGGTGAAGAAAAGACACCGAAGAGAAAATAGGCAAATAGTTTTTTTAATACAAAAAAACTTATGAATTAGCAAAAATAATTAAATTAACTTTTGTGTAAAAAAAAAAAATAGGCACGATGGAGTAAAGGTTAGCGGCTCGGATTGAGAAATCGGTAGATCAGTGTTCGGATTACAGTCGAGTTCATTACATTCATTGACGTGGGAAAGGTATGAATCCATCTATTCCCCCAGCTATAGGTAAAATAGCAGGATAGACTGGGTCCTACATCCTTGGGTAGCAACCAGTCTAGGAGAAGGAAGCTGAATTCAAAACACCTGGTTCCTTGTAGGTCCTGCTTCTTGAGGTAAAGGCTAGAAGAAGGTAACTTGAAAAACAAATCCACCTCTGAAAGAAGCGAAGCGATGACCTCAACGGTACAAAAGGAACAGGCAAACCATTGTCCTATTCTGTTTTGAATGTCACCATGAACCACAATTGTAAGATGGGGGGAGGGGTGACTACAGAGGCACAAAATACGCTAATTGAATAAAATGATGAATAATGTGAATAATATTTTTTTGGTTTAAAATGTTTGTAAGTTTGCAACGTTTCTGTTGCACAAGGTAACTTTAGCGAATCTTTAACGAGTATCTGTTCATACAGGGTGCCCCCAAAAATGTATACACACTTTAAATAATTATAAAGTCATTTCATTTTCAAAATTTAATAGAATCAACAGACATTATTTTATTGTTTTGTCAACGCCTTTTTTTCAAACTGACGTTCGTTCTGGTTCAGGCCCTGCTGACAACGCAAAGCAATGGAATCGCAAACGTCACGTTTGGTATTTTTGTGCATTCTCGTTCAATGGCTGCTCTCATTTCAGCGATTGCTGCAAGTTTCATAACGTACACTTTGTCTTTTAAGTATCCTCATAAAAAACGTCTAGTGAATGCGGACGGTATTCTGCGAACCCCTTCGCCCAATGCCTCTACTTGGCAAGATCTCCTCGAGGTAGGATCTAACTCCACTCTTTGGTCTAGATCATCGACATTAATAGCGTGTACTAATCTTGGAATATAACTTTTCCATTGACAGCGCTTCAAAATGCGTTGGACAGACAGGTATTTTTAAATACCTACCTCACGACTCGCTTGCCGCACAGATTTTCTTGGACTTTGGTGATACGTTTCCAGTACTCTTTCTTACTTTGTGGGGCTTGTCGATTTGTCGATGTCCATGGTCTTCCGGAAAGCTTCCCGTGAACATTCTGAACAGTTCCATCAGCTTCAAACTTATTTCTAATTCGAATGATGGTAAGTCACGTTGATGGATCTGTTTAAAACTTCTTTTTAAACTGTCTTTTGCACTTCAACTGCGTTTTCACACTTCCAGTAGCATTTTAGAATGAATTTCCTTTGTTCAAAGCTTAGTTTGCTTGCCATCATTAATTCTAATGGGTTTAATATGAAAAAAAAACATCAATTAAGCTAACAGCTGTTAACGTGAGTATACATTTTTTGGGACACCTTGTATACAAAAAGCCTGCTAAAAAGAGGTAAAGAAATGTTTTTTTTTGTCGAAAAAGTGTTCTTTGCAAGTTTGTGTGACTGTATGCTTAGTATTTAACATATAAGCTTTCTTGATTTCCTTATAGTGGATGATGTTGGCTCATGATAAAATATTTACAGCTTAGAAGTATTTTAACGAAAAGGTTTGCGACCTAGAGGAATTTTACGCGAACATTTTACGTAATTCAGACTCGATTCGTCATGACTTACTCGAGGTTGAATTATTTTTCGGCTGTTATAGTCTGGTGAACTCTGAAATAGGCTCCAATAACGTTCTATTTTGAAATATGATTTCTTCAACTTGATCGGTTCTAAAATATTTTTGTATTTGGATTTAAATTTTGCGATTGGATAAAATACAAAATCGCATTTTGTTATGCAAGTCAATGCGTTCACAATAAAATTGGTATTGACTAATAATTGTGAATAAAAATTTCCAGCATATATCTAGCGCCCAGAAAGTCTGAAAATTACAAATTTCCAATTCGAACATTCGAGCATAATAAAAATTGCTGATAAATATTCTTAAAAACTTGCTCCACAAGATTTCACTAATTTGACACATTGTTCAAGTGCGTTTTTTTTTTTAGTTTCTGCCAGAAATCAGTCAGCGTCGTCGGTCACTTTGCCCTAACATTATTGCCGATAAACTTCCAAAAATTCTCAATTAGAGTAACAGCTGAACTTTGGATGGGCCACAATATAACATCGACGTTTTCAGTTTTGAAGAATTGTTTAACAGTTTTCGCAATATGATATGGGGTAGCAATTATCTTGCATAAATATTAGCTCAGAGACAGGGGATGCTCTCAGAGAATGAACAACATTATGTTCAATAATATTGCAAGGATTGGTGAAGGTAAATGAATATTCCCCTCAACAAAAATTACTTAACTTTATTAGAGCCGGTTAACTTAAGTAACGCTGGAATAGAACGGAGCGAGATTACAAGAGGACTCCATATTAAGTGTACAGTACAACATTAATATACAAATACCTGAATATGAGGGAGAGTCTTAGTAGAAGGTATTAAAAACTAAGTTATTCATGTTACCATGTAAGATATCACAAACAAAATGAAATGCTGACAAAAGAATGAAAAAAAAAAGCTTCAAGTAAATATTCAATTCACCAGAGACAGCCATACTGAGCCGTTATCTCTCGAGTCGTGTCAGATGATGGAGAGTGCCCGTCTAGTTTGCCTGTCGATCTGGAACTCAGTATGTCTGGTTCTATTTCCCTACACTTGTGGGGTCGTCACGTGACATGTAAGGCAGATAAGTACTTTTGTACCTACATTATTTTTATGCGCTACACTATTTTACCATGTAACAGAATAAGCGGACCAATACTAGCGTTAAAGAATATTACACTATCACCTCCGAATTCAACTGATTTTTTCTTTTTTACACATTTGGAAAAACATCTCACCGTTACGCCGTCAGACAAAATAAACTTAATTTCATTATTGAAGAACACTCTTCTTACTTAATTTTTATGTCCAATATTTTTGGTTCCAATCTGGAGAATATTGATTTATTGTAAATTAATACAATACACGAGGCAATACACGAGGCAAGGGGAAATGGGATGAGACTGGCCTGCACTAACTATCCTAAACCTAGCTAATCCGATTCACGACCCATTCCTTCATCACAGTTTACTAATTTACCACAAGAACTCATCCATCGCCATTCAATCCTACATATATCATAATACCACATACTCATACGAATCCTACTAAAATACCCATGGTATAAAAATTTGCTCATATGTACAAATGTCTCTATTTTTTCCTCTTTTATCTTACAAAAATAATTAAAAATATGCAATCATGAAATGAGGAGGAGAGGATTGGGATAAACCCAAAAACGAAAATAAAATATAACAAAACATTCCAGTTTGGTGAATGAATGCTTCTAAAATCCCCCTCCCCAAATATATAGACAAATTTTATAGATGCATGCTGGGATTTCTTTCTAGCTAATAAAAAATGGACACTTCTCGCTCGAACACATTTTTTCTTTCTTGTCCTAAAATAAGAAGGCTATAACTACTGGACTGCGCCCCTTTTGCGTGTGAACACTATTTTCTATTTTGTGAACGTTTTCACTTTGTTATTCTTTTATAGTTGCTTTGCCTTGGCTTGAATTACGTTGTCTTGTCTCGTATTAATTTATCCCGTTCTTCTTCTTCTCTTCAGATTGTTACTGAGAATTTTTCACTTACACTTGACTATACCCGCTTCTTCTAAAAAATATGATAATGGAAGAAGGCTGGTATAACTTTTTGGTTCTTCTTGTTGATGAGGAGTTCGACAGTAAGGAAAGACCTGCTTCACACAAACCACACAAAGCTGTCTGTCGAAACACTTTCACGTCAATTACTTTGGTTACCAGACGTGCAATGTCGTCCACCACCACCCCCGCCACCACGGCTATGCCAAAATTGTCCACAGTAGAGATTCTTTCAATCTCCCGCTTCTGCCCAGACGTCCTTTTAGGCTGGTGTAATGTTTTACTATTTTTCATAAAGTTTTAATATTCTAGAGATTACATTGTTAAGTTCATTAACTACTTTTGCAATTGCGTCATCCCTTGAGTTTTTAGACCAGTGACTCTCAACTGCTGTGCCACCCGATCATCTTAAGTGTGCCGTGAAATATTGTCACGGCATATATATGTATATATGTGTGTGTGTGTGTGTGTGTGTGTGTGTGCATTTATGTGAAAGTAGTAATGGTACAAAAACTGCACAAATAGTTAAATATAAACATTTAAAATAAAGTCCATATTTGTGTGTATATATATATATATTTTAATCTATGGGTTTATTTAATAACATTTAAATGTATACCCTTTAAATTTTTTGCTAAATGTGCCGTGATATTTTCATCTGCTACTACATGTGCCGTTGCTTTTGGCTGATACGCACTATTTTAGCGTGACAACCCAACGCCTGAGTAATCCATTAACTATCAACTTGACATTGTAATAACTTCGGAAACGAGGCTAAAGACGAAGAAGTAATATTTGTTTACTTTGCAATGTTGCTAGTTTGTTTGAAACTAATATATTTTCTAATTTTTAGTAATCATCTATAACAATAAATGAGATTTAATTTTGGACCCGAACATTTCTGTAATGAATAATTTTTTCTATACTTTGAAGAATCGATGATAGTTCAAGAGAACAGTAGTAAGTTTGTCGTATCCTGTCGGCACTCCCACATTTTTTTTAAATATCTGAAAAAAAAACTTAACCAGCGTCATTGTAAGACTGATTCGATATATATATATATATATATATATATATATATATATATATATATATATATATATATATATATATATATATATCATTGCTCTGAGTCTTTTCTAGACTCAAAGCAACGAAAAATACGATTCCGCGGCTAGATAATCAAAACGTAGTGTCTGTTCCAGCAGCCGGCCTACGGCTCCAGCTCGCCAACCAGCAATCATCATCTGCTCATCCATAGGTAGGACAAGTTACAAGTAAAAAATAAAAAAAAATAAAAACGACTTTAAAGAGCATACACAAGCAAAACAATCTTCCTTCATATTCTGAAAATTTGAATATTGCCCACCTTGCCAAAAAAGATTTCAAATTAATCAAATCTTTTCAGCCTTTCCAGATATTAATCTTACTTAAGACGCCGATGTAGTTTATCGTCTTACCCAGGACCGAGAAAAACTTGTTGTCCATCATTACAATAATTATATATGAGAATGGAAAACAACACTTAAGAATATGTCAGGATAGCAATAAACATTGTTGCAAGTAATATTAATTCGAAACAGTAGAAAATATAAAATCAATGAATGAAAAACTGATGGAGTCTGCAGAATGTCAAGAAGCCCATGTAAAATAATAATTTATTCGGGTAGATGGATATTGTATTAATCAATTTCGACACCCACACTCTCCGACATCCTTCTCTCAATACCATTAGATCATATTTTTATTATTAATTTAAATGTACATTACAGAACTGAGCATAACTTGTAAGGATCAAAAACCTATAGCCTTGTACCTTGCAGATGTAAAAATACGATGTTCATCAATCCCAATGGTGTTTCCAACGAGATAATGATGTTTCTTTCGTTCTGTGTGTGTACAAGTTGTATGTTCACACACGAGAATCAAACATTTTTTTATCTCTGATATATATATATATATATATATATATATATATATATATATATATATATATATATATATATATATAACAAAATAGGCAGCATATATTTACATTACAAAGAGTCAATCAGCAATATGAATGCGATTATTGGCGAAATCACTTCGCTAGTAGACATAAACATAAGCATTCCACTACTGATAATCCTCCGAATGATGAGATCCTCATAATTAAAGAAAATGGATATGGTGTATTTTTTATTTTTTATTTCTGCTAGTACTTTCGAATGCTTCAAATTCAATTCGGATAAACACATATAAATCGTCTCCCAGTTTTGATTCTGATGGATAATAAAGCCTGATGATGAATGACGTGAAGCATTCGAAAGTACTAGCAGAAATAAAAAACAAAAAATACACCATATCCATTTTATTTAATTATGAGGATTTCATCATTCGGAGGATTATCAGTAGTGGAATGCTTATGTTTATGTCTACTAGCGAAGTGATTTCGCCAATAATCGCATACACATTGCTGATTGACTCTTTGTAATATAAATATATACTGCCTATTTTGTTATCTTCATGAAAAACAATTGATCCAGCAGTAAAAAAAATCCTATGTTTATAAAAAACAATTGATCCAGCAGTAAAGAATTTCCGAGGAAAAAAAACTACAAAGTAAGACATATCTCTCTGTTACTTGAACTATCTACTTAGTTCATGTCATATTAACTGAAAAACACTTATAAAAGAAAATACGTGGATTTACCATATTACAAAATACAAAAAGAAATTCTTACTTTAAATATTTAAAATTTAGCGTTGCGATTTGCACGCTCCAACATCATATAACAGTTAACAAATAGCTCATACTTAAAAACATCTTTCGGTCGGATAAACACATATAAATCGTCTCCCAGTTTTGATTCTGATGGATAATAAAGCCTGATGATGAATGACGTGAAGCATTCGAAAGTACTAGCAGAAATAAAAAATAAAAAATACACCATATCCATTTTATTTAATTATGAGGATCTCATCATTCGGAGGATTATCAGTAGTGGAATGCTTATGTTTATGTCTACTAGCGAAGTGATTTCGCCAATAATCGCATACACATTGCTGATTGATTCAAGGTATGATTGACTCTTTGTAATATATATATATATATATATATATATATATATATATAAAAATCCGTAAGTGGAAAGGATAATCCAACTAGATCTTTTTAATATAAAATAGTAAAAAGATAGACTCATGAAGAGAGCTCAATGTATTGTATACAGAGCAATATTATATACATCAACCGGATTTTACGATGATGTTTTTTTCGTTTGATATATATATATATATATATATATATATATATATGTGTGTGTGTGTGTGTGTGTGTGTGTGTGTGTGTGTGTGTGTGTGTGTGTGTGTGTGTGTGTGTGTGTGTAAATATATAGAAAAATAGGAAATAACCGTTAGGCTAATAATCCAAAGTTCTTTAGTATTTTTTATTTAAAAAAAAACAATGCTCGATACACAAATAGAGCATTTATTATAATTATTTTTAAAAAATATGATTCCATTGCTACCTAAGAGTTCTCATGTTTCAAAAACAGAAGCTAAAAACTCATAATTCAATTATAGAAATTCAATTAAATTAAGTACCTTGTTCAGTTTCATCCTCAAGCGAATTTTGGAATAACTACTTTTGAAATTTACGGAGCTTTATAAGCATATACATTCGTAATATTAATTTCTATGAATATGGAGAAAACTAATCATTTTAATAAGGCGCGGTAGGGTATTCATTTTCACTGACAACTATTGTATCAACATATTAGTTACTTTAGAAAAGAGGTTAAGTCAAGGTAGGGTCAGAGTGCCTTTTTTCAGACAAATGATGACATCCGTTCAACGCATATTGTCTGATCTATTTGAACGACAGAAAGTTTTGGCACATTTGTTACGCCGTTAAATGTGTATTTGTATACATAAAGATTTTTTAATAAAAGCGTTATTTGTATATTAATACGTCGTATTGAACTAAAAATTTTTTTTTTTTGACGACTTCTTAAAGTTTTTTTTTAGCTTAAGATTGGGTTAAGTTTTTAAACCTATTGCTTTAATTGAACTTCTTTATAGACTTAGAAATTTAAAAAAATTTGAGCTAATTATTTAAGGCGAATGTCTGTTGGTGCCGGCAAAAAAACCGCTATCTCATGTCTTTGATTTAATAAATTTTTGTTTTTTAGAAACTTAATAATGTATAGTTTTTCATGTAGGCATAAAGGGCAAGGGTCATCCCAGGTTTTACAAGTTTTTGTTCTATTTATTATTTTCCATTTTACTTTTGGTGTTTTATTCGTTTCTTTTAAATGCCAAAATATTTAGATAGGGATGTCTGATTTTTATTTCTAATATTATTGAAGGAGCATTTGTGTTGTCTCTACCTTATTTTAAATTCATTCTTCGTGGATCCTATATATATATCTTTTCAATGTTTGGATTCTCAATGGATGTGATTGTGCATTTGTATACCACAGATTCTATGCGGCATTTATTATCCAACGGGCAATCTTCAGGGTTTCTACAATCACATATTTGTTCATTATTTTTGTCTAATTTTAATTTAGGGTTGTTATTTATTTGATTTTGGCATGCGTGTTTTTTTCGGGATTTTATTATTATGTTTTTTTTATGATTCTTTCTAGATTTCCAGTGCAACTGTAAATTAATTTTAAGGTGTTTTTTTATTAAAGATCTTACTAAGTTTGCTATCAGTAGGAAAGTGTTTTTCAATTAAAGCTAGGAATTTTTGCCCTAGCTTATTGCTAATTATTTGGTTGAACGGGGGGGGGGGGGCGTATACCAAATGATTTTTCTTTTTCTGTTTTTCTTCTGGTTTGTACTATTGTTTTTTTTATATAACTGATGTTAGCGTTTTTGTATCCAATATTTTTAGAGCTATGTTGTAAAAATTACTGTGTTTCTGGAATATTTCTTCATTTGCGGAGTTCATGTTGATTCTTTTCTCTCTGAGGGTATATGCTTAATTGTGGATGGCGGATGGTTTGACCTGGGGTGTACATAAAAATCTGTCCTCATTCATAATGGGGACCAATGGACTAAAAACACTGAAGACCATTTTGACATTACCATGGGATCTTTAGACTTTGCAAAGTCTTCTGACCTTGTCGGTCTATTTATACTATATAACCTAACCACGCACCGTGAATTAGATATTAAGGACATCGGGCTATACGGGGATGACGGGCTCATGGTAGTGAGGAGTTCCACAAATTTTAAAATAGATAAAATTAGAAAGATAATACATAGTGAATTCAGAAAACTAAATTTAAAAACTACACTTAACACAAAATTGAAAAGAGTAAACTTCCTCGATATAACTTTAGACTTAATGAACAACATATCCTTACAGAAAACCTAACACTAACCCCATGTATGTACCCCCCAGGAGTTTCTGCTATGACAGCCCGATGAGCAGTGAAAAAAGATTTGAAAATGAAATCGTACGTCAAACATGTGAGGCACCTTGTTACTCCAGGACAGAAAGTTAGAAGGCTAGAGAGGGCGAAGATCATCTTGAATAAGTTGGAAAATAATCCTGGAGTAATATATATATATATATATATATATATATATATATATTACTTAGCGTATTATGCACTCTACGTTTAGCCTTTCGATTCGTTTGTTTTCTTCTTCTTTTTACTTGGAGCTTAAGCACTTGAAGATTGGTTTCGTATTGTGTTAATATTCTTGGTTCTTTCTTTTTTATTTCCAAATTTTTTCTCGGGTTCCGATTTCTTCTATTACAAGTTGAGCGATCCGTGGTATTCCAAACGAGTATTACCATATATATATATATATATATATATATATATATATATATATATATATATATATATATATATATATATATATATATATATATATATATATATTTGAACCTTATTTCAATACTTAATGAACTTCCTTAACAATGATTAATTAATGATGAACATGTCATTTTCGTTTATGATCGATTTCATCACGATTCTTCTGTTAAGCTTGGAGTGTAATTATTATTGCTCAAAGTAGGGTACAATAGTGTTATAAAAACCTAGGGAGAATTCCAGTAAGATATCTTTAATCATTTCTAAGATACAACAGTTCAGAGCTTAATCTAGCAATTGTACAATTTTGCTGTTACACGATTTGGACAGTTTTACTGTTAAACCGGTATATATATATATATATATATATATATATATATATATATATATATATATATATTAAATGGTGCATAATATAGTGAAATGTTTTAAGAAAGTTAAAAAGAAACCTCCCATTACATTGAGAATAAAGCATAATCTTGGGAGGAAACTATTTTCAAAACAACTTGTTTTGACCAACTTATGTTTGTTTCTGCGATTTTAATAACTGCAGTTTCTGTTCTGCTAAATTTAGCCTGTCTGTCATCTTACCTTATCTCAATGTTTGCTTTCCTATTGCACCATATCTTATACTGTTTCTATTAACGCTTTGCTGTTTCAGATTTTAAAAGAAAAATCAACAATAAAAAAGGCGTCGAGCAAAATAAACTGATATGTTTTCCAGGTCAATATCCAATGCCAAAACTGATAACATTATTAAACGTATTGTCGGGCGATTTTACGACAGGTCAACATTTGCTGGATTATTTAATGTCGAATTTTTATGGTAATAGTAATTGTTATATTCCGTGCTAATAGTAATATATACTTGAAAAACAAGGTGGATAAAATAAGTAAAGGTTTATTGTAAAAACCAGTACAATAAGAATAAAGCTAACAGTTATGTACAAGGTCGTCGCAAGTCAATCCAGTAGTGAGTGCTACTATTGGAAGGTCGGTAGTTCTCGCGTAAATCTGAGTCGTACTCAACAGATCTCATCTAGTTGATATTTTTCAGCCTCCCCACGAGGTAGGATGTGGCATAAGGCCGTGTTTAATGTGGGTTGTTCCGAGCCCGTAGGCTCGGCCAAAAATTCCCCGTAGACCCGTATAAAATGGGGTCGGGTAGCTGTTTCCTGAGACGGGACTCCGCCCTTCGACATAGCCTCGTCTGGAGATCCTCTCAGCCCGAAGGTAGAGAGCTTGACTGTCTAGCTGGAACAGATCCCAGCTAGTATATTTAGCTACCCACCACCACGAGGGTTACATGTGGCACAAGGCGGGGTTTAACGTGGGGTCTCCGAGCCCGTAGGCTCGGCCAAAAATATTCCCTATTCGAACGCGTATAAACGGGTTCAGGGTCAGTCTACCTCCCCGAACGAGACTCTGCCCCTCGGCGGAGCCTCGTCCGGGTTCCTCTCTGCCCGAAGGTAGAGAGTTCGACTGTCTACCTGGAACAGATCCCAGCTAGTCTCTGTAGTCCATTGACTTACAGCTACTTATAGGTAGTTACTACCTATAGTGTAGTCACTCACTAGAGTGACAGGTTATTCCATTACATCACCTCCCCACGAGTCGAAATTTTCCTCTAGAAAATTTAGCTTTCTAATACTTTCTCTTTTTCGGTTCTGGACTTGACCACATTGTGGGTTTTCTTTTCCTTGTACTCTTTCGAGGTGAATAACATCTCGCTCCTATGGGCAAAGCTGGTGTAGGAGATGTATCCATGCATTCTGATATGTTAGTGGGTGGTGTTATTTCAAACGTGTCGTACAGGACATCCATCGAAGTTTCTTCATCATCCTGTTGAACGATTTCAGAGCATCTTGGTCTTAAATGGTTTACGTGCCTTTTGCATACACATCTTTTCCCTTTCACCGTATAGATAACTCTTCCAATTCTATTTGAAACAATTCCATCCTCCCAAACACATTTTCTGCCTCAGTAGTTCCTGAAGAAAACTGTCACCAGGCATATACTTCTTTCACAGAAATTCTCTTTGTTATGCATTTTCTTTTTTGGACAAGGCAACAATCTGTCGAATATTGATCTTATCTTTCTCGCAACATAAATTCAGCAGTGATATTAAACATTTCCTTATAAGGAAACATTCAGCAAACATTGACCGTACAGTCAGTGCAATTGTTGACTGAAATGTTTAACTTTTCTTCTTAACAATAATTCAGGAATCTAGAGTTCGCAAATCCAGTAACTGATGTTATTCTTTTCAGTACTGATGGGTGGTTCCTTCCTAACCTTTCGTTTAAAGTAGTGTGGAACGTCAACGTCTTAATTATGTCATTATTTTCTTGTCGATTTACATGTATATCCATTTTAGTTGTTGTCACCCAGTGTCACTAATGAGTCAACCAGATTAGCCTTGCTAACCATTACCCAACGCCCGAAGATCCTTAAAATTATTGATAAACATGTTACAAATATACAATGCTTCTATGTCAACCATTATTTATTTTTTGGTTCTTCTTGGTTTTCGATATGGGTGTGAGTGTACTCTAAACATATTGCCTTCGTTCACTGAAATGAAGTTTTACAGAATGAGTTTATATATAACTTATTTAAAATTCAACATGACGTGCCGAAATTGTGAGTAAAAACAGCCTTTTGTAACATCCACTAGTTTTCCTTTTCAGGGTCACAGAGAAGACATGTAATATATTTTTTTACTTTGTTAGCATGTTCTCCTAGAAAATAAAATATAGCATTACAATTTAATGAACTCATTTAATTAATACAGTGCTAATAACATTTTTTTTTCAGTAAGCAAGACTGGAGTTGATTCCAATTCACCTACAACAGTTAAAGATTGGAAACATTGGGTTAGGATGTTGAACCACTTCAACAAGAGCAGTGACAATGCCCATGACAGAGACTGAAATTTGATCAGTTGCATCTCATATGGGGAATATGACTACGTTGAAAGAATGCACTACTTACGACTCGGCTATTGATGTATTAGATAAATTGCACATCAACACACCAAATGAAATCTCCAGCAGGCATCTTCTAGCTACGCGCCAATAGAAATCTATAAGATCTCTGTGTGAATTTCTTCAGAAACTACGCCAACTTAGCATAAAATAGCTGGCCACTCGTATCTGAGGAAACTCGTCTATTAGGGCGGCTAGCCAATCTCTGTTACTGACGCCTGCTCAGTCACATTTGTGTTTGTTCAACACCCACAGAGCCCACCTGTGGTTTATACTACAACTATACTGAGCAGAGCTTAAGTTACAGTTTCTGGGAAAGACGCGTGTTATCTAATGTGATCAACAGTCTGAACAAGGACAACACGCTCAAACCCTCGGTCACGATAGCTTGTGACTTCGTGTTAGCACAGCCATCGACGGCTCCAAAAGACTCCCGTCTACCCATTTTTACTCACAAGACTTAGTATAGTTCTCAGGCACTTTCCAAAGCTGCCGCACGTTGGGATCGCTAACATTAAAAGGTCACCTTCCTGACAAATCGACTATGGTGAGATTCGAACCCGGGTCTCATGGTCAGGAAGCGAACGTTCTACTCACTCGGTCACGTACACACACAGACTATGCTTTGAAGGCTGTAGTTGCCAACTATTACGGCAAGGAGCTTGTTACAAACTCGGTACATGAACAGTCTATCATCATTACTCATATACCAATGACTGCTGGAAACGTTAGATTTGCAGTCTGCCTCTAATCAGGCTTATTCTTTAAACTTGGCCCAAAAGAACTTTGATGCCTACTATTCATCAACAGTACATATTGTTGCTGTGATTCTTACTGAACAAACTGAAAGAATTTCGAATGTAAGTAGTTCTCTTGCTGCATTATACTTTCCTTACGCTTCCCTAATTAGTATGCACAGCACTTGGCTGGTCATGTGACCCTTAATAGCCAATTAGCAGATCCCTGTTCGTACATAGACACAGTCTTTCGGTAGATGCTGCTAAGTGTGGGTGCATTCCTGACACGTGGCTAGACACAGCGTTTTGCAACACGACGATTTTTTGTAAATTTCACTAGTTTTCCTTTTCAATGTCGGAGAGAAAGTATGCAACGCATTTCTTTATTTTGTTAGCATGTTCAATTTCTACAAAGCAAAAGCTTCATTTATATTCTTTCAACTTCTCCTACGCTATCTTTATTTATTTTATTATGTTTGTTTTTGACGGCTAGACATTACCAAGGCCTCCCACATACATTTGGTAACCCAATAATATAATAATTGAAGAAATTTGCTATCTGTCTTATACAAGAACAAATGGAAATGTTTTGCGTGTGGTGGGAACACGCATAATAGGAAGGTATGTTCTGCTAACACGAAGGTGTGCAACAATTGCAGAAACAGTTGGCATTATTCTAAGATGTATAAAGAGCTTATTATACCATTATTATTATACCATTATTAAACCATTATTCTAAAGAGTATAAGGAGCTTAGTCGTAGCCATTCATAAAATTATACATATATATATACCCATATACAGTGACTGTTTTTGAAAGTCTATCATATGCACTTATTAATGTAACTTGTAGAGTTACCCCACTTACTTTCTTAAAAAACGCCGCCAGGGGAGCTCCCTAAGCATATAAATAGACAGTCTCATCCTCTCTTTCCCCTTTTTTTCTTTAGCTTTCAGATGTGGTCGCACCTGGATAAGAGCGCTGCCGCTGAGGTGCGTTCGCTTCCTTTGCTCCTCTGTTGACTTTTGAACTCTCTCCTCACACACATGTATATATACACGTGTCTATCACACGTGCTTTTCATACTACACAAACACTGTCACTAGTTTAAATGTTTTCTGCTTTCATATTCATTGTTTAAAACACGCAAAAATATTCTATTGTCTATGTATACCTGTTTTGTTAATACATACTTGACGTTTGTTTATATATATATATATACAGTGTAACCCGGATATAAGAGAAACTCGGATATAAGAGAGATTTTCTCTGGTCCCAAATTAGAGCCTGTGTTAATGTATATATAATAGACCAAACCCGGATATAAGAGAAACCCTGATATAAGATACTTCTTCTCCGGGCCCCGACAACTCTCTTATATCCGGGTTACACTGTATATATATATTGTTACTTTTTCATTTATTACCCGGACTCAGATTCCGAGTTCGCCATTTCTGTTGTGGGATACCAGGAGACACGTATTTTCCAACGTAAACCCGATCAGCATAGTCCCCGCAACAAACTATTGATTGACATGTTTTAAATACACTCCTGTATACAGGCAGCTCTTAATTCTTTAATAATGAGAATTTACATCCAAACTTAATCCAAGTGTAAAAGCATTAAATAAAGAAATCTCAATGGCTCCGAATATTATAAACACTCAGACTTGTGACTTTTGTGTTGTGAGTTTTCAGTTAATTGCCAACAATTATAAATGTGGTTTGAATGAGAAAAGAAGAAGGAAAAAGGGGGTGAGTGCTTATCCGCACTCACCCGAGTCCCTGTTATGTCTAAGTCAACTACTCCACTCGTTTTTAGCAATAAAAAGAAACATAAAAAGGAATGAAAAGAAATAAATATATAACCTTTCACGCTGATTTATTTTTTTCTGGGGTTGTAAAGTTCGGGTTGTCATCTTCATAGGCAAAAAATTAGAGAACAAAATACTCTATCACTTTCACTGTTTTATTTCCTTGTTTCCTCTTGCTCGCTTCCATTACTCTCCCTTGTTCTTCACCCACGTGATATACATCCATTAGACCACCAGAGCTTCTTTACTCTTACATCTGTAGAGTACCGTGCGGGGTGAAATGTAAAGAGATGAGGAGATATCTGTGGGTTAAACTTTCCTGCTGGCCGGTCCAGCTACATAGGAATGTTGGACTTTAATGGAGTCCAAAGAAGATAAAGAAACAAACAAGACCGATATACATGTATGCAACAAATATATATTAATAACAAATTACAATGACATGAAGACATGAAAGGTTACAGAGTGTTTGTATGGAGAAGTTATGTGTGTGTGTTGAGTGTCCGTACGTACGCGTATTGTCCTTAGCGTGTTCCCAGAATATGGGAAACGCTGTATCGGTGAGAGGTCACATATTGGTGTAAGTGGAAAAAGAGAAAGTTTTTCCTCGCCTCAGCGCGAGGTCGCGGCCCAATGCCTGGTCCGAAAGAGAGAGAGAGAAGGGTCAGCCAGTATTTATAGTCAGGGGATAGAGACCCCTGTTGAAGGATTAAGGAAATGAGGAGGAGCTAACTGCGACACATCTTTATTTCTCTAACCATTCTCCCATAATGCAACCCATTTTTAACCCTTTCACATAATAAATACCCCCCTTCCGCTGTCTTCAGTTTCTCTTATTTTCTCCTTCCACACTGACATGTTGGCAAGAAATAAGCTAAGTTTATATAACTCGTTTCTTCTCTTCTCGTTTTTTCTCTTCCCCCTTCTTTCACATCACAATAAATCTGTCACTTCGAGAGTTTTCAGGGATCTATGCAGTAAATATCATATACAATCAGGGTTTTCAAAGACAGCATAATTCTCTTCAGATAAAATGCCAGAGTTCAAGACCTGATTTTGACGCACCGAAGACAAAACCTGTTTACACTCTTTCAGCAGCTTCCATTGATAAACATTCCTTTTTTACTAACGTGTCTCCAATTTGTAAACCAATCACTACAAAATCGAGACATTTTCGAAAAAACGTCAGAAGCTTTTTTCAAGAAAAAGAAGTTAAAAACTTGCAGGAAGGCATTATTGAACTTGGAAAGCTTAATTATAGTTAAGGACCTCACTAGATGACACAGAGATTGATTATTTCCAAACTATAAATCAATTTATTTTTATGCCTAGAAAAGTTACTAAATAATGTCGCAAGTTATACTGTATTTTATGAAAGTTAACAGGTCTTGTGTATTTTATGTATGGTGCGTGTTCACATATGAAAAACAATTAAGAAGCATACAAAAAACTGGGTTTTTGATTTAGACTGTTAATTCTTTTTTTTATCGTGACTGTGGCGAAATAAAGTTCTTAATGTCTCTTGAGTATGTCCATTTTCTTTTTGGTTCAGATGTTAAGGTAAGTAAGGTTAAGCATCATATCAATGGTCGCGCTTATATCGCAGAGTTGGAACACCCAAAGAAAAGTTTTTACTTTATTGTTGGAAGGTGGAAAAAATAGTTAAGTCGTCAGTGGACCGGAGAAACTAATGTTCGCCAGCAGGAACGTAATTACCACGTGGTACTACATCTTGGAGCAAGGGGGAGAAAGAGAGTCAGTGAAGAAATTTTTTTTTCTCTACCTTTTTATAGACTTCAACAGCGCTAACTAACGGCGTTTGACTAAACCAAGTAAAGTAATGTTATTTCCAGTTATTTTACTCTTAGCATCATGGGAAAATGTATTTGCTTTTTATTATTCATTATTATTTTATTTATCGATTTTATTTAATTTTCCCACAGTTTTCTACCTACGATCTAAAATGTGCCTATCACCATGTTCCCTTGAAGGAATTTTAAAAAGAAATTCACAGCTTTTAAAGCTAATGGGAAGCTATATCAATAGGACTGGGATAGTTAGTATTATAGTTTTAATGACAATAGTAAAATAGAAACAATAAAATAATATTTTTCCGGGCCCAATATAAAAATTACTTCGCACATGTTATGATTGCTACATGAGTTAAAAATATTCATGACCAAAATGGTGGCCTTCATGTTTCAAATCACATTACTTCGTATAGCAGTCCCTTCTTTTTCTACATGCTGTGTTCCTTCAGGACGTTGCAATGATGGCTCTCCACAATTTCCTGTCCTTTGTAGCTCTTAATAAATTTTGTCTTTTTCTTATCTCTCCTAAAATCTCCTCTGCCAGCCATTTACTCAAGCTCACTAGGTAGGTCACGCGCTGATTTCCCCTGTCCCTCACTCTGTCCTGTGAGTATCTGTTGTGTCGTAAATAGGAAGGTTGACACATAAAAAATAAGTAGTAGTTTATTCCGGAGAATAATATGGTACACGGTGGAGAACACAGACTAATGTAATAAACAGTGAATCGTTAACTCCTCTCTCTCAGTAAGAGAGAGAGAGAGAGAGAGAGAGAGAGAGAGAGAGAGAGAGAGAGAGAGAGAGAGAGAGAGAGAGAGAGCTGTTTAAATAGTCTTAGACTAGTCCATCTTGTGAGGGTGTTCAGCTACTCCACAACAGTATCAAATTTCCCAAGCCATCTTTCCTGGTTATGTGCCCTAGAAATTTCAACTGTCTCTTTCTGTTGTTAATTATAAGTGTTTTTGTTACTATTTTCTCTAAAAGTTCGTTGTTGCTCTCATGGTTGGTCTATGGTATACCCTACTGTAGAATTGCATTTCTGTTGCTTCAAGTCTCTTCTTCATCTGTGAGGAGATTTCCGGCATTCACTGCCATATAGGTGGACTGATATTACGTAACAGTTCCTAATTACGTGACTTCCTCACAATCTCTAAACTATTGACGCCATTTCCTTTCTCATTTTTCGATATATACCAACGTGGAGCAACAAGAGTTCTCTTTTGAGATGCTCTTAGATACTTGTGACCGCACACACGTTATACTTGAGATATCAGGAAAGTCTTTCCGGTGCAGCCACTGGTCGAAGTAAAAACGGAATTCTCTGTTCATTTAATTCTGACCACGTGTAATCTTTTTTCCATCCTTAATATTATTATTTTTTTTAAAAGCTTTTCACCCCAAGCAAGGCTGGAAGCCACTAGCACGCAAGAGGTTACAGAAGGTTTGGAGGAAGAGCAGATAGGAGTGGTAAAGGAGAGGATGTGGAGAAAGATAGTGGATCGATCAAGGCAAGGGGGTTACAGAAGATTTGGAGCGAGAGCAGATAGGAATGAAAGGGGAAAGGATGTGGAGAAGGGAAGTGGATAGATCAAGGCAACTGGAGATGTCGATTGACGTTACACTTAAATAGTTGGAGATTATATTTGTCAGGGAAACAGGAATAAGGAAGGGAGTTCCACAGGCGAGATGTGCGAGACATGAAGCTATTGGAGTAGAAGAGACATCTACATCTAACAGTTCCAACGGTGAAGGGGTGGGAACGGGATGCCAGCCTCATAGGACGCTTAAATTCATGAGGCCTGGGAACCAGCGAAAGCAGCTCATCGGAGCAATTACCGTGAAAGTATTTGCAAAAAAGACAGAGCGAGGCAACGTCGCGTCTGTGAGAGAGCGACTGCAGACGAGATGACAGATCAGGGCCAATTACGTTGCATATCCGTCTCTGGATCTTATCAAGAACCCTGAGGCAAACAGCAGGGGCTCCAGACCATATATGGCGAGCAATACACCATGCAAGGGCGAATGGTCGATTTATAGATTTGGAGGATAGATTCCGGGGAGAAAAATTTCCTGGCCCGGCACAGGGAGCCAACTTTCCTTGCGGTGGATGAAGCATTTGACTCGATGTATTTATTCCATCTCAGGTCAGCGGACATCGTGAGACCGAGCAGCCACAGAGAGGAGCTCTCGAGAAGTTGGGCTTCAGACATTCTAATGGGATGCAGGGATGGATCCTTGTGGTGGTTAATAGAGATCAGTTTTGTTTTAGAGGCATTAAAGTTAACCAACCAATTCTTGCCCCAGTTCACAACCGATTGTAGGTCCTTTTTGAGACGAACTGCCAGGTTAACTTTGTCAGCATCACTAGATTTCTTTTTGAGTAAATTGTGGTGTCATCCGCGTAGATGACGACTTGGGAATCTATGGCGTCAGGAAGATCATTTATGAATATAAGGAACAGAGTAGGGCCTAGGATGGAGCCTTCAGGAACACCTGCGTTAGTGGGATAGGAGCTGGAGATGAATCCATTGAGAACGACCTTCAATTCACGGTTTGACAGGAATGATTGTATTAGGTCAAACAATCGACCTGTAATACCATAACCCTGAAGCTTGCGAAGAAGGCCGGCATGCCAAACCCTATCAAACGCTTTGGAGATGTCTAGGGCCACGGCACGATCTTCACCGTTATTATGAATAGCTTGGTAGACAAATTCAGTGATGACCGTAAGTACATCGTCTGTAGATCGGGCAAAGCGGAAACCATACTGCTTGTCTGAGAGCAGATCATGGGATATAAGGTGATTAATCACTTCGGTGTTGATAAGGGCTTCGAAGACTTTGCTGAAGAGGGGTGGGAGACTGATAGGACGGTAATTACAAGGGTCGGAGGGGTCACCAGAGTTCTTAAAGACAGGAACAATGGATGAGGACTTCCAGCAGTCAGGAAAACAAGACTCCTTGAGGCAGTAGTTGTATAATTTAGAGAGGACAGGCGCCAATTCAGGCGCGCATTTCTCCCAGGACAATGGCTGGTATCCCATCACCACCAGTAGCCTTGTGGTGATCTATGTTAGAGATAATGCCCAATACCAATGACGGGGATATGTGCAATCCCCTCAAAAGGGCCTCAGTTCTGGGAGGGAAATCGGGCATGGGAAGAGTTAAGCGTTGAATTGGATGAAAACTTTCGAGCAAAGTATTCAGCCTTGTCGGCAGAGGTGGCCAGGACCTCAAACTGATTGAACAGGGGAGGAATGGAGGGTTTGCTATTGTTCAGAACGCTCTTGCAGAGACGCCAATAATCCTTGGAGCCGAATTTGCGAGATGCAATACGTTTCTTCATCCGAGCAGCAAATAGTGACTTAGCTTCGTTGAGGACACGCTTACACGCTTACACTCGTTACGGGCGGAGGCAAAGAGACGTCTATTGTAGTCGGACATATCGCTACGAAATAGATGGAAGAAGTGGTTCCTATGGGCAATGACGGCTGAGCAAGCAGCTGAGAACCAAGGAGCGCGGTTTGACCTTAAATTTCCTTGAGGGGATGAAAGCGTCAATTCCAGCTTTAACCCAGGAAGATAGCTCTAAAGCACATTCTTGAACGGGGAGCTTAAATACAGCATCCCAGGGGACATCGCGGAGGAAATCACGGAATCTCTTTAACATTTATATATACAAAAATACTTGTAGAAATGAGAAAGAACAGCAAAACCTGGAAACAACAATACGAGTATTATTTATTATCATGTTGTTATAGGTTGTTGGAGACACGAGAGGCAGTAATACTGAGTAAATTGTGAGTTTGGGGTCAAATGTAAATCAAATATGGATCGGAATCTGACAGAATGATAAGAAAGAATAAGTAAAGCGTATACTGGCTTTCTCGTATTTTTTTTTAGATGTACATAATGAGGAACGAGTAATGGGTAGTGGCTCAGATCGAGGAATCGAGAAGCTGCGTTCGAATTTCAGTCAAATTGATTACATTCACATATGATAATACCTTTGGGAAAGGTATGAATCCTCTTTTTCTTCCCCCAGCTATGGGTAAATAGCAGGATAGACTGGGTTCAGTAGCCTTGGGTGGCAACTGGTCTAGGAGAAGGACAACTCTGAATTCAAAACCTGATCCTCCAGGTTGGGGTTTGTGTAGTAGGCTAACAACCTTCTCACTTAAAAACTGTTAACAGAAACCGCAAAGATATCTTGCGGGCACTATGTTCCTCAAGGAATTTAAAGGCATAATAAATACACGCACATACAGTCTTTCATGTATGTTTTTTTTTATAGATGTGTGTAGTGAGTGTTCAGATAATTTATTTGAAAAATACAAGAAGCGTCATGGGTTTTCTTACCTCGAATTTATGTTGAGTGTGAAGAGATAAATGTTACTATTATGTCCTGAAAAAGAAAAAGGAGCCGAAATTTTCGTTGACGCACGTGTTGACAGCCTCTCTATGTTGACTGCTTATCCGATAGTGAAAATGTCACATGTTTGTATGTGTAGAGAAGAAAAGTGGGGCCAATTCTCATTAATTTAAAAAGAGTGAATTAATGATAATTATAATTATTTTATTATAATTATTTTTGACACTGTAATTAATTTTTATTTATTTATTTTTTATGGATATAAGACTGTGAGAGTATAATTCATTTTTTATTTATGTATTTTTTATTGACATGTCATGATTAAATGAACTCTGGCAAAAAGTGTCCAAAAAGCAGAAGCATTGATCACTCCACCAAGCAAGAACAACTGCCAGAAGAACTTTTGTTATGACAAATAAATTGGACAGTTTTTGTTTCTTCATTTCATTTTCTTTTACATAATAATTTTTTGTCTATTTTTATATTATCTTGCAGACACAATGTCACAAGCTGCTCTGTCTCTACTTTCATCGCATATGTTTAGACTAGCTCCATACTTTAATGTCATCAGCTGTGACCTTTACAGTCATGACCCACTTTGCTATGTCCACGGGATTAAATCACCTTCACTCCCCATGTGGAAAGAGCTAGTGGAAAGAGAAGTCTTAAAGAAAATGGCAACAAAAAGAACACATACTCAGAATCAGGAAGAGACAGTTGAAATTCCTTGGACGCATAAAGAGGAAAGACGGACTGGAAAACTTAACCATCACAGGGCATATTGATGAAAAGAGAGATAGGTGAATGCAGAGGCCATCTACCTGATGAGCTTGTGTGAATCCACTAGGACATTGTTCCACTGCCCAGTGTGGATCAAAGCATTTGTTCATGAATTTTGTGACATAGTAATTGTGAGTTCAATTTCTGGCCTGGGCTGTGTGTACTTCAACTCAATGGAAAAAGAGTGAGCAATAACTGAGCAGTACTGAAAATAAGAGCTAGACAAGATATTCTTAGACATGAGCAGTGGAACAAGTACAGTTTGCCACTGATGATTAAAATAAAGGGCTTAGTTTGGAATTCTCTGTAGGTTAGCCACATCGACATACATATGATGAAGGCTGGAAGGCACAACAGCCGAAACATTGTGATAACAGCATCAAAGATAAGGACAATATTTTGCATGTAAATAATTTGGATTCATTCAGGAGAACTCTCAGTATGCTTATGTATTATACAAAAAATATATCAATTTTTTTCAGATAAAATTCAAACACATGATCAAGACAAAAATCTTTTCCAATGGAGATTATTCCAGCTGAAGAAACAAGTGAAAGTTGCGACATTATATTATATTGGTAAGGATCACCCTTTTGTTGCAGAATACGACTTATCTGAAGTTGCTGTTTCAGTGACCTTTAACCAGTCAGGAAAAAACTGCAACATCCTAACTACAATTCTGTTGGGCTTATAAAAAACAATTATTATCATCAACGAAATATTCAATTATTTTCATTCATTTGACTGTTGAATAGAACTGAGAAAGAAGACTTCTCACATGTATCACTGGATATCCGTTTTTCTTTCTTTTTAGACAATAGTTCAGCTTTACAAACTGAGATTCAAAATCTCAAATTCAGTGTTAATACCTCAAATATTTGTGATAAACTTTCACAAATAACTATGTAAAGATAATTGTATATCTCACTAAATTTGAAGAAATTTCTTTCTGCTTCTTCCTTTTCTTACTTTTGTTTCTTCTCTTTCATCGTTGTCGACTTTTAGTTCTTTTTAGTTCAGATCCAAGAAACAACACATGGTCATTGACCTATGAAAGCCAAAATACTTCTAGTCCTTAGACCAACCAGACTTCTGAATAAGCCAAAAATCGCTTGAATCATAAATTGAAAACTATGGAGTGATATAATGATGTATAATTTTATATATCAGCAATCATTTCATGCACATGTGTAGATGTGGCAACATCAACAAAGCCCAGTCTGATGAAATCCTAATGGATAAAATACTTCACAAAAAAAAAACCTGTCCAGTTTTTCATATTTTCATAAAAACTATGGAGTGTAACTTACTTTCCCTATTGGTTAAAGAATCACAAAATATATCTCTTTAAAACACGCCAGTTGGCAAACTTTATTTTGGCGGGTTTTGAGGCTGTCAAAATCTAGCCTCTATTTTTACAAATTTTTGAAAAACCAAATTTTATACATGTATCTTTTTTATAAGTACTCAGGCTTCATTTTAGCATTTCTTTTCATCAAATTTTATATGTGCACTATTTATAAACTGCTCAGCTTTATTTTTATATTTAACTTTTAATTAAATATATATATTTTTTTATATATATAATTTTTTATAATTTTCTAATTATATAAATTTTTATACTCTTTCCTCAAAAGAAAGTGCAATGAACAAACCTAGTCTATTATATTATTTTTTATCTATTTTTCTTTGAGTATTTTTATACAATTTTACATTTCTTTTTTATTATATAAATTTTCATATGTTCATATGTCCAAATCAGGAACATTTATTTAACATATGTACAAAGGATTTATAGTAAACTTACATATATGCATGTTCATGAGAACTTAGTTTCACTGCTTTATGTATAAATAGATATTGAGTCAAATAATGTCTCCAAAATTAAGTCAGTAAATGCTTAATCATTCTGTAGAAATGTAGGAAGAAAGTTGTTTATTGTCATAATGAAATATATGTGTACAATGCTTGTATGAATTGAACATCTCTATGAGTAGCCATCTGATAAAGGAAGTCAATGGTTTAACTTCTGACCATGAGGCCAATTATCAACACCAGCTGTCTAAGTGATGTTTTCAGTGCTGAATGCAAGAAAGGTAAAATACTCGATTGGCTATAATTTGTATTAAGGATCTATTTATATTTAATTAGGAGTATGATGGAAGTCTCTTTTTGATATACGTGGGAAGGCTTCTGATTGGTCGGCAAAAGTTCTCCCTAAGTGATCTATTTTATGTAAAATAGATGACTTATGTAAAAGACATGTTTTAGTCTTTCATTAATTGTCCTTTAGGGTGTGCACTTCTGGTGTTGCAATAGGTCAAATTTAATGATATAGTTGCCCTTTGTTTTCCCTTGATCGCGTGACATCATATCTTTCAATGTTTTTACATACACTAGTTATTTTAGTAGTAGTAATGTTATCTTGATTTTTTTCGGTTTTATTTTATTATTGGATGATTACTGGACATTAACCATTAAGGTGATTTATGTTTAAAATAGAAAATGCAAGAAAACCTAATTCTATTAAAGTGTTAAAACACAAAGAATATTTATGACAAAAAAAGTGGTAATAAAAAATATTACCATAAAATGGTAATATGAAAATACAATATGATTAACAAAAAAGACAGCTTTAACTGGTATATCAGTCTTCTATCATTAGAGTTAAGATTAAGGACAAAAATGTAAACAACTAAAAATGAACACACCCGAGACCAAATATTAAATGAAATAAAATATAACACTTATATGCTTTAAGCACACTAATCACCCCTTCTGCTTACAAAGTGATGGCTGATAGGACTTAATATAAACAGATTTTAACACTTTTAAATCAAATTCAGAATTAGTGAAAACATGTTTTGGGTATAAGATTGCTGTTTTTTTATCAAATGTTCAACTATCACCAATCCTTGTTTTTTGTTTTAATTTTTCTTCTTGTCTTAACATGCCCATTTTTATCACTTTAATAAAATTTTGTACCCTTGCAAAAATACTTCAAAATCTAATTCACTGGAGCCATATCTTTTTTATTACCTTATTTTCCGTGTTTAAGACTCACTTTTTTTAACCCAAAATTTGATATCTGAAACCAGCGTGCATTCTATACACCAAAGGCATGAATAAAAATATACACTACAGTTCAAAAGTTTGAGGACATGCCAAGAATTAGCATGGGAGGAATTTGACAGAAAAGTGAAACCTTTCTATCAGAAAATGAAAAAGAGCTCTTAGAGTCATTGGAAAAAAAATGAATTAATTATCAAACTTATAATTTGTGAAACTTTTGCAATGAATGCCAAAAATTTGTGCTGCAGTAATCAACAATAAAGGAGGATATTTTGATGAGAGCAAAATTTAATCATAAAATGATTTTTTTCTTTTTGTCATAATATAATTTCTAATAAAAAAACATGTCTCACTTTCTTTAACGATGTATAATAATTTTCTCTTATTTAAAATATAAAACAACTACATTTTGGGTGAATTTAAAAAAAAATACCAGGGGTGGCCACAAAATTTTGAACTGTAGTGTATATATATATATATATATATATATATATATATATATATATATATATATATGTATGTATATGTAAATTTTCAGATAAACCTAAAAATATATCTGTAAAAGGACAATATGAATAAATATTCACACACACACACACACACAGACACACACACACACACATATATATATATATATACTGATAACATAGTTCTTAAATGACTTAATCATATTTTAAATCCATGCTATTGCTATAAATAAAACATTCAAATCAACTATGCGACGATATTGAGTCTGATTTGCTATCTCTTCGTCACCGAGGCCCGTTGGAACAGTTGGTATGACATTTGCTTGATAACCTAACTGTCCGGGTTTCAATTCTCAGTAGTGGATGCGCACTGCTGATGAGTCCCAAATATAGGATGAAACGGCCATCCAGTGCTTTCTGAATTCTGTTGAGGTTTCTTTCAGACTCAATGAATTACTTAATTATATATATATATATATATATATATTTTTGTCATCCACAGACAGACTGTTTCGCTGTTTCACAGCTCATCAGTGTGGCTAGACATCCGGTTGCCTCTAGCTAGGATCGAAACCCGACTGAATTTGTGTCAGTCCAAACTTCTCCCACTAAGCCGTCAGCTTATGGTATGAAGGTGAATTTTAGCGTGTTTATTTTTAGATTCGGATAAACACACAGTGACTGAGAGTGACTCAATTCTGTCGATATATATATATAAAAGCCATATATATGTAAATATATTTAAATAGGCATGCATAGTTGATTTGAATGTTTTATTTATAGCAATAGCATGGATTTCAAACATGATTAAGTCATTTAAGATCTATGTCATCAGTAACATAATGGATGGGATTGAGGATGATGTTCTCTTTGATCATAATATTGAATTCAATAATGAAATGTCTGATTAAAGATTTTATAGATTTGGAACCAAACTAAATAACAATAAATCTTTTGTTTATTTATGGTATTCTCTTATTTTGACATTATGACCTTTTTGTGTTTAGAAAAAAACATACTAATTTTTGGAGATTGAAATTTTATTCAATAAAAATCTTTTAAATATGACTGTAGATTTTTTTTTTCAAAAACTTTGTCTCCAAAATATGGGTGAATCTTATACAAGTATTTAAAAAAATATGGTATGTCTGAAAAAAAATTATTTTACAAAATTGTAACAAAAATGATCAAAAATGAAAAAATACCTTATAAAAATTTAAAGTTTAAATTTAGAATTGAAAAAAAAATTAAACAAACTTGAGACTAGACCACCAACTTTATATGGCTGAAAAGAAACATATTTTTCAGTTATTTGCTTAATTTGTAACTTCTGGCCTTTTATTAATCATCCCACAAAGGTCAATTCTTAATGTCTGCAGAGCAAGAAAATACAAATTTATATGAATTGTCTATCATTCTTAATGAACTGCTTATAACCTGTGGAAAAAAATGAATGGATATAATTGAACATCTGAGATGAGATAAATGAATTAATAATAAGTAAATAAAATATATAAATAAATAACACACACATGCACACACACACACATATATATATATATATATATATATATATATATATATATATATATATATATATATATATATAATGTGAACATTGAAGTCAACACTCAGAGGCCTCTGAATGTTGACTTCAATGTTCACTTTTATATTTATATTTACATACGCTCTATCTCTGATATTGAGCACTTTATCCCATAAATATAGTACACCTTAAAACTATATTTCTTCATATATATATATATATATATATATATTGTTTCATTGAAGATGGCTGACAAGGGACTATGATTAAGCTTTTTGTTGTCCTTTCCTCATTAAAGTCTTTTCATTCTCTTTCATTTCCTGTAACCTCCTGTGACCTAGTGACATTATTGCCTTGCTTGAGGTGAAATGATTTAAAAAAAAAACTCAGGAAGAATAAATTCAGTATCAACTGTTCACTCTGTAATGTTATGTTTGTAAGGTCTGATAAGAATACAAGACTAAAGTTTTCATACATACAATAATTGTTTATTTTCTTCTGGACTCTTTTATCTAGTTGTCTTGTGTTCATATATCCTAATTTTAGCTTTGTTCACTCCTTTGTTTATACTGGTACACCCACCAACATCCTTTGACACCTGATTCTGTATTTGGTGACTTTGAGGTCATCTAAGTTAACCCTAGGGTCTTTTGACTTGCTGAAGTATATACTGGGGGCCACTACAAATCAACTTGTCTTAGAGGTTCTCAACTGTTTTTTTACCTATGGACCACTTTTACTTTGAATTTTTCTTGGTGGACCCTCATAACCATTCGATGAAAAAAGCTTATTTTATTTTTTACTAAAAATAATAAGTTTAGGATTTGCATTATAAAAATAGTAAATGTATATGCTTCGTTTTTAAGTAAAACTAATTTAATGAAAATAAACTTGTATTTAACAACTAAAATCTATGGATCATTTATGTACATGAGTAAAATAACCCATAATAAACCATTTTAAAATATGTGAATAATTAATAAATTAAAAAAATGCCAATTTATTCAGTGAGATCCCTGTGGTTATTGCTGCTCTGAGTTTTTTTTATATTCAGCTCCATATTTGTCAATGATAATTGAAGGTCGCCCCTTTTCACAATGTCAAGTCTTTTACTATATTAATTTATATTAATATTTTATTTTATTAATATTTAAAATTAATATTATTTATTATCAATATATTAAATTAATTTATATAACAAATTATAATCTTTATATAATTTTCCTTTATATATATATATATATATATATATATATATATATATATATATATATGCACATTTCATTAAAAACAACTGACAAGGTGCTTTTATTTAGCTTTTTATACAATTTCTCATGCGATCTAATAATGTTTTACTTTTCAGTTAAAATATAATCCTTGAAAATGGCTAAATGTATAGCCAAAAGTGCTTGGATAAAAAGAACATTCAGACAGTTTTTATATAATTTATCATCCAAAAAGAAAAACATTATTAGATCGCATGAGAAATTGTATAAAAAACTAAATAAAAGCACCTTGTCAGTCGTTTTTAATGAAATGTGCATGAAAGAAGGATTGCTGCCTAAATACACAAATATATATATATATATATATATATATATATATATATATAATCCTTCCTTTATATATGCTTCTCAGTTTTTATTCAACTTTTACAATCAAAACATATGGTAGAGTAAAAGGGACACTAATTTACATTGTTTGTTCTTGTTTTCTGTTAGTTTTAGAGTTGTTTGTCTATTTTTAGTATTTTAATATGGTATAGATTACTCTAGAAATTCCAATTCTCAGTTGTAACAACCATTCCGAAGTGAGATTGCTCTATGAACTAAAATATTACTGTGGATCCACAATTTGCTAATTTTTGGGTGGACCCCCAGTAATGTTACATGGACCCTCCAAGGCTCTATATGCACCCCAGTTGAGAGCCACTGTCTTGGATGAAGGTTCCTGAGGGATATGAGATTCAAATAAGACCTCTAGTATTTCCTAGTAGAAATCTCATAGTATGTTTGTTCATTTAATATTATTTTATAGCGGCAAAAGCAAAAGGCCCCCTTAAATGAGAAATGCATTTGTTCCTGTTACAAAAAAATAAAAAAGGATTAAATCATCAGTCAGATCTTTACTTGACTTATTAGAAAAGTCTTTCTCAATGTGGCTGCTAGCACTACTTTATGGGCTCTGTTATGTTGAAAGGTGGCACTGGAAGGTTTCATTTGGGGGACAGTGAACATAATCAGGGGGGCAGTGGGCATTTATCCATTTTTTTTCAAATTTTGAAAAATTATTCAATATTGGTTACAAAAGAAATTTCTGGAAGCTATCTAAAGCTGTAGGAAGCTATCAAACTTTTCTTCATTACATTTGCAACTTCTTGGATGGCTGAATGTGATTTTCATGCATAGCTTCTTACTAAACAAATAAACTGTCTGCAAATTACAAAACAAGGAGATCTATGATTATTTTTAAGCAGCATGGGACCTAGAGTAAGAGTCTTAGCCAGTAAGCACCAAAGTCAACCATCGCATTGAAAACATTGGGATAATCTATCAAATGAACCTAGAGTAAGAGCCTTAGACAGTAAGCACCAAAGTCAACCATCGCATTGAAAACATTGAGACAAATTATCTAATGAAAGTTTTTTTAGCATTTTAATCATTGGCATTTATAACAAAAATGAAAACAATATTAAAATTATTTTTGCACTAATACCTAACTGTTATTTTGCAATGAAAGGGGAATTCAGTATAATATATGATAGGGGGATGTTGACAAAAAAGATTGTGCTCAAAGGGGCTGCTGGTTAAAAAAAAGTTGGGAAACATTGCTTTAAAAGATAAATAAATGAGGATGCTAAATTTTAAGAATAATATTATCTTTTGATTTTTAGATGACTCATTGTCAGTCATTATTATTAAATTTGACTAGCATTTTCTTTCATCATAATTTTTCATTGTTTTTATTACAACTTAACTGAGCCACCAGTCTACAAGATTATACAAACAGATCTAAAATAAAAAGTATAACTTTCCAGTGAGACTTGAACTCACATCCTTTTCTCCCCAGGAAAGCCTGATTATTTCTTATTATTTTCAGGGGGATGACTTTGACCACAGACACTTTTTAAATTCTCTACAGCAGTGAAATCAAAATGTCTTTTGCTCCATCACAATAAGCAATGTCACTCTCTTTAAATGGATTGATGCCATTAAACTAATCTTCAATTTTTAGTGATATACTTTGTCAATTGCTGCCTGTCTGTATTTGTGTATATAATCTATGACCAGCTAAAAAGTAATGGTACCTGTTTAGGAGTGCCAGAAAAAATCTTTAAATCCATTTTGTCCATCACAGAAAATAGGACTTTTTGGTTTATCAAACAATTGCAAGGAAAAAAAGTTTTTTGAAGAAAGAATTATAAAGTCTTCCTGCAAAAGCTAAGCAAAGTATTAAGAAACAGGAAAATTTCATTAGAAACAAAGAAAAGAGTACTGAATTGTTACGTAATGTCAGTACTGAAATCCAAAGGTGCATTGGGATAGCCAAAGATGCATTCCAAAAGTTAAGCAGAGTATTAATAAACAGAAAAACTCAGTCAGAAAGAAAGAAAAGTGTCCTCCTATATGGCAGCGAATGCTGGACAACCTCCTCACAAATGAAGAAGAGACTTGAAGCAACAGAAATGTGGTTCTACAGAAGGATGCTGAGAATACAATGGACTGAACATGTGAGCAATGACAAAGTTTTAGAAAAAATGGAAATAAGAAAGGAAACTTATATTTAACATCAGGAAGAGATAGTTGAAAATTCTAGGACTCATAATGAAAAAAGAGGGCTTGAAAAATTTGAAACTCACAGCATGGAAACAATGTATAGTGAGCTTGAGTAAATGGATGACAGAACAAGGTTTAGGAGAGATAACAAAAAAGTAAAATTTAATAAGAAGAAAGGAAATTGTGGAGAGCCATGATCATCTATTTCCTGAAGGAACATGGCACATAAAGAAGAAGACCAATTTCAAATTTATAAATGCCTTCCAAACACTTTGTTACAAATATCAAATTAATTAACCTTAATAGATTAATTTTTCTTAATCTTCACATCAGAAATAAAAACAGAAGCATTCAATTAAAATCCCCTAACTTTAGAAAAAAAAAAAAAACTCTACTAAAATAAATTAATTGCTTTATTATATTTGGGATGTAGTACTGGAAATTGTGAAGAGCAATGATTGCCAACATCCTGAACAGACATGGCAAGTAGAAGAAGAAAGCATTGTCAAAACCTTTATGGCAGTAATAAAGAAAATCCAAATTGGTGGAAAATAATTGTTATGTTCACAATTCAGGCATTTTAGCAGGTAATTGATTGTCGGATAATAAATTAACGGATATCTAGGTAAATTTAGTACTTGATAATACAAAATCAATCATAACTTGTTGTTGCTGGGACTTATTCTATTTTTAGAGCAAAACATTAAACAAACCCATTTTACCCCACCCTATGCTAACAAGTTTGTGTTTTCATTTTTGTATTAATACCAAAAATAAGAATATTTTACAGTTATATTTTATTTTGATTTAAGTTTCATCATTATCATTTTATTAATGTATTGTAAAGTAATTAAAAAATGAAGTAAGAATAAAGTAAAAATAGCCTTTATACAACATTTTTTGAAATTCTGTGATAGAAGATCTATCAGTCTTTTTCAAATATACATAAGCAATGAAATAAGAAAAGTTGTGGAAAAACCTTTATAATT
This sequence comes from Acanthosepion esculentum, assembly GCA_964036315.1. Classification (NCBI taxonomy): domain Eukaryota; kingdom Metazoa; phylum Mollusca; class Cephalopoda; order Sepiida; family Sepiidae; genus Acanthosepion; species Acanthosepion esculentum. The sequence continues at coordinate 71,022,646 of OZ038498.1, forward strand.
TAAAAGTGAAAAAGAAATTATTAAAGATGAAAAAAAAAATGGATATGGCTATACAGATGATGTCTAAAAAGAGAAACAAAATTACCTTGATAAGCTCAGAATAAAGGCATCAGAGCCAATTATACAAATGCCAAGATTGCCAAAACATTAGTAAATGTTTATAGAAAATAGACAAGACAAATTGTGGAAAAGGAGATAAAAGTAAACCAGATCTTAAATGAATATAGAAAACTGTCCCAAAGGGAATAGCAAAGCAGATATGATGGTGTAGGGACAATAAAACACAGGGAATTATGTAAATAGTTTGGGTTCAATTATAGAAAGAAATAATATGGGCATAGATTATAGGATTTCTTTAAAATGAAAAGGAAAAAACTCTAGCACATTAAAATTCAAACTGCCCCATTAAAACAAGATGTCTGAAACTGAAAATTTCTGAATTCAGTTAGATCATGGGGGTAGATATTCAAGCAACTGAAGGGAAAAGAAATTACCAAAACCTTGCCTGAGAATTGTGATTAATTTAAAGTGTATCAAAAATATTTTTGTTTATTTATAAATTTCTGTTACTTACTTCATGTACACACAGTGACTCTCTCTCCCTCTCTCTCTCTCTCTCTCTATATATATATATATATATATATATATATATATTATATATGTATATGTATGTGCAAACTTACTTCTCTCTCTCTATATATATATATGTATATATATATAGAGAGAGAGAGAGAGTCACAGTGTGTACATCAAGTAAGTTTGCATACACACACATACATACATATATATATATATATATATATATATATATATATATATATATAGTCAAACCTAATGAGCCAGACAAACCTACCAAGGTTTCACTTAGGCAGATCTGCCTAAGTGAAACCTTGGTAGGTTCGTCTGGCTCATTAGGTTTGCTCTACGTTTGTATCGAGCTCTTTAGTTAGTTGTTTACTTGTATCGGGGTTTTTTCTTTGGGCCTTGAACCTGTATCTGTCTGATTATTTTCGACAGACTTTCATGTTCCTGGCTCTTTCTTTTTTAAAACCTTTTTTTCCCTTCATGATTGATTTGGCTATTGTTAAATCAAGAATTCGAAGGTTTTTCGACACGAGTATAGTTACCTATATTTATATATATATATATATATATATATATATATATATATATTTATGTATGTATTTATGTGTGTATGTGTGTGCATATATAAATATTAAAGTGAACATTGAAGTCAACCCTGAGCAGTGACAGTCTGCTTCATGCTTAACCACAATCATCAGGCCTGAAGACTGCAATTAAGCATGAAGCAGTTTGTCGCTGCTGGGTGTCGATTTAACTAGACACTTTTAGATTTATATATGCTCTATCCCTGATATTGAGCATTTTAATACATAAATATAGCATACCTTAAAACTATATTTTTATCATATATATATATATATATATATATATATATATTCACACTTACACAGAGGTGAATCAGTGGAAACAGGTTGTGCAATAACTGAGCAGTACTAAATTTAAGAACTAGATGAGATATCCATAGAGAATATGGGTAGAGGAATGAGAAAATCTACCTCCATATATTAAAAAAAGGGTTCATTTTGGAATTTGCTGTAGGTTACTCGGATCAACATGCACCTGATGAAGGCCGGAGGGCACAATGGCTGAAACGCTGTTATAACACCAACAAAAATGGGGACAACAGTTCGCACATAAGTGTAAATTTGGGGTACTTTGATGTGGCGTAATGATTAGCAAGCTCATTTTGCTAGATCAATTAGAACTGAATAGCGAGTTTGATCCCCACTGGGTGCCCTAATCTTTCAGCCTTGTGCCATATCTATTTGTGCTACACTTAGAAAATCAGTATAAGTAGTGTAAATAAAAGTAGAGCTGTTTGAAAAAATGAAAATGTTCTCATTTCTTCTGCGAGATTTGTTCCAGAAAATATCTCTGAAAAACAGGACATGAGAGTCATGTCATTGCATACATTATGCTAAACATTTAATAATAGATATTCTAATGATAGCTACTTGCCCAACTTACTATAAGACTTTCAAGACTTAAATGGTATATGAGTGTGAATGGTAATAGCAATCACATCTAAAACATTAGGAACTGTGAACACACATGTAGGGTGTGTCAAAAAGTGTGTAAGTCATTAGCTGGTCTAAAAAGCCATATATGGTCCTACACTCAACCATAAAAATCAACTGCATGAAACACATAATAATAAAATAATAGCATTAATTACTTTTAGAGAATATGGAGTTGCAAGAATCTAAATGGTGGTCATCCTTGTTCATTTAATCATCACCACTACGACCACCACCATTTTCTTGGCCATTAGAAATCCATACAAACCTCTCATCAGCAAACTAATAGGGGGGGAATGAATGGTCCATTAAAGCTGATCATCCATAGGTGGGAGGGGATTATTTTCGAGTTATAAAACCACCATAGTAACTATCAGTAGTTATGATCATAATGTAAATACTATAAACATGTATATATGACATAAATAAATATATACTTAATGACTAAAATAATAGATTTGTCACAGCTACTTTCTCACGCATATGCTAATGTATCGTACTTTATAAGCTGTACAACTGAAAGGCCAGCCACCACCGGCAAATGGTCACTTTGAGAATTAATACTTTGAAATACATTGCTGACAATTTGGAATTTTTTTCCTGCATAACATTTTTTTTTATTTTGCCTGCAGATTTTATGTTGCATCTGAAGTTCATTAATGGGGGGGGGGGAGCATAGATGAGAGGTTTGTCTGTATTATATATCTTCTTGTTTGGATTAATATTTTACCCAGAACCATGTTAATAATATTTACAACAGTGATATAATAACCAAAAAAAGTAATTTTTCTTTAAAACTGGCATCTTTCTTGGCTCTTAAACAGATTTTCACCTGGCAGATCCTTAAAAATGCATAAATAGGGAACAAATGCCTGAAAACATATTCAAAGGATTAATCTCTTTATAAAAAAAATGGTAGCCACTATATTCTGAAGATGACTTCAAAAACTTATTCATACCTCCAATTTCTATTTTGAATCAATCTAAGAAAAGAGGATGCTCAGAACCATTCCAAAGGAGTGAGAAATGAAGCTGGAGGAATTAGAGATTGAGAAAGACTTCAGATTGTCCTGACTCGGGCAGTCTTAGGATTGCTAATAATGGTGAGGAAAGCTTTTGTTGTCACTTGATCCCCTGTAATAAACACTAGAAACCTTTGGTGCAAAATGCAAAAATAAATAAACTTGATAAAAAGAAAAGAACAGAAGAAATCCTGAATGGACATAGTAAAAACAAAACAACTCAAGTTTATCATTAAACGTACTGAAGGCAATCAGGGCAAAGTGAAACGTTGAGTAACCATATATCTAACGGGCATGTGTAAATGGATAGCAGAACTGGGACTGGAAGGGATAGCCAAGTGACAAAAATTGCTACAAAGGATAGGAAGTTGTGAAGAGCCATAATCACCTACATCTTGACCACATCCTAAATGATCCATTTAATACAAACAATGTTAAATTTTATTATGCAGGTGAATGCTTTCACAATAAAATTGGTATTGATTGATTGATATTGGTAAAATGTTCAGGATATATATATATATTTTTTATTTACATGTGGACTATTGTTCTCATCTTTGTTGTTGTTATCATAACATTTCAGCCATTTTATCGATTTCATCATCTTGTCGATCTGGGCATGCTTCAGGAAATTTAAACTGAATTAGGGTCCCAGCTATGGGCAAATAGTTAACCCCAAAACTGAGGTAAAAAGCATTATAAAAGTGTAAAAATAGGTTTTAATACCAGAAATACTTTGTAAAAAATTATTACCAGAAATAAATTTTTGAAGAAAAAAAATATTACCAGCAATACGTTTTTGAAAAAAACTATTACTTGCAATACGTTTTTGAAAAAATATTACCAGCTATACATTTTGAAAAAATAATACCAGCTATACGTTTTTGAAAAAATAATATTACTAGCTATACATTTTTGAGGAAAAAAATATTAACAAAAATAGATTTTTGACAAAACAAAAATAATGCCAGAAAAAAAAAAAAGCTGTTGGCATTAAATGAGATTGGGGTTAATATGCCGTAAAACAAACCAAACCAAACCTTATTTGCAGTTGTGAGATTTTATTATGCAATCTGAAGATTATTCTTGATATTGTAAACTAGTGACATTCCATCATCACCAATTTGTCCCAGAATTTTCATTGATTACAATGAATGAGCATCCCTCAAGGAATCCCCATGCCTTAAGCATCCATTGAGGCTTACACTCAACCCAGACTTCAAGTGGAACTCTTATATATGATCCATCATTAAAGATGCTGAAAAAAATGTCTGTTCTCTGTAGAACTCCGGTAAGTACCTGACACCACCTACTATCCTTTATCTTTACAAGACCGAGATCAGGATGAAAAGGGAGTACTGACACCATATATGAGTAGAAGCTGCCCAAGTCTTCACTTTTCATTCTCGATAGGGTCCAGAAGCATATCTTTGTCCTTGTAGGTGACAAATTATTTTCCACCCTGCAATCCCTTTCTCACAGACAAAACATTGCAAGTCTCTTCAAACGAACTACATTCCTTACTTTCACCAGTTCTAAACATCATGACTAAGACCCACCAAGAATCTGCGTTATGAATGTAAATAGAGAGAAAAGATCCAGAATATTAAGAACATTGAAGACATGAAAGTAATCAGACTACCACCTTTAACCTTGTGTTAGTCACCTTGGATTTCTGAAAATCCCACGGCAACTGAGCTACAACTGCACCACACTGCAGGCTAGACACCCTCACTGGGACAGGAGGGAGCAAAAGAAACAAGCTGTCAACGAGGAATTACAAGTACTTTAAAAAAATTGGGATTACCCCCCCCCCCCCCTGTGACTAACGCGGGGTTAAGCAAACATCACAAAGAGAAACATGTAAGGTTGATGAAAAAGTAGATGAATGACTTCTCAACGGTAATTTTTAGTGATGAATGTAGAGCTACATTTGATGGGTTTGCTAGAGTTGGGTACTACATGGAAACAGTCAGTCAACAAAACAAACGGGAGGTGGAGTTAAATTTGGAACTCGCATTGTAATCAGTAAAATTTATAGGTTCTATCAAAAAGTGATCATGGTTGAAGATAAATGCAAAGGATAATTGTAAATTCAATAATATGTTGTTTGAAATGATTTTCCAAGCGTAGCTTAGATGTGGCACAAGGCCGAAAGTAGGGAGCACCCAGTGAGAATCAAACTCACTACTCAGGCGTAATTGTTCTAGCGAGACAAGCTTGCTAACCACTACGCCGCCTCAGGGTGCCCATAGTATGTTTTTGAATTGTACACGTTGTAACCAAGAAGATTTAAGCTAAAAAGTAATGCAAGATAATGATCCTTCATATATTTGCTAAAAATGTTTCAAAGACATTAAATTAAATGGAATGGTCCACTACCTTTCCAGATATTAGTCCAATATTTTGCTCCAGAAAACACCGAACTCTTGCTGCCACGTTCTATTTTTACAAGAGTTAGATCAGACCAAGAACAGAATATTACTGTTATATCTGGGGTGGTGGTTCCTGATCCTCACTGTTCAACTTTGACAGAGTTCAAAAGAATTTATGCAGCCTCGTTATTATTCTCCTCTCTACAACCCTTATCCAACTGGTGAAATGTTTCCAGCCTTTCACTACTCTATTGCTATTACTATGACAGATGTTTGGACAAGTTACATTCCTTAGTTCCATCAGCTCAGAGCTTCACAGATAGGACCTGCCGTGCCATGTTCACAGTGGCAAACCATCTACATTCCCTTCATGTTCCTTTGATAAAAAGGTCAACTCATACAGCCTCTTCCCCATAACTATTACTCTGTGGAACAAACACTCGAGAGAAGGCTTTCCTGACAACTACAATCTTGGCCTCTTTAAGTCCAGGGTCAACTGATATCTTACTTGTCCTTGTAATACTTTCTTACTTTCCCATCACTTACAATATCACTAAGTAACCCTATGGCCTTGAGTGGCTCTTGCGCCTTGTATTGGATGTATCAGTAAAAGTAAATCTTATGATCTATCATTGAAGATGGAAAACAATATTCAAGTAGTGAAGATATATATACGAACTAGGAAGAAATAGAAATGATTGCAAATAATGTTCAAGTCGAAACAGCACTAAAAAATCTAAGAAAAAAAGAACTAAAAAATGGTTATACAGTGTAACCCGGATATAAGAGAGTTGTCGGGACCGGAGAAGTAGTATCTTATACCCGGGTTTCTCTTATATCCGGGTTTGGTCTATTATATATACATTAACACAGGCTCTAATTTGGGACCAGATAAAAATCTCTCTTATATCCAGGTTTCTCTTATATCCGGGTCTCTTATATCCGGGTTACACTGTAGTAGGAATCCTAACACTCAGTTTACAGCCGATGAAATTCTTAACTAAACACTTAAAAATGCATATATTCAAATTGCCGTGTTATTTCATTCAATATCTCCATAAAAACATAATGCATACCAAATAAAAGCTTATTTCATGAACTTTGTTTCTATCTTATTTATTTTTATATGTACTACAGTGTGCGATGAACATTACAGTTTGAAAATAGACACATTTTGGTGATTTCGCAAAATTTTGGCCACTTTTTTCACTGACGGCAGTTTAGACTTCCTCAAATTTTGTAATATGCACACTCCGCAGGGTTTATTACAATTTTGGTAACACGTTAGTTTGAAAGTTAACATTCTAAGCTTCATTTTCATATATGTTATATTTTTTAATTTTAATAAGAAGTTTGTAAACAATTCAAATGAAAAGTTTGATCGTAAAATTCAAATGTTTCTTGTAAAAGTAAAAATACATAAAATATATCATTAAAACGCTCATTTAATATTCTATGAAACTAAATTAAAATCAAATATGAAACGATAGCTCCATTTTGCGCGTGTGCGATTATGTGTAACCATGTGCGACTCGCTCGGCCATCATTTCAACTCCACGCGAGACTCAATCAATACACAGCGTCAACACGGACACAAAAGAATCGACCAGCATGTTTTCTATGGACGAAATTTTCAAGGAAATTGCTAAGAATTTGTTTTAAATATTAATTTTCTATGATATGTAGAATAAATGGGATTTAAAAACCGTTTTCGTCATAAAAATATGAAACAAAAATCGAATTGTTTACTTTACGCTCAGATTCAAATCACGAAAAAAAAACGTAGTACTTATTGATCGAAAAATGTTCACATTCAAAGAATGAGATAAAAAAAAACATTCTACAAAAAATTCTAGAATGTCTTTTATGTTTTTGCAGTATTCTCACAATAATTATCAGCATTTCAGTTACCAAGTAACATTTTGTTTAAAGTTACCCCTTCAAACAATTTTCTTACTTTTTAAATTATCTAATGAATGGATTTTACGATTTATTGCTATCTGGATACAAATTTATGATTTAATATTCATTTCCTAATTTATTATTATTTCTTAGTAATATTTCATACGGATTATGATTATTAGTAGTAATCATTCGTGGGTATTCCTTGGCGTGTGTTAAGCGTCTCTCTCTCTACAGTCCAGAAATTGTACATGTTGAGTCAGGACTGTACTTGTTCTGCATCTGCTCAATATACATTCTCTAATCTGTTGATTTTAGGTCATTAACCATGATAAATGGAAAGAGCACCCCCAGAAATGGCAGGATATGAAATTTGGTGTTTCTAGTGTAAGAAGTATTCACTTTATGACACAATTCAAGCAAGTCTAAAATCGGCCTCTCAAATACCTTGTGACAAAAGGTTAAAAAGCAATTTTTTTTCAATTTTGAAATGGAATAATCCAGAATATATTCAATCTATCACTGCCCCCAAAATTAGGCATGTTACTGGTATAGTCATAATGTGATATTTGAAATCTGGGATGAATGTGGGTCTTATTTCCAGTTTTATGAAATGTTAAATCTCAGGTTATGAGTTGTTTGCACGTCGTTTCAGAAGTTTTGATTTATAAAATTTGCATATTCAGACTGAATTTATTTAAGAAATATGGAGTGATACTATCTGTAATTTTATTATTAATTTCTTTGTTATGTACCTAACAAGCTAGTATAATTTTAAGTAACTGTTGTTCTTAATTGCTTTTTAAAATATAGGAGTCCAAATATGGTATTTTGTCCTAATTCATAATAGACAAAAAAAAAAAAAAATGAGTAAGTCGAGCAAATGTGTAAAAATAAAAATAAATCTGCCAAAATTAAACGGTTTGAAACATTTTGATGAAATAAGAACTGCTAAGTTTCTTTAATCATGTAGATTAAAAGATGCAATAACACCTAGTACCTGTTTGAAATTTTCATCTGTGATACCTAGTTATATAATCAGTTGTTAAGGCGTCATTATAACTTTATTGATATGTATCAAATATATGTTTCTATGCATTTATTTTTTTTTTATCTTATAGAATATTTTCCCCTTTGTTTGCATCAAACCCGATATCCTCCACATGATCAATGTTTTACTTTTAGGCTCGATAAACTGAAACTTAAACTCACATGATACACTGCTCAACAAAAAATTATAATAAATGTTCATTAATGAACATTTTACCAACATCAGTTGGTTGTTGTTGTTGTTATTATTAATAATAATAATATTAATTTTTTTATTGCAAAAACATTGACTTACATAAATTAAATAATTAATATCTCTGCTGACAAAGCTGGCATTGGAAAATTCAATAAACAAACTCTGCCTTCTGTTCGTTAAATGTTTTTGTGTAGTAGAAATGTTTTCTGTTTGTTGATTACTGTTCAACTGTTGAATTTTAAATAAATTAAAAAATATTTAAATTCTCGTTTAAAAATCTCTTTCCGCGAAAATAAAATACCTGTATTTCGTAATTGTTTAATAAATTACTGAAAAATCAACAACTCACTTTACAAAAAACGATTTAAAAAAAACATTTATAAAATACAAAATAATTAAACTATTGAAATTATCACATCTTATTTTCTGTTACATGTGCAGGTAACAAAAAACAAGGTGTGATAATAAAGTTAAATTATAAACCACAAAAAAATCATGGAAAGAAGAAAAAAAACCATAATCCAGATCTAAAAATGTTTCAGTAAGTTTAAGTATCTTAAATTTTCATTGAACTTAATCCTATTTGAAAACTACTACTAATCCAGAAAGAAATCTTTTTTGTTGAAAGAAAGAAACTAAACCTGTGTCAACAATGAATAAAGGAAAACCCTAAAGTGTTTTTCATGTGAGAGTCAGAATTACGCTGACAGCATCTGCATTTATTGATTGGGTCAATACATCAATAATGGGCAGTTATAATCTTCTCATATGGAAACAAAAATGAAAATACGATTGTAGAAATGATCAAAATTACATTTTTAAGAAAAAGAAATTTAATAATATGCACAGATCGGAAATCATTGATCTTCTTAATTTTTTTAATTTTCTAAATTTTGTTTTTAATTTAAAGTAAAGAACGTTGGCACGTATTGTAGTCTTTGTTTATATTGTTTTTCAAATTGCAATGAATTTCACAAATTCGTTACACGATCGTATATAATTTAAGGTTCGTTGTTGAAACTGTTGCTAGCCTACCACTTCATACTTATTCTCAGTTAAACCTTTTGCACCATAAAATACAAATAAAGTCTAAATATAAAAAAATAAACATACATTTCTGTTGAGTGAGAAAGTAAGCAAATGTTACCTGACAAAGTGACAGATTTTTATTTTCTTTTAGGACTGACAACTTCAAGAGTGATAATGTAAACAAAAGTAGAGACAGACAAACATTTTTCCAACTAGGTAAGGCCACCAAAGCTTAAAATAATAGTTAAAAAAAATAAAAGTGGTTAATTTTCCCTTCTCTGACCAATTATTCTCGACTATTTAACCAAGATTTTTTAACTGAAAAAAAAAAGTATCTAATACTTTCTGACTTGTTTTATTTTATTCTTACTTTTGTGTGTTTTGGTTAGCGAATTTTATCTGTGAATTTATTCAGAAATCAGAAGTTAATTTTTTTAAAAATAAACTAGAGAGCCACTGAAAATTTCAGTTTTTTTTTAAAGAAACTGACTGAAACACTTATTGAAATTCACAACTTTTTAAAATGTTAAAGAAAAAAAGGTTACTTTTTGTTCTAAGTTTTTACAGAGTTGTTGTACATTCCAACTACTTAATGATATCGATAATTATGAGAATGGTTAGAGACTAATTATTAAAATTTTTTTTTCTTTAATAATCTATTTAATTGCTGGTCAGTTACTGCTGTGTCCATCGAGGTCGACAATCGGACAGGAAGTGGCAAAATAGAGCAATGCCAATGGAATTCCGGTCGAATTCAAACCCGCCTCACGGCAATTGACCAATCAGAGCGCCGCTTCGAGGAAAGCTTACCGTCGTCCTTCCTTTCCTAATACGGACATTGTTGCTAAGTTGGCCATTTCCGCTACTCTGTACGTGCGTGAATATCACTAATACTAGTTTAAAAACATTACACAATAACCTCATCGGGTCCACTTTTCTTACATATTTGACTAACAAGTTGTTAACGTAACAACAAATACAAACTACATTTGTACCTAAGCGGAAAAAAATACTCTTTCCCCGCGGAGTAATGAGGATTTATTACGAATGAAACGGCTTTATTAATTATCATGATTTCCCCAGGACATAACTTCATAAGACTTACCATCTGAGTCAGGATGCTTTTGTGCCTATCCATGCGTATAGATTGGAACAAGTAGAAGAATAATACAAGCATTCATTTACTTGAATGAAAAAAAAAAGTGCAAACGTCAGGCGTTTTACTGTCGTTGCGAAAGAACTACTGTGAGTGTTAATTACTTTTAAGTACAACTTCGTCCCGTTTAGAAACTCGTCAAAAAGTGTACCGTTGTTTGATATCAGCACGTAATTATAAGTGACACATTTTCTATCTCCGGGATATATTTATAAATCTAGTTCAGCGTAAAAGGTTTGTCATTTGTTTTTACCAGCTTTAGTTTGGGCAGTGCGAGCCGTGCATACTGCATTAATGACGACGAGAGCCACCCATATTTGACGTCAAGACCCGTTTTTTTTTTACGTGCCTTATTGTTTTTCTTTTCCTCTGTACATACTTGTAATTTTCTCCCCTCCCAAAAACTTCCTCCTCTTCTTACACATTTACAAGAGACATATGTCTTGTGTTTATTGATGTAACGTCACATTTTACTATTACTACTACTCTCCCGGCCGATCGAGCACAAAACATTATTAAAGCCTTGAAGAAAACTCGACCTGTTGGTTCTTCGACCAGGATTTATTCGACTTCACCAAATACGAGGAAGATCATCGTACGGAATTCTAATCATTTGAAAACATTTATACAACTTTTTATTTCTGCTTTCTCAGATCTATTTTTAATTACCTTCAGGGAGAAGGCTTAAAAAGACTGCTACACTCTTTTTCTTTTTGACAGACCATTCTAATCATTACTCGATCATCATTAATATCTGAGGAAAGGAAACGTTCAGTCTGTCAAGATGATGTCCGATGGGGGCGTAGTGGACGGTTCGTGGCAGCTGGACATAACTGTCACGGACTTGGACGTTGTTAGAACTTTACGAGTTAAAGGTGACCTCCATATAGGTGGTGTTATGTTGCAATTGGTAGAGGCTTTGGGTAAGTCCTGCTTAGCTTGTATATTTCTTGTATAATATTTGTTCAATGTTTGTCATTTATGTTGGTACTTGTGATCAACTCAAAAAAAATTGCTTTCGTTACAAAGTTATGACGGTTTTCAAACGGCCTAAAAACTGAAGAGAATAGATAGGACCGTTTTTTTTTTTTTTTTTTAGTTTAAAAAATAAAATATTTCTTATAAAACTTATCCGCACGCATTAATTTTACGTTGAACTAATTGCTTCCTGTCAGATAAAAAAAATTGGGAGCATTCTTGTCAAATTAAATGATTTTGTTTGTAGGACCACTCTTTTAAACAAGTTCTGAGAGATGAGGGAATTATTTTGTATGTGTGTGTTCTTCAGCAAAATTGTTTCTTGGATTTTTGCTACTTAAGGTTATCTCCCAAAATTCACATGGTCGCTCCCTTATCTTAACATACTCTCGTAATATGATGCTTGACTCTTTGAAAAAAAAAATTTTTTTTTCACGATTTGTTTATGAATCATTTAGTTTCTTAGAGAACTTTCCTTTTTAAAAATACTAAAACTAAAGTATTTCGAATCGACACGATTGAACTTATACAAAACATGTATTTAAAACTTATGGTCGGAATTGGTCTTTTTATCAATGGAATATTTTAATTTTTCCAAACCAAAACTAACCACGTCACTCAAAGTTTTTTTTTTTTTTTTTAGTTTAAAGTTTAATTACTTATTGTTTGTTTGTTTTTTTTTTTGTTTTTTTTCAGAAACCACCTGAGACTTGAGCCAATGTCTTTTAAATTCACTAATTTAAAAGTCTAAAAATTAAAATTTAAAAAGTATTTTTAAAAAAGTGCTTTTTTAAAGTCGATCACTGTAATTTTCTTATTTCAAAGAAATTACTCATGACATGAACTGAGCATAACTTCGATTTTAGTTCGAAGCTCTTTAAAATTTCTATTTATAATCAATCAACAAGTTTTATCGATCGAATTTCTCACTTTCACTTTGTTTCCGTATGCTTGCAGTCAAAACTTTGAGAATATTTTCATTTTCAACGCTTTATCCTTTATCAAAAATTCAACACAATTTATCTTGAATTTTATTTAAAGAGAAAGCTACATCTTAAATTTTAAAATGTCACTTTCTTTTTAAAATCTTTTTTTCCTCTTTTCATTTGCTGTTCTCAGTGCAGTAGTACTGATTAAAAATCACTTAATTTTTAAATCTTCCCTTCTCCAATTCATGTCAATTTGCATACCATTTATTTTGTGTCATATTAGGTTACTTTAATACTTAAAGCAAGGCGATTTACTATCTCGTTTTAAGCCCAAAATATTTCTTAAATGTCAAAGCCTGACTTCTCAATATTTCAAAGATTACTTGCATAAACCAACCCCTAATTACGCGAAAATACCGTGGTTAATTTAGCTAAACGTTTCCTGCTTGAGTTTATTTGGTCATAAATTTGTAAAAAAAAAAAAAAAAAAAAAAAAAATTTATTTTTTTTAAAGAAAATTTGCTAAAAGAAATTGTTTCGTGATATCATGCTTGGAGGTGCTGAAAAGTTTTGACCTACTTTCTAAAATTAGTACTTTGAAGAAAAATTTTAAGTGGGTCGGACTGAAAAAAATTTTTTTTTTTTTTTTTTTAGCATACCCCTCGGAGGAACCTTTTCTTCGCTCTATTCTCTACAGTTTCAGACATTGTTGTATTGAGGTGTCCTTGCTTATTTTTTTTAAACTGTATTTTTCTTATTTTTAATTTAAACTTTTTTTTTTTTTTTGTTCCGTTACTATTTTTACCTATCACGTCACGCACATTGAAATTCCTTTGACATTTCATGAAAAGAAATTTGATAACTACAAAACTAAAAGTTTTTATACTTTAAACTTTAAAACCCACTTAGTGACGTTTTAATTTTCCTAATTTCATTTTATTTCTTAAATCTTTTTTTTTTTATTGCTTTTTCAATTCTCTTTTATTTATTTATTTTTTTTTTTGTACGCCACTATTTTCGTAGCTCGTCTTGGTGTGGTACACGGTATGGAGCACCTAATGAGCGTCATCAAACTTGATACGCAGTGAAGTTTCCTCCTTACACGGTTTTTAATATTTTTCTTAACTTTTAAGTAGGAATATTGATATTGATCCCGACTTTTTATAAAACTTTGAAAAAAATGAAAGCAGATGAGATCATTTATTTGGAAATTGTATGCTTTTGAATTTGATTTCTGAGCTTTTTCTAGTGCTTAAAAAAAAAAGCTTGTAATATAAATTTCAGTAAAAAAAAAAAAAAAAATTATTTTACTCACACGAAGGTTACTCTCTTTTTTAAACCTATTCTGGAAAGCCTGTTTCGATTTTGTCAAAACGCATGGACAGTCATGCGACAAAAAGCGGATTAGAAACAAATTTTCAGTAAAATTCAGTCACGCATCTTTGGCACTAAAGTTAATTAAATTAAAGTTTTATAAATTTTGAGATGAAAGTTAATTGCCGACGCGTGAGTTAAATAAAAATTTTACTTTTTTTGTTCAGTCTTTCTTTACAATAATACAGTACACCATAAAAAAATTAGTTGTTAAAAACTAAAAAGGAAATTTTGTGATGAAGAACTTTGTCTTCCCGAAACAATTTATCAAAAATTTACCATTGCTACGTCAATGTTCTGAGGATGTATCTAGAAAATAAACATTGAATACTCCGGCTTCTACATGGACAAGAACACCAAAAATACGTTAACTTCAAAATTCTTACCGAAAAAGAAAATAAATGCCAAAATTAAAACCAAATACTAAAAGAAAAAGTATCAGTTTTCATTACTTGCTCTTTGGAGTTTTTTTTTTTTTTTTTAATTCTGGAAGTTTTCTCTAAGGAAATTTTAAAATTTACATTTTATTTTATTCATGTAGTAAATTTTGGATTTCTTTTAAGAAAAATTGGCCAACCCCCAAAACCTGAAAAAAGTTTTCGTTTTTTTTTTTTTTTTTTTTTTTTTTTTTTTTTATATAGTTGCATCAAAAAAGTCTTCCGCACACCAAATACTCAATTACCTCCCTTATATTACTTTAACTAGCCTCATATTTTGAGCACACTTTTTTTCCCTTATTTGAATAAATAAATGAATGTTCAACTTGTGACAAATAAGAATTTGTAAAACAAAAATAGAAAGGTAAATCTATGAAATTATATTGCATTTGAGACGCAAATTTTGACTCTTCTCTAAATGCAAAAGTAAAACTCTAACACCCCAAAGGTCGTAGTTCTGACCGTTTACTTTTTTTTTTTTTTTTTTTTTTTTTTTTTTAACTAACTCTTAGAATATGAGGCCAGGCAAAAATTCCAAGGACCCAGCTGCTCGGTAGTGCGCAAAAAAAATAGC
Organism: Acanthosepion esculentum; assembly: GCA_964036315.1. Taxonomy (NCBI): domain Eukaryota; kingdom Metazoa; phylum Mollusca; class Cephalopoda; order Sepiida; family Sepiidae; genus Acanthosepion; species Acanthosepion esculentum. The sequence goes on from OZ038498.1 coordinate 71,037,770, forward strand.
CTCGAACGTTAAAAAACAAATACCAGATCCACAATAATTCTCGACTAAGATGCCTGGGAATGTTATTAAAAATCGCAATGTTAAGTTAAGTACCATAATTAGGAAAGTCAAAAAAAGTGTTGCTGATAGTTACCAACACAGCTGTGGTGAGCCATGATAGTACTCGCCTTGATGGGACAAGGCACATATTCATATGCAAGAACTCAAATTATTGTGCTTCTACTTGTCAATAACTTTGTGTGGGTGGGGGGTTCATGAACACTGTTTTATTTTATCACTTTTTGTCTCTCTTCGTTAGGAAAACTTGGGACTAATTAATTTTCCAATATTAGGAAACTTACGTTCTCTTATTTAAATTAAATCTTATTTCCGTTTTTTATTTTAAATAATGTCGCTAGGGACAAGTGGTTATAATTTGAATTTTTTTTTTTTTTTTTTTTCTCTTCTTGCTTGTCCAATAAGTCGAGCACAAATTTTGATCTTATTCGATTGTAATTACAAATTGATTGAAATTCTTAATTTTGAAGTGGGTGGGGATATTAGCATTCCATTCATGGGGCTTCTTACTTCTGTCATGTCTACGTAGGCGATCATGACTCCCGATTCTATTTCTTATTTCTGAATAGTCAAAGAAACATTCTTGAGATAGAGGAGTGGTTTCCCATTGCCTTCTTCAACAGTTTGGAATTTATTTACATTGTTCACTATTGTCCTCATCCTTCTTGCCATAGTCACGCACGACGTTTCGGCTGTTGTACTCTTTGTGTCAAGTCACTGGATCTAACAAACGCTTTTATCACTGGGCCATGTGTCCTGATTTGACCCAAAGAGTTAAGTTTATTGCAGGGGTGAACAAAAATTCATAGAATTGAGTTAAAGGAAGATAACGGAGACATCCGGAAGAGGCATAGCACGTGGAACTAGAACAATCTACCCTGGTGGATGAAATAAAGGATTCTGTTTGAAATTCCAATCTCCTCAAGGCTGGAGCATACAACAGCCAAAATGTTGTGAATATGACAAAGATGCGGACAAGTCTTTAAAATGTAAATAATTGCAGTATCCCATCTCGGAAATATAGACAGAGGTAGTTTGGAATTCAGTTGATCTTCTTTTTAGATTGGTTGCCATTTAAGGTTAGAGAGCCTGTCTATTCTGCTCTTTAACTCTTAGCTGGAGGGAGATAAGATTCCTGTTTTCTCTATGGGCATTAGCACTAACTAAAGTGAATGTAACAGACTAGCCTGGGTTTTGAGCTCTAATTATGGATCCCCATTTCTGTATCAACATCTGTCCCACTATCCGGGAGCTCACTAAATAAACAAATGTGCCTTTTGCTTTTTAAACTTTTTTTTTCTTTTTTCAGTGATTAACGAAACTAGTATAAACTCTAAAATTTTAAACTGGTTAACCTTTTGAAAGAAAAATTGTATAGTACTCTATGGAGGCATGATGTTGGATTATATTCTGTAGAGATTGATAATAATTACTGACCGAAGTAATTTAGTCAGCTATGTGCCATGCAGGATAATACATTCTTGGGTGATCATATATCTTTTGATACATGACTGTCGAGGCAGATTTTTTCCCTGCAGTATGTTGCCATTTCTTTCTGCGGTAGACCGGTTGCCATCCAAGGTTATAGAATCTGGTCTGTCCTGCTTTTTACCCATAGCTAGGGGGAGAAGAGGATTCATGCCTTTCCCAAGTGTATTAGCATGTAAGTGAATGTAATGGATTCAACTGGAATTTGAACTTGGCTCTCAGATTCCTCAATCCAAGCCGCTATCCATTACTCCACCATAAGTAATTAGCCTGATAAGTGGTTTGTATATGTCTATCTGTTCTAGGTGTCTTATATGGAGTATAGATTTAATTTAAATGTCCTTTTTGGTTTCAATTTCTTAAATCTTAATGGAAACTTCCTTTGCTTACAGGGTTTAAAAAATGAATGCATAAAAATTTGACAGTTTTATTTTTTATTTATTCTTATTTTGAGTGGTAAATTACAAATATGGGGTGGGTAATGAGCACTCTTTAAGCAACTATCAAACTTCTGATGTCATAGAATCTGATACCCAGTTTGTAGACCCCACACTGCTCTCTACATACAATTTATCTGTGGTAACTAAAATTTGTATGGGGGGGGGCCTGAAAAGGGAACTGTATAATAATGAATAATGTTATTGTAATAATTTAAACTACTTTTATTAAAGTTTTTATGAACGATATATATCCAAGAACAGATAGTAAAACGTTGCTGAGAGTTATAATGGATAGGAAGTAGTGGAGAGCCATTGTCGCCAACAGTTTGGACTCAAAACCGTCACTGAAGAATTATCTATCAAACAAAAAAAAAATTTCATCTAAATCGGATGAAAACTGGAAATGCATAAACAACATTCGATCACACGTTTTGAGAATTTTAGATACAATAAAAAAGACGTAATGAAGAAATAATCATTTTCAGGGTGATGCTATCATGTGAGGAATGTGTACTATCTGCCTGATATCTTCTTCCACATAATGCGTCTGTCGAGGCTTCTGTAATCAAATTGTTCTGTCGGGGTGATCAGCCACATACCCAGCCTCTTTATTTTGAGGAAGGGTTGGCTTTCTGTTGTAGTTTTCCTTCCCTTACACCAGGGATCACCAAACTTTTTTCACAGAGGGCCAGATAACTGAGAAAATGACAAGCGTGGACTGGATAACCATTTTGTTCAATATGCACAAAAAAATAAAAACATAATTATTTACTAAAAAGTTATCTCAGAAGGCAATAAAATAGTTATATAACACAAAGTGTGCACATATCCGAATCTCACAAACTAAGCAGCGCAAGAGGTTAGTGAGATTTGTGAAACTGGTGTTTACCTTTTAAGATATAATTAATATTTGTTTTGGTATTGCTTCATCCAACCAAGAGAAACGGTTTCTAATGTTCATCAGTCAACCTTGTTACATGTGCTGACTTTACATACTTATTTTATAATAAGTTCAGGCAAAATATAACAATTCACTGAAGTCAGTCCTTTTTATATATGGCACTCTTCAAACCAATTTAAACATGGCAATGCAAGTTAAAACATAATTACTGCAGCAGGCTCGTAATCGCTTTTCTCAGAAACTTCATTGAAGGTTCTTACACGAAAAGCGCTTGGATGTCAAAAGTTGCCGAATTTTTTAATTCACTGATTCTCCTAAAACTTATATTACTGTCAGATGCAAAAATCAGATTGGTCAAATTTTGGCACTTTATTTACATTTATTTTAATTTTTTCTACATAGAAAGTTTAACTACAATCTATTGATAATTCCATATAAATAATTTAGCTCATTTGTGGCATAGTGAAGTGGTGGGTTGGATGAACTGATGTTGGGGGCCGGATCTGGCCCAAGGGCCATAGTTTGCTGACCCCTGCCTTAGACACACAGGTGTTTCCATGCTAATGAGTTCCATTTACCTGGGTTTGGGAATTCAGTTTTCCTTTTCCTAGACTGGTTGCCAACCAAAGCTGAAGAGATGTATTCATATTTTCACCTGAGTATTTTCAAGAAAGTGCATGTAATGAACTCTACTGGAATTGGAATTTTACTTGCCAATTTCTTGTCCTGAGCTACTGTCACACTACCTGTACATTTGTTAATTGTAAATATATACTGTTATTTAAAGAAAAAAAAAGCCATTTTTTAGTGTTTTGACGCTTTAACTTTTAGTTTATTGAAATTGTCATTTGTCAGTGTTTTGGTTGATATTTTCAATTAAGTCTAATCTTGTTTGGATCTTACCTATTATTGATGGGGAGGGGACTGCAGCTTGTCTTCTAATTGGCTATTGCATCTTTTAAAATCCTTATTATATAATAATAATAATAATAATAATTGTAAGATATTGAATGCATTCCATTTGAAGACTTCAATGTTAAGTCTCTTCTTGATTGTACAAATATAACAGATTGTGATCCCAAAATTGGTTATTTAATACATTTTCATTCTCATTGATGTTCAACTGACCTGATAAAAAAATTGATGTGACTTGTCTTGATATCACCTCAATATAAACTTCCTCAGAATATTCAGATGTAGAATATACATTATTATTCTTATAAAACTGAACAGGATTTTCTTGGATTAAAGTTATTTTGGAACTTTCCAAATTTGTTATCCATTAATTTACTTAGACATTGACATATAGAGAGAACTGGTCATCTGTACAGTGACCCTATGACTTCATCTAGTCATGATTAATTTACTTGGATTAGTCTCTTAGCTTGGTGGTGGTTGTCATATTTCATTGTACCCTTTGGTTATCAAGTTGGTTAGTCTTGGAATTTTAAGCAAACCCTTTATTCAATCCATGGGGTTGATTATTCTCATTCTGTTTTCCATGTTAGAAGATATCATTCTTGTCTCAGTTCTCCCTAGTTAATTTGTATAGTTTCTCTTTACCTAAATCATAGTACGACTTGTATTACCTGACATGGGGATTGAATTCTTGACCGCCTAGTATCTCCGTTCCTAACTGGAGTGTAATTTGATAATGGAATGGGTGTTAGGCCCAATATTACCAATATCTCAGACTATGATGTAAAAGTCATCTGCTCATGTGAAGAGGCAGGCAAGTGACATCAATTTAAAGGTTCCAGATTTCAATTACTGAATTGTTTTTGACACATGACAATGGATAAAAACATCTGGATGAATGTATTCCTTGAAAAATGTCTGAACCAGTTTTTTGTAATTATTAAAAACATTGGCTGCTTATCTTTGAATTTCCAACTAGTGTCAAATGTTCAAACTTTTTTTTTTTTTTTTAAGGGTGTATTTGCTAATTTTTGAAGCAATTAGATACTTCCACCCACAAGAGATGGTAATTCAATTTTTCTAATCATTGTTTGTCTCCAGTTATTCTCTTACTGTCAAAGCAAAACTTGATAAATATCAGTAATATTGCCTGTGCCGGCAAGATAAAATTTAATTCAGATATTTTAATTATACAACTTGTTAAAGAAATAGTTATGTAGCTATCAGTTGTTCATTAGTCTGTCAACTTGACTTGAATTTTGGAAAATAATCTTTACAGTCATTTGTAAAACTCTTAAATCTTGTCAATTTCTAGTTTTGCATGCAACGAAACCTGTTTTGTCTTGAATGTTTTCACTAGTTTATGAAAATGGACACAATAGACTTGTTTCATTTTCAGATAACTTAAGAATTTTTGCTCTTATCTTACTACTGAGGATGATTGTAAGACCTGTTTGTTTCTACACACAAACACAGGGCAGCTTTTAAGCTAGTATTCCTATCAGGCGGCATTTAAGCTAGCTCCTGTGGAGGGCTCTTGATTGGGCCTTCATCACAACAAGTAGGGAGGAGTAGGCGCGATAAACTACAGAAGAACTCGATTAAGTATTGCATTAATATTTAAGCTTACCTTTTAAAAGTTCAATGATAATTCTTCTGCCACCACTTAATTTAAAGACAATCTAATGTATATAGGTCCTTACTTTCAATACAAACAATTTTCATTTCATAGGTGATTTTTGCAGGGTTTCACAATTAATTTTGATTATTCCCAAATTTATTTCCAAGTTATAAAAATTGTCATACAAAAAATTTGTCACAAATCATGTAAAAAAAAAAAAGGAAAAAATTGCTGAAAACTTGTGAATCCAAAATTTCAGGATTCCGGATCGGAATGTTTTTAATTTGCTCATGGAGTTGGCCAGATTTTAAAATGGTATATGTTTGGCTATGGCCTCTCAGAGTAAAGTTAAATAAGTGTGACACACTGACATTTGCATTTATTATATAGAAGAAACTTATATTCTTTATCTTTTTCATTTAGTCTGGTCTCTTCTTGGACAAAAACTAATCCATTCTTATGTAGTGTGCATGCTGTGACAATTAAGGTAAACTGTAAATCACTTGTGAATGGATTGCTTTTTATTTGCTCATTTTATAATAGTTTAGAAAATTGTATATTTTTTGAATGCCAAGTATTGTTGCAACAATTTTGTTAGTTTTTTTTATTATATTGCTGTCAATCCATTTCAAGAATTATCAAGTGAAAATGCATTTTTATAAATGGTCAAATGAGAAAAGCAGTTAAAAATAAAAATTTGATAAATTTTCTATAACCGGAGTATGACTGATAATTGCTTAATGATTACCAAGTAAATAATCAGATGCAATTTTTTTTTCTTTTTGCTTCTAGTTTGAGAATGACTTTTGAACGGCCTTTCCTTTTTATGCTCTGTTTCATAGGTTTGGTGTGGTTTAACTGGAATGTTATCTTTCATAAGTTGCAAGCTGCTTTTGGCATTGACCTCTTTTAGAATGGTATTTCAAACATTCAATGACTATTAAAGTGTGCTTGTATAGAGCAAGGCTTCAAAACTCTTACTTTTACTAAAAATGATGAGAGGGTTTATATGTATAGTGTGCCCACTCCGAAATTGTGTATTTAGGGGTGGCAAGGTATAATTTAGGATTTCTATGTTGTAGAATTTTTACTTTCATAACATAGTTAATGTTTTAAACTTCTAAACATTTTACTTTCATATTTTAATTAAATTTTTTTTATTTATGCAAATACCTTTTGATCATTGTCATGATTTTCAGAGATATCATTAATAAAGTAACTTTCCTTAACGGTACTTTCCTGTTGCTAGAAAATTATGAAAAAGTGTGTAATATGTAAACAGATTTTTTTTTTTTTTTTTCTTAAATCAAAAGAAAACTGATATTCAGATGTATGTTTTATTCTTTCATTGGTAATAATTAATATGGTATTTACTAGTACTTCTAAATGGATTTTAAGAAGCGCAATTTGGCTTTGAACAATTTGCCAAACCATTAAAAAAAATTTTTTTAAAGAACTAACATATTTCATTTTGTTTATAAATACTTGTTGCAAAATAAAATTCTTACATTTGCCTTGATAAAGTCCATCAGCGGAGGAAACAGATCAGCTAAGCTTTCCTTTTGTCTGTCCACTTTCTAACCATGAGACTCAGATTAAAATTTCCCCATGATAGCTTTGTCAGGGAGGTGACAATGTTATTGTCCTCGGTAGGTGATCCCAGCATGCAGTATTCTTGGAAAGAGCCTGAAAACCATACTACAGGTTGACCTAAGTCTTGTAAGTGGAATTGGGTAGACAGAACGATTTAGAAGCTAATAATTAAGCTAACATGAAGTCACAAGTCATTGAAACTCATGATTTGAGAATACTGGCCTTATTCAAACTGGTCATCATCATACTAGAATATGCACTCTCTCCCGGCAACTAAGGTCTACTCTGCATAGTTGCAGTATAACCACAGGCACCGTGAGTGTTGAACACGCACAAATTTTCCTGAGCAGATGCCTGCAGGATTAGCAAGTCAGCTACTAGTATAAAACAGTTCTCCTCTTAAAAGTGAGTAGGTTTCGTGATCCGAGAAACAAGCTATAGAAATATGGTACTGTCCGGTTGTGGTTTAAATTATAATGAAAACTGAAATATTTGTAAAAGTTCTATACAAAGGAGCGATCTTAAATAAAGGCATTTATATTATACGCAGGAGGTGGAGTGCAGTTGGGTCCTTGGTCTGACCCACTTCCAAAAGATGCTTTGTCACATTTTAGGAAGAGATTCTTGGTTGGACCTGGAACTTTTCAACACCCACTTGCCGAGGAGGGAAGATAGATATAAAAATGTACACTATAATTCTTAGGAGAATTATACAAGCCTTATGTTAGCTGAAGGCAGCACACAAGAATGCAGTATATTTATAGGTATTTACTGTAAAGCAAAACAGATATTTAAATAAATAATAATAAAAAAACAAAACTTGACTGCTTAAAAAAAAAAAATACATCTTCACTTTTCTGGATAGCTTTTTTAGAGAGAAAAATATCAGGCAACCCTAAACAAAGTATTCCATACACTGAGGAAAATTTAGACAAATATTTAACTGATAATAAAACCATATTTGCATATCAGTTTTGTTTCTTTTTTTTGTTTTTTTACAGATCTTAATTTTGATTTATAACCAAAATTTAATCCTTATATAATGAACTCTCCTGCTGATTTCAACGTATGAGGATCCGTCAACCTCATTCAGTTTTTATGTTTGTGTCATATGTGACAAAAGGAGGCACAGTGGAGTAATGATAGCAGCTTGGATTGAGGAATCGGAGAGCAGTTCAAATTCCAGTCAAATCCATTATGTTCACTTACTAGTACTCTTGAGAAAGGTATGAATCCTCTTCTCGCCCAGCTATGGGTAAATAGCAGGACAGGCTAGGTTCTATAGCTTCGGATGGCAACTGGTCTACCGCAGAAAGAAATGGCAATTTACTGCCGGGGGGGGGGATCTGCCTCATCAGTCATGTATTGAAAGATACATGATCGTCCAGGTGTGTATCATGCACAGCACATAACTGACTGATGTATGTGACACTTCAGTTCTGCTTGTGAACTGCAAACAAGTCCACATATTGCCCAACAGTGAGGATCTCGGAACATAGCTACAGGAATATTTACCAACGTTTTTCGCCATTGTCTTGTGTCTCTTAGCAGGTCAATAGGACTGATTTTGAAATTTCTGGCACAAATATCTCCAGCTATTTCTATCCAGAGCAACTTGAAGTTTGTATAAGGTGCATTGACAGCAGAGAGGTTACTCTTTAGCTTGTCTTTATACCCAAACCATGGCCGTCCAACACTCCTTTGTCCACTGTCAAGCTGGCTATACATGAGGACCTTAGTTATTCTGTCATTACTCATCCTTGCAACATGACCAACCCAGCAGTTGAGACTGCATCAGGAACGTCAATTCCACCAATGTTGCATTTTAGTTTGGAAATTAAAGCATTGAACAATTTGTCTTTTGTAAAACAACAATCAGTGTGCAAAAAGAACGACTTTTTTTAATTTTTTTTTTTTTTAAGCACATTAATTTAACACAATAAGTTGAGCAAATTCTGAAGAAATTTTATAGCTTACAAATTCTAACAGATCTCAAGAAACAAAATATGTGAAGCCATCCAGCCAACAGAAAAACTTGCAAGAGATGTAATTATTCAAACATCTGCCTAACTTATCCCAACATCACCCTATTTATAACTATTTACAGACTTCAACATAAAAAGATGCCAGATAATGTCAAGCACTTTACAAGCCAAAGATTAAGAACCACGCAACTTAAGATTTCAACTCCTCCTCTTTTTAATGAAGAATATTTCAAAGTTATATCTGAATATAACATTTACCATGCAATATCAAGTTTCACTTTTAAAAATGAAAAAATATTTCTAGAACTTTTTCCTAGAGTTGTCTTTGAGAAGCTTCATAAATATAATAAAGTTTATCTTGTGGTTGTGGAACAGTGTTAGAGAATTTCTAAAGAATTAAATTGGTATTTGGTGTGGGAGAGGAATAATTATTTGAATGAGTTTAAAGAATAAGCAGAATACTTGCTCTTTATCTCTTCCCTAACCCATATTTCCTCAACTTAATCTTAATGAACTTTATAATAAAAGCTTTTAATATAAATTAGAGGGTGTGGCTTTTATTGATTTACTCACAAAGTAGTTTTCATGGAGAATGGAAGTCAAGAGTTTTCGGTCCCACATTATTTTCAAAGCAAATCAAAAGAAATATCAACAGTGCTATTAGGCTAGAATAAACTCTGGATCATCAAAAAGAAAGCCAGGTGATGAGTTGACCTCAGCTAAGGGGGTGGAAATTGGTAATTCACAGGTTGTCAATGGTGACCTTGAGAGGTGGATTGTTGGTATCCATCCTATCTATTCATTTACCCAATGATTTTTCTCATGTGTGCACATATCAGGTGAGCCTTACCTATAGATAAATATGCACCCAAGAAAAGCCTTTGGGCAAATAGATAAACAATCATCCCAGAGACTATTTGGACAGCCTCTTGTACATTGCACACAGAATGCAAGATCTATATCAGACTGCTGTAGGGCTACACCACAGACTGGCAGAAAGTAACTTTCGAAGTGAGGAGTTGAATAAAGCATAATTCTTTGTATGAGAGAATCCGTCCATACAAGTTAACATTTAATCAGCATGACTTCATTACACAACTATAACAGAAAATTAAAAAGAATTAAATCCATTAAAAAAATAAAAATATTGCTGATAATGTACTAATTAAAAAGATGAACTCGAGGTATTATAACCGGATTATAGAGATCACTTGGTTATTTTCTATTTTTTGTTTGATTTTTAGCTGCTCTCAAATTGGACAGTTTAAGATTTCAATTTCTGATAACCGAAGACTTGCCCAAATGAGAGAAATTAATTAGGAGCTAGTATTTCAAGTGTATTAATTAAAATTGTTCCTATGAAGATTTTATCAAATGAGGCTGGAACTGGTTGACACTAGACAAAGATATGGGAGCCTATTTTTATAAATCTAAAGTTTTGAAGTAGTTTTCCTACAGTTAATTTATATCAATAAGTTTTAAATATTTTTTATTTTATTTTCTTGTACTTAGTTATTTCTCAGAAAAAACGTTTTAAATTTTTTTTTTTTTTTTTTTTTTTTTTTTTATATATATTGCAAATTAATTATTTAAGCTTTCATCATATTTAGATGACAAAGTATTTTTTAAATAGAGGTTGTCATTTTTATACTCTAAATATAAGAAATATTGGTAAGTTTTAATATTTTATTAATTGCTGTTTTTGGTGGAGTAATGGTTAGTGGCTTGGATTGAGGAATCTGAGAGCCAATTTCAAATTCTAGTTGACCTCATTACATTCACTTACATGCTAATATCTTTGGGAATGTATACATCCTTATTTTCTCCCTAGCTATGGATAGATAAAACATATTTGGTCTTATAGCCTTGGTTGGCAGCCAGTCTAGAAGGAAAACTGAATTCAAACCTGCCTGGAGAGTTCCATAAGGCTATCTTACCCAAGATACACTACTTCTACTGTGGCTACAACTTGTATGGACCCTCTATGACTCAAATGAGTTATGGGACTCATAATTAATTGTGAAACAACTGTACATTTTTTTTCCTTTATTTCATATATAATTTGAGATATATATATATATATATATATATACACACACACACACACAAGACATTCTGTAAATAAAAACATTCAAAATATATAGTTAAAAAAAAAAGTTTTAATGCTTTGCGAAATTGTTCAAGGCCAAGTTTTACTTAAAACCTATTTAGAAATACTAGTAAATGCCATATTAATTATTACCAATGAAAGAATAAAACATACATTTGAATATCAGTTTTCTTTTGATTTAAGAAAAAATAAACATCTATTTACATATTACACATTTTTTCATAATTTTCTAGCAACAGGAAAGTACTGTCAGGGACAAAAACCAAGATACTTTATTAATGATGCCTCTGAAAATCATGACAATGATCAAAAAGTATTTCTATGTATAAATAAATATATGTAAGTAAAATGTTTAGAAGTTTAAAACATTAAATATGTTATGAAAGTAAAAATTCTACAACATAGAAATCCTAAGTTATACCTTGCCACTGCTGAATACTCAATTTGGGGGTGGGAACACGCACGTGTTTTTTTATATATATATATATATATATATATATATATATATATATATATATATATATATATATATATACAAGGTCATCCCATAAGTTCTGTCCGAATTTTGAATAAAGAAAACAAGTGACCAAATGTTAAATTTAATTACAGATTCAATCAACAGTGTATTTTCCCTGATTATCTATGACTTCCATCTATTAACAAACTTACTAATTCCATTACTGTAAAATTCTTTTGGCTTTGATTCAAAGAAATCACAAATGTCAGTTTTAACCTCTTCCTGTGTTACAAAAGCTGTTTCTTCCAAATGATTCTGTAAGCTACGAAACAAATGGTAGTCTGAAGGAGCAAGGTCTGGAGAATAAGGTGGATGAGGAATTTTCTCCCAACCAAGTTCTTCAATCTTTTGTGACATGATTCTTGCTGTGTGTGGTCGCGCATTGTCCTGATGAAACATCACCCGTTTTCGATTCACTAGAGCAGATCTTTTTTTCCTCAAAGCTTGGTTCAAACGCTCTAATTGCTGACAGTATATTTGAGCATTAATTGTTGCATTAGGTGGTAAGAATTCAAAGTGGATTATTCCTTGGCAATCCCACCAGATTGAAAGAACCTTTTGTCCATGAAGTTCCCTTGTCGGCTGTGGCTGGGGTCCTCCCCTTTACCAAGCCACTGTCTACGACGCTTAACATTTCGATAAAAGATCCATTTTTTTCTGCTGCCAGTCACAAGTCTATCCAAAAAAGGTGAAACAAGTTGGTGAGAATGGAGAGAAGAGCAGATGTCAACTCTGGATTTGAGGTTGTTTTCAGACAATTCGTGAGGCACCCATTTTCCAAGTTTAGGAACTTTTCCAAGTTGTTGAAGATGACGATGAACAGTTGTATGGTTTGAACTGAGAACCACTGCCAATTCCTCAACTGATAAAGCAGGATTTTCTTCAAGGGCTGCTTCAAAAAGCTTTTCATCAAACTCGACTGGACGTCTGGTTTGATCTTCATCTTCAAGGGTGAAATCTCCACCTCTGAATTTTGCAAACCATCTTCTGCAAGTTCTTTCATTCACACATTCCTCTCCATAAACGGAGTGAATGTTTCTAGCCGCTTTGGCTGCTGAGTTTCCTTTCTTGAACTCATAAAGCATTATGTGCCTCAAATGATTCTTGGGTACTTCCATGTTAGCAGGGTTTTAATCAAACAAAATTTAATTTTATTGTTCTCTGAAATAAAATTATAAAATATTTAAATTTCATTCATTTTAACAAAGCTAAAATTCGGACTGAACTTATGGGATGACCTTATATATGTGGGAGAAAAGTGTATATTTTAAAGAGGAGAGAAGCTGCAAACATTAATGGTTATAATGTGGATTTTTTTTATTCTTTATTTTCCATAACTTTGCGACATGCATTTCAGGTCTTGTGACCCCACACACGATTGTGTGTGTGTGTCTCTATGTGTCTCTGTTTCTATGTGTCTGTCTATCTATCACACACATATAATACACAAAAATGGAGATGGATTTAAAAAGATACAGAGGTCATAAAAAAGAACAGACGTCCCTCCGTTACTATTTCTCTGAGCAAACCTTAAGCAGAAGAATATTTTTTGGGGGGATTACTACTACACACAAGATGTTGATTAAACATAAGGAAAAATCAATTAATCTCTTTAAATAATGCGGAAATAACTCTTTGCCTGATGAAGGTCGTAAGAATATGGAAATAAAGTATATATATATATATATATATATATATATATATACATATATATATATATATATACACACACACACACACACATATTTGAGATATATAATTCCATGACTTGCATTAGTCCATCTATTACACCCTCTAAAATAGCCATACATTGACCGATTGAAACTCAAGTTTGGGGAGAACCACCAACAGGTAAGGTGGGTACAAAGTAAAGTTGGTTTTACTAGGATGCATAGCTTAGTACAATAAATTTGTTATTTTTGGGGGGAAAATGAAGTCTTATTTAACCATACCTTTGCTATTTTAAAAACGACTTAATGATTAAAATGACATACTGATTTAATAAAAATGCAATATTGTTTTTTGTTTTTATATTTCATTGATTGGCTTGCAAAATTGAACAAAATGCAGAGTTTGTAAATCTCAGCAAAAGAAATGCAGCATTAACTTCAATACTGTTGGGATTTCAACAGTTGCAAAAAAAAATTCTAGTATATATAAATTTTCACAATGAAAAACAGGGATAGCAAATAAAAAATATATATCCTAAAAAAAATGTTCATAGTAATAATAACCATTGCTGATGACCAGAACTAAAGTAAAACTAGGTATCTAGACTACTTACATCTGGTACATTTTTTATAATAAAAAAAAAGAAGAAAAATCGGGCTTATAGTATATAATGTATGCATTTTGATTTGAACACAACCTGCTTTGTAATAAAAGCTATATTACTATCTCTGCCGCTTAATACTAGTTGTCACATGTTCATATTCATTTCATACACTGAATGTAACCTTTATTTTTGGACAGTAGTACTAATGTTCTATTGTAAACAATTTTTATTAGCCCCAACTTTTTTATATGACACTAATTGTTCAGTAGATAGTAAATGTCAGAACTTCGAAGTGATAGAGAAATATGAACGAATCCTGTTCCTGAGGAATGCAAATAATTTTTGAAAGATGGATAGATGTAGGATAAGTTGAGTTTCTCACTAATTGTAGAAAAGAAATGGTTGTTGAATTTCAAGCAAAACCTGTATTGCCTGTCTCTGACTGATTACAGGTTTATAAGAATGTTTTCTTAGTCTTGAGACTCCATGCAATGTACTATGCTTGACTTAGTATGACACGGACATGAGAGGAACTAAAAAAATTGATACCCATTTCCAGTTGGCAAAGGTTAGCTTACTCTGAACACAAATACTTGATTTGTACATTATGTCGAATATGAGCATTGGTGATGGCCAGAATAGTAAAAAAAAAAATACAGGTTTATTTTCAGGCAGAGGGTTTGTCTTAGGGCAGGAACTCTATAAACTCTTATAACATAGAAATAACATTTACACTTATTCTTTTAACTTTTTTTCAAAATTTCTTTTCATGTTTAATGTTGCCAAAACTTCTTAGTGTTGCAATGTAAAAAGTTTGGCAAGCCCTCTGGCTTAGGTTCAGTGTAGTATCTCCATAAGTTGGATTATATAGGGGGGGGGGATATTTAGGTATGCCTTTATTACAATAAATATAACTAGTGAGTACATGGGTTTGAGTAGACATCCTGTTTACTTTTTCTCTTTTAAACAGTAAAAATCAATGTCTACTGTCATAGAGATAGGCATTTTCTTTTATAAGACTATCCAACCTTTCTTTTTTTAATCTGGCCAACCACTCCTTACCATTAAACCAGATCAGGCCATCATGTCAGATTTAAAAAAATCCATTAATTACTTATATTCAAATTTTTAAATTCAATCAACAGGATAGATTTTTTTATTTTATTTTATACACTAACTCTGGGTGTTTTGTATGGGTTATTATTAGGTGTCTTCTAAGCTTACTCTAGTCTGACACAAGGTTTTCTGTGGAGGACACCAAATGCTGATTGAACTCCTTATTACTGTTTGTGAGACAAGGTTGCTAATCAGCACTTCATAAAGTGCCTCCTTATAATTGTAGATAATTAGCTAAGAATGTTGCTTAATGGTTCTAATGTTATCTTTCTTTCACATTGCTATTTTATTCTGTCATCTGGTTAATGAAGTGGCAGAAGAATGGCAAAACTTTATAATTGAGAGCTTTTTCTATTTGAGTAGCAGCACTGATTGCTTTAATTAGCACTTTTTCAGGAAGTTTCTTTAAAGAAACTAACAATGCTTGTTACTACCATGTTTTTACTTTATACATCACAAATCTAAATCCAACAGATTATAATTCTAAGTGATGAAAGGCATGACAAAAATCTATTTAGCCACCAATCCTTACCCAGCCATATTGCTACTTGCATAATTAGAACACCTGAACTTTTTTTAATAAATATATCTAGGTTGAAATAGGGGATGATAGATCTTTCACTTCCTACTTGGCATTGAAAACATTCTATTGCTCTTGCTGTTGTAACTTTTGTAATTATGCAGTGCTTACAAAAAACTGATAATGGTATAACTTGAACAATTTCTAAAGACTAAAAATTCTTTTATTTATAAACACTTTAACGTTTGTGAAGAAATGTTGCCTTGATTTAACATATGTAACATGTTAAAGATTTATTCAGCAAAATGCATGAATTTTCATTCACTTTATGTTGATAGAACTTGTAATTGAAGAGTCGAGTTCTAATTCCTGTTGGGTTTGTTATAGTTGCTTGCGTGCAAATACCCTAGGGGAAAGGGTATGAATCCATTTCTTTTACTCTAGATATGGGGGTTAATTGATAAGACTTGTGTTATTAAACTATTATCTCCCCACCCCAAATTCTTACAAATCTAAAAACATTTTTTGACTTAAAATAACTGGCAAAAGGTTGATAAGCCATAGAAAATGAATTAACTTTTATTTCAAATGGTGAAATTGTAAGTGCCGAACCTTTTTAGTGACCATTGTTCCACTAGTGGGATATAGATATATATTAATATATGTGTGTGTGTGTGTGTGTGTATGTATATACTCAACAAGCATTAATTTTTTTAAAATCGATATACATGGAAAGACTAAAATACAAGATGTGCTTATAGTGTGTTAAGCTAACTAATGCATGTCTGATATATGTATTTTCAAAATAACTGAACTTTGTGTGCATCATTAAAAATTAAGATTTTCTTGCTGTCTACCGATTTTTATTGTTACTCCACAATTTTATTTAGTGTTGGTCTTTTTAATCTATCACTGGCAGTAGGTAAAAATTCAAGCACAACTTTGTAATATTTGAGTTAATATGTATTCTGAGTTTTTGTACTCAAAGTTGTACATTGAAAAAAAAATATCAGGAAGTAATTTGGTGGTAAGATATTAGTCTTTCACAGACACTGTTGCCATTATTCACTGAATTATTTAGATTAGCCCCCTTATCTTTGCTGTTTCAATTGCTATATTTCAGCCAGTTTTCTCTCAAGACTTGAAGTGTATGTTGCAACTGGTCATATGAAATTCACTTTAGCTCTATTTCCATACAAAACAATCTTTTTTTAATGTAAATTTTCTAAACCTCTACTGTGCCAATAGAAACCTTTTTATTACAATCCAGTTTCTGTATATTCATGAAAGTTAAACAATGTTGCGCCTAGTCAGTATTTTGATGGGTGACTGCCTGGGACTAACAGGTGCTGTAAGCTTGATTGTGTGGGTGGTATAATGGGTAACAGCTCGGAATTATTCATTGGAGAGCCAAGTTCCAATTCCTGTTGGGTACATTATATTCGCTCCTGGGGGAAAAGGTATAAATACACTTCTTTCACTCTAGATATGGGTTAATTCAGAAGATTTGTATCATTAAACTATTATCTCAAAAAAAAAATTCTTGCACTCTAAAAATATTTTCTGGCTTTAAATAACTGGCAAAGGGTTGATAAGCTGTAGAAAATGAATCGATCAACTTTTATTACAAATGGTGAAATTTTAAGTGCTGGACTCTTTTAGTGACCATTGTTCCACTAAAATATTTAAAACATTTTTGATACTAAACAAGCATTAATTTTGTTTATTTTTATCAATATACATGGAAAGATTAAAATACAAGATGTGCTACAATACATTAAGACAACTAATGCATGTATAGTATATGTATTAAATGTTACACTTATGGAATAATCGGAACTAAATGTTTAAATCAATTTAACTGTTACTATTAGAATGATTTTTGTGTAATATATCACACACACACACACCTCTCTCTCAGATTCAAAATGTTGAACATCATTCATAGAAAAATAAGTCTAAACATTAAAAGAGTGAGCCATTGATTTGTGAATAGCCAATATTCTCTGTATATTCTTGGAAGATCTCTTAAGTTACTCTTTTGTATAAATTTTCTGAACATTTTGAAGTAAATTTGATTAAATGGACTATGAAAATTTTGGTATCTGCTTATTTCATATAATATATATCCTGCCATTTTCTGCATGGTCATCCATTAGGAACAATGACTCAATTTCATGTAAATTTGAAACTTCTATTTTACTTCCTTTTATGGAAGAAATTGAAATATCAGGATGTTTTCATCTAGTATTTTGAAAACAATACACTTAGCAGTTCTTTCAAAATTTGGGTGGCAATTTTATCAAAAAAAAAAAAAAAAATTCTTTCCCTTCAGATGTCAACCACTTCATTTATTATTTACTCAAACTAGACTTAAAATATGCTATAAAAGTTTTAAAGGAGAAATTTAGAAGGGTTTATTATATATCATGAATGTATAAGATCTGTAAATGCATAATTTTGGTTTGTAGTCAGCAGTTACTTACATTTGAGAAGCTGCTGCTACTGCTGAATCTTTGTATTAGCCAACCATGCAGTTTCATTTCACTCAACTGAATGTATGAATTTAAAATGGCAGCCATTTTAGTTGTATTTATAATGAGGTTTTTAGGTAAATAGTTTTATGATTAAACTAGTTTACCGATGCTGTAAAAAAAAAATGACAGCATATTTATGTCTTTACTATTAATATTCGACATGGGTCTTCAAATATATTTTTTTCATTTGTTTTCATGGAGTCTTTTTTTTTGTCAGTTTTATAAATATCTTGAAGACACTCACTCTGCATTGGCTATGCAAGATAGAGGTATAAAACAAGTGTAACAAAAATATAAGTGTGTGTGTGTGTGTGTGAGAGTAAGTAAAGTGATTGAAAAGTAACTCCTTATTTTATGTGTCATTGCCTCTCCCATCTTGTAAAAATTAGAGGGGAGTTCATCATGCATAAAATATTGAGTTACTTTTCAATCACCATTTATTTATTTATATATATATATATATATATTTAAAAAATATGATTCCTTCGCTACATAAGAGTTCTCATGTTTCAAAAGCGAGAGCCGAGACCCTTAATATAATTTTTGAAATTAAGTTGAATTAAGGTGTCTGGTCTCGCTTCTTCGTCAAGCGAGAATTCGGGTCTCGGCTCTCGCTTTTGAAACCTGAGAACTCTTATGTAGTGAAGGAATCATATTTTTTAAAAAATATTATGATATAAGCTCTACTTCCATATTTTTATTTTTTTTTTTTTTTTTAAATAAAAGCAAAAATACTAAAGAACTCTGTATTATTTACCTAACGTGTTCTTTCCTATTTTTCTGCATACCTATATATATATATATATATATATATATATATATATATATATATACACACACACACAGTTTGTCATTTAGCTGATTGGTGTTACCTACAGCATGTCCACTCAACAACTTTGTAGATTGACCCTCTAGCAATCATTCCATCCACTTATCTGGAGATATCAGTAACTGACTGTATTTCTCGTTTTTCTTTTTATATATGCACTTTTCATTGGTGCAAAGACCAATTTTTTTATTTTTTTTTTTATTTTCCATAATGTGTTTGTGCCCATGAACACACAATGGAAAAAAAAAAAATTGGCCTTTGCACCAGTGAAAAGTGCATATATAAAAAGAAATACAGTCAATTGCTGATATCACCAGATGGATGGATGGAGTGATTGCTGGAGGGTCTATCTACAGAGCTCTAGAGTTTGGATGCTGGTGGTAACACCGATCAGCTAAATGATAAACTTGTGTGTGTGTGTGAGATATATATAAAATGGGACAGGAAGTAATTTTTTTAATTTTCTTTTAATTATAACACTAATATTGGAATTAAGAAATGTTGGCTTAAAAAATCCATTAATTCCTTAAAGTTCTTTTTTCTTTTTGTACTCTCCATAGTTTTCAAAGGCTCTCAACAAGAGATATGCCTTTTCTTTTTTTCAAAGAAAAAAAAAAAAGAAACAGTTAATTGAGCCTGGTTTTGCTGATAAGTTCTGAGCAATCAAAAGCACAGTTCACGATTTTCAATTGCCAAGGCTTACAGCCACATCATGTTGACACACCGGTTCCTGTATGATCACTAAATTTAAGCATAGACCCTGGTCAGTACGTAGATGGGTAACTGCTGGGTTACCCATCTAGGTGAGTTACCAGGTGCTGTAAGTGCAATGGATAATGGCTCTGAATTAATCAGAAAGCCTTGTTCCATTCACTTGTGTGCAAATGCACTTGTGAAATGTATCATTACACCTCTTTTTTCCCCCTCCAGCCATGGGTTAATTACTAAGACTTGTATCACTAAACCATTATCTCAAAAAAAAACAAAATTCTTACAATCTAAAAATATTTTCTGGCTTTCAATAACCTGCAAAGCATTAAGCCATAGAAAACAAATTGCACAATCTTTGAGATGTGTCCTCAAGCATGTGTATTCACTAAATGTTCTTGTTTGCTTATACAAAAGAAAAAAGGGGCTTAGATACTGTGATCTAAAAAGAAAAAAAAAATTCTTAACGTAAGTTTTAAAATGTAAAGTAATTTTATTTAGTTACGTAAAAAGACAACAGTGCACTTCATGTGACACATGATCATAAGCTATTGGCTTGTATAGATGGTTATTCAGTCAGTTGAAAACATTTAGTGATTAAGCCAAATAGTTACAATCCGAGCTGAGCAAGTTAGTCTCCACTTCTCAATGCCTTTCTTGCAAAATTTCTCAGCTGTAAAGTTACAGTAAAAATGTTTTTTATAAGCACATTATGCTTTTTATAGAACATGACAAACATTTGTTTTAACACTTCTGACTTGTTTGTTGTTCACAACTGATCAATGTTTCATACAGCTTCTTTTTTTTTTTTTTTTTTGAGGCTTAAAGGATTTAAAACTTTCTTTCTGTAGAAAGTTTTCACTTATCACACCAACACTCTACTCTTCTAAATCAAACCCAATTGATTTAAACTAGGTAGATGTTTTACTCCCTCGCAAAAATACAGCTTTATAAGGGTCTGCATATAAATGGGCAAGCTGTTAAAACCCAACAGAACATGCTGTATTTAAATTTCTCTTTTGGAATCATTCTGATATTTTTAATATATTTTTAAATTTCATGAAATGCTCTTTAAAATTTTTAATGACTTAATAATCAATTGTCTTAATTATATCAATAAGACATAAATAATATAATGTCTTGTAGATATAAGGTTTTTTTTGGGGGGGGGGGGTAACCAAACCTCGTCTCCGCTTTTTATTTAACTTTGCAGGTATATAATGAGGAAAATAGAATATTTGATACTCACAAGACAGATCAAAGACAGGAAAACTATGCATAACCTACTTGGCAAGCTTGAGTGACTGGATGGAGCAGGGTTTCGGGGAGATGGTGAAAGGACAAGTTTTATTGAAAGCTACAATGAACAGGAAGTTGTGGAGAGCCATGATCGCCAAAGTCCTAAAGACATGGCACATAGAACTGAAACCTTGTTCCTCATTCTTGATTCTGTTTAGAGCTTTATTTTAGGCAAAACTATGACTTCCTCTTTAAGTTCAGTTTTCACATTGACTCTTATTTCATTTGTCAGGATTCTGTTGTAACTCACAACCACTCCTCATATGTGTTGGATAATAAATAAATTAAAAATAAAATAATTGGTCCTTTTCTCATAAAAGTGAAACTAAAGAGTGTTTGCAAATTTTTGTAAAATTACCAAGAAAGGTTAGAGTAATGTTGAAACTTTTTTTTTCTCTCCAGTTACATTGTTTAATCTATGCATATTTTTGTTGAAAAGATTTTGGAGAAAAAAATTATGCAGGGAATTAAAATGCTATAAAACAATCTCAATTTATTTAAAAAGTTAATTAGTGGAAAGTAGAACTAATCTTGATTAATAAATTTTTCCTAAATTTGGCCATTCATTTTAACTGATCAAAAATATTGGTGTCTACTAAGAATATTGGCTTCCAATTTACCCAGGTTTGTGATAAGATTTCTGAGACCTTTTTGAAGATTAAAACTAAAGGATTTTGAGGCACAAAACTATAAAATATTTCATATGTCAAATATTCTAGGCTTTCTTTATTGGGACTTGTAACAAAGTGAAACATTTTATAACAGACAAGTGTCCTATCATTTTCCTGCCTCAAAAATCCCTCTTTATTGGAAATAACATAGATTTTGCTCAGTGAATAGAAGCTTACCTTATTCCCAGATGATCATTTACAAGAGTTATGAATTGACATAGATAATTTTAATTTTCAACAATTTTCTCACAATTGTTTGTGGCACCACTAAAAACTCACAAAATGTTTATTTTTTTAAAATATTGTAAAGGTTCATAATTACAGAAGGGATAAAAAATGATCAAATTTCATTAATAACTATTTGTCTAGTTTTATTAGCTTTCTGGGAATTTATTGAGTAAATAATTCCTAAAAAAGCCTCCATGTTGCTGCATACAATGCACATCGGGAAAGTTCAATTCAAATTAACTTGTTTCCTAACTGAAATCCTCTCCCATGTGTCGATATTTAGCCTTTTCTTTTACTTAGTCTGACACAAGGCTGCAAGTGTGGTGGCATTAAATTAAACCTGCTCAGTTATAATTGTTTGCTTGCTAATGTTCTATCCCACAACTTTAAGTTTGTTGCTTGTGCACTATTCCACTAAAGTCATTTACCTAGATATTTGTATCACCCCTAGTCCAGTTTTGATTTCTAACTTTTGAAGGCATGATCATAGTATTTCTTATTGCCTTCAAAGACCAAGCCCCTGTTCTTATCAGTTTTACATAAAAAATCTGTTCTGTTTCAAGGAAATTGCTGCCATCTTTAAGTGCCTGGAAAAAATACTTCAGCCCAACCTAAATTTTCATCTTTTATTAATAAACCTTGTGTAATATTATGAAATATTACTTGCCTATTAACTTGTTTTCAACTTAGCCTCCTCCTCACACACCTTTTTGTGTGGGTCTCTTGTCATCGCAGCTGGAGTCTGATCATAAACTTGTTGCTCATGATTTTGTGTTTTCTGCATGAAGCATTTAAAATCAACTCCCTAAGTGTCCTCTCAACCAAAGACACATTCCAGGAATTCCAGCCAAGTAACTGTCTTGCACTCCTTGAAATTGCTTTTGATAACCCATGACCAATCTCCTGATAAAAAGTGCAAAAGTTTATTGGTACTTACAATAAAGCTGAAATCCTTCTGAGAGAAGTGAACTAAAATCCCTAGACAACAAGATTTGCCAAACAGTCTGAAGGATTGCTGTCTAGATTCTGGTTAATGTTAATATTAATAACTTAAATATTTTGGAGCTTAATGTTGTCATGGTTGGTTGATTCTTTGGTTAAATATATTTCAGGAGGAAAAAAAAAACACTGTTCTGGTTCTGTTAGAATTCTTGTCTTAGAATAACTGAGACCCCCCCACACACACACACACACGCACAACTCGTGTTTGTTATAATGAAGTTTCCTGCCATTGTCCCTTGGATTAAGACCAGGTGAATTTTGTACATGATGAAATGTGACATTCTCTGATGCTGTTGTCAATGAGTTTCATTTGATGAGCATCTGTAAGCAAATTTCATGTTTGTTTGTAATTAACTTTTAATTCCATTAGTGTACTTTTGTGTGCTTATTAGCTCGGAGGGTATTTTCATTTAATTTACTTTGAGGAACCTCCCTCAGGTGAAAACCACTTATTAATTTTGCACTTTTTGACACTTTAAATGATTCTGGCCTCCTTTGATTAATACCTGTTTATAGCATATTGAGAAAAATTCTGAACCTCTCCTTGTATTAGGTGCCTAATAGTAAGGGAAAATAATTAATTTACAACATCAGGTGGCAGTGTCTTTGACAATGGCAATCTCTTTGAAGAAAGACCTTTTACAAAACTATATGACAACAGCTAGCTCTGAAAGTGCAGAATGCCATGATAATTTGACAAAGACTTGCAAGTAGAAACCTAATAACATTAAGGACTTAATAGAATAAATTGTCATTTTTGACAACATAGTTAAATTAGTAAGTTGCTGCTGTTTGATAACTCCATTTCGACGCATTATAATTGACTTCTTGCAAATGTGGTTGTGATGAAGGTACCACAGATACTATTGCACCAATATTCACATAGGGTGGGTCTAAGAAAATTGGTATTTAAATTTCTCGATTTTAATTTGACTTAAAATTCCAACCTTAATTTTAATAAATTTTGTTTTATGCTTTCAGATATTGCGCTTGATTGGTCTGATCATGCTTTGTGGTGGCCTTTGCGAAACAGATGGCTTAATCGTACCCGTTCAACTTTAGATCAGTATGGAGTACAAGCTGATGCAAAGTTAGAATTCACGCCAATGCACAAACCTTTAAAAATCCAGCTTCCTAGCTTGAAAATCATAGAATTGATGGTGGATTTCTCTTGCAATGTTTTTGGGGCTGTCATTCAAATCTGTAAGAAATGTAGTAAGTATGCATTTCCTAATTATTTTATTTATTTTATTTTTTTTTTTTTGACTTCTAAGATAGAAAATAACTTTAATTTTTGTTTTATATATTTGAAATAATAACCTGAAGAACCAAAATGAAAAAAAAATTACATTTAGGATGTTGTTCTAGCCAACATTTGTCAGTAAAATTGTAACAGATTTGTGCATTTCAATTTTGGATTAAAACGACAACAAAAAAAATCTTATACTCCCGGGGTGCAGATTTCATATTTACCTCCATTTTATTTATTTATTTTATATATATATATATATATATATATATATATATATATAATGTGGGGTGGGGGGAAGTGTCTTGTTTGTAATTGAAAGTGTACCGAAAAGTTGTCTGTCAAATTGTGACAGTTAAATTTCCAAATATGCACTGTGCTGATCTCCCTTCACAGACCCCCTCCCCCAAAAAACACGGGGGGGGGGGGTGATTATTATGCTTGTATTGTATTGGGTGGGGGCAGGGTTCCTTATCTACCATCAAATGTGGTACCTTTTTATAGTATTTGAGTGAAGCAATTAACCATAACTCTGAAGTTTACCTCTATTTCGGTTAACTTTTTAAATTGGTACACATTATCTTTTAAGACCCTGATCTTGTTGAGAGAATTTTTCATCAGGTAAAGAAGAAATTATCCTGTGAACATTTAAGTTTCAGGCACTCTTCTAGGCAATCTCTAATTCAGTGGGATCTGGGAGTGCAATCATTTTTTTTTTCTCTGCAAGAAAAGCACTTAAAATGTTACTTTTGGAATACAGTCCGTATTAATATTGAGCGATGGGGGGTATTAATTGTTCATCTTGTAGTCAGTTCTTGTAGATCCCAGACGTACAAAGCTGATTTTCATGATATTATTCCAATTAATAATATTGGATCATGTTCAGTAACAAAAGATTTGGTAAAAATGCATTTTGTCAAATTCTACTTTTTGTACAAAAAGGGTTCTAAGTTTCTGGTGCATGTATGTATTAATTATAAAGGAAATGTAAACACTTTAATCTGACTACTTTCTGTTTAGTTAAGTAACCAACAAAATGGATTTAATTTAGAATAAAGACATTGGCAGTATGAATCTGGATAAGTCTGGAAACACAAATGAGCATCATCTCATGACAAAATGAGCTCTTTAAAGTCTATAAACATTTTGAATTTTGATCAGATTTTTTTTTCACTAATATTTGTGATTAGTATTGGCAAAGAAGTTATCTGAAATTTATTTCTAAGATAAAAAGTAGATATGTTCACTTATCATCCGGTTCATACTCCTTCCCAGCCTTTCAAATGGGAGTAGATGTTTATCCCTGGTTTCCTGTTTAGGATTGGGTTTCAGGTTCCTTCTAATGTCTGTATACTCCTAATGTTTGTCCTTTCTTACACTAATACAACTCCACCCAGTAACCCTCTACCTTGAGTGAATCTTGGGCCTTGTATTGAATGAACATTAGTGTGTTAAAAAAAAAAGAAGCTCTATACATTAAACTACATTAGACTAGGCATTAGTATCTAAGAACTATAGTGAATAACCCCCCCCCCCCACACACACACACACCACCACCACCATTTTTAAGTCAATTTCTCATTTTTTTATAGTTTTTTTTTTCTTGTTTGTAGGAAAAATTCTTTGAAACAAACTTCAAAGTTTGTATAAATCAGGACTTTGAATGATTTTGGAATTTGACTGCAAAGTAAAATGAGTAAAAAAAAATTTACTATATTTCTAGGGGAAGATTGCTCAAAATGGGAAATTGAGTGTTCAGATATCAACAGTGGACATCAGAATCAACACTGCATAGTGATCATTTCATGCGTTAATACAATTTTTAAACTTGGTCAAGTGTAAAGATTGCAATGAAGAATGAAACTAACATTTACCATGCAGTGTTGATCTCTGTTGACACTTTTATATTAATTTTACATTGTTTAACCAGTTTTACTAGGTTAAATTTTTTTTTCCTGATAACATTCCCATTGTAATCTTTTTAACAATCTTACTAAAAGAATTAAAGGTGTTCAAAATTTCTGCTCCTTATCATAAAAATTGACTCTAAGGTTTATATAGATTTAGGATTTCTTTAAAAATGTTTTCTTGCATAAAAATATACCAAATGCTAAAATTGTCAGGCAGAATATCCTCCATTTGTGAGGTATCTGATGGAAGGTTCTCAATGTTTAGAATAAGATTACATTAAATTTTAAATGAAAAAGAAAATATCTCCTAATAGTATATACTTTCCTCTTCAAAACAGGAAAAACTGCTGCCAGTGAACAACTTATTTCGGTAACACTGGTATCTATTTAATGATTTTTCTTTTTGGCTTTTGGTACAAATTTAGTCTTTTTTTTTTTTTTTTTTTTTTTTTTTTTTTTTTTTGTTCTTTCAAAAACAACTTCAGTACTCAGGTCATTATACATTGCGATAAAATTCTTGGAATTTTTAATAAAATTATTTTAGCATTTAGGCAATTACTTATTGAAACATCACTATACTTGAGAATAATAAAAAGAATTGTACTTTTTTCTTCCTTTCTATTGAAGTAAGATACTTTGAGATATACGTATATATGTATGTATGTTTTATTTAATTTTTTTTTTTTTTTTTTTTTAATGGTTGCCAAATATAGTGAGTAATGTTAGTAGTTATACACCCACATAAACTTACCTTCTGCTTCTCATATGTTGACATACCAAATATTGTTAGTCACCCCCCCCCCCCCCCATGTGCAGCATATGCTAACATTTAAAGAAGAGTTATATATAAGTTGTTTAGAAAGAAATGTCTTCTACATTCTTCTTGTAATGTTCTATTTGATAAGTTGGAACAATTGTTCTCCCCCTCTTACATACAAGTGTGTGTGATAGAGATATATATATATATATATATATATATATAAAAACTACTATTACTGCTGCTACTACTATAAGAAATAGCAATGGTGACTAAAGTACATATTACTTGTGTTAGATTTCTTTTTGAAGGTTATCACCCATAACCAGAACAAGGCTCCAGATATATTAAGGCTTAAGGATAAAACTAACAAGTGTTAAAGCCTTGATATTTGACTCTTAACTTTGTTGTTGTTCATGGAAATAACATAAGTATTGTGAAGATGCTAAATGGGACACATCTGTAAGCATGCATCTCGTAGGAAGACCTCAGGAGAGAAAAGCAATAGGAATATTTTTTGAGTTGGTGGTTGAAGGTAGTTGCTTTTAAGAGATTCCAGGAGATTAGAATATGAATTGACTGTGAGCATGAGTCAGTGCCAGCAAATAATTAAAAAAAAAAGGCCCTTTTTCCCTAAGCTATGCTGGATGCTGTACCTTTAAGTCTGTGTGTGAATGAAGACTTAATTATTTTTCTTTCCATCAAAACCTTGGAATAAAAAAGTTTAATAATGGATAGATTTTATTAAAGATAAACTAGATTGTTTTGGCAAAGATACAAGAAAAAAAAAAAAATAGGCTAGAATTCTTTTGCTTCAGAAAATACTGCTTGAAAATAAAGAACTCTCATACACGCACACACACACACACACACACACACACACACACATGTATGTATTAAAATAAGAAAGAAAGAACAGTAAGATTTACAATCCAGTGTTCTTATTAATTATTTTTTTTTTTTTTTTTTTTTTTTTTTAAACGGTGCTTGATACAAAACGGAGTTTAATATAATTATTTTCTATTTTAAAAATATGGTTCCATTACTACACGGGAATTACCATGTTTCAAAACAGAAACTAACATTTTAAATTTAATTATAAAATGAAATTTAAAATTCATAGCTCCGTTCCATTCTCAGATGATTTTTGGAATAACCTATTTAGAAATTTACTGCTTATAAATGAAGTAAATTTCTAAATAAGTTATTCCAAAAATTGATTGAGAATGGAACAGAGCTATGGATGTTAAATTTAATCTTATAATTAAATTTAAAATTTTAGTTTTCATTTTGAAACATGGTAATTCCTGTGTAGTAATGGAACCATATTTTTAAAATTGAAAATAATTGAGATATATATTCCCACCACAACTGGAGAATAAAACCTGGAATAATCATAGGATTTTACCTTAGAGTCCTTAAGATATGTAGCTCTGAATACTTTAGTGAAGAAGAGGATTATATTGAGAACAAATTCAAACTTCTACACTACCTTATCTTAAATTAGCATATGTTAAATGCAAAAAATGAGCTCACAAAATCCATAAAACAAAAAAAAAATACTTCCAACAAAAATTATACAAAATTAATAATCCTGCCCTCCAACATTTCAACTCACAAATAAATTATCCATCCCTGACATGAGGATCAGAGATATAATCAGGATGAAAAATAAAACAAACACTAATTCAAATTTTGGAGTTTATCAAATCAAATGTCTACACTGCAATAACATGTACATTGGGGAGACATCACACTATCTAAAAACTCACATCCAGCAATACAAAAAGACTTGCGATTAGATACCTATTCAAACTCGTTTTACACTGCGATGATGTGGGGCATAACTTTTATCAGTGTCAGCCTTATTAAAAAAGAACATAACCCTTTAAATAGAAAATATGAAAACATATTTATAGCATTACTACCAACTATTAACATGTGTTTAAAAAAAACTACATCACCATTTTTCTACAGATCCATTATTCCTGAATCGAACTTTTATGTCTATCTAATACATAAAAATCAATGAAGATATATATAAAATATGCACAAGACATGTTTTAATGAAAAACCAAAACAAAATTTTTCAAAACATCTGCTGTATCTCACTAACTTTTACACACTTTAGCACCCAGAATGTTTCTCACACATATTTGAATTCTATCTGTTGCTTCATTACATGTGGTGTCTATCTAACAATAAGAAATAACCAAACACAACATACCATCAATTTGTGTCTCTGATTTTTATCATTTCTATCTTGTTCTTTGAAGATTTGATAAAGTAAAACCTGCTAGATGTTTCCTATATTTCTTTATCATATATATATATATATATATATATATATATTTAGGCATCATTTTTTCATTCATACATGTTTCATTAAATAATATAGACAAGTGCTGTCTATATATTTTATGTAAGTTCTTTTCATATCGTCTGATAAGCTTAATAACATTATCATTAAACAATGAAAGAAAATCACAATATTGATACATATTTTTTAATCCGATCTAAGCTTTCGGCTTACATAAGCCATTATCAAAGATGACAATTACACAATATATTAAGCAATACACGAACAAGAAATTGATGATAGTCTGTTTTTGTTTACATGGATGATTTCCAAGCAACGATAAACACGTGCATATAAGACGCTGAAAGCGAAAATCGCACAACAGCTCATGACGTCACACATGACCACGTGAGAGTGAATCCGATGAGTATTGAGTATGAACCAATGGCTTCTGTTACTAATTATAGGCATTTAAGGATATTTGTGGAGATTTCATAGTTTATTTTGTTCAGGTTAGGCTTCAACTGTTTTATATATATAATATGCCAAATATGTTAAACAATAAGCAAGATGAATTTTCTCTTAGAAATATCAAAGAAATGCACAACCCCAGAACAACACACACAAAAAATCAAAACTACAAAAAGCCAACATTATTTATGACTTCAAATGCCCCTTAAGGAACTGTGATCCTGATCAAACCAAACTCATAAATAATTACATTGATCATACTACATGTTACATCTACATGACCATAGCTCAATTAGGACTCCTTTAAACACGCATGAAAACCTACCAAACACCATCTAAAGTTTAATAGCCTCATCCACAAAATGATTAAAAATAATGGTAGCCCTAATAATAAGGAAAATCTAACACTCTATAACATTAACTACAAACACTGTCACAATGTTTGGAAAATAAGTCATTCCTATGACTTCAGACACATACATAAAAAACACGCATTTAGTTAAAAATAAAATAAAATTTGCTCTTGATAATGGCTAAAAGAATGGCCAGAAGTACTTGGATATACAGAACTTTTCAACTATTTTTACATTATATCCAGAAAAGAAAATGCTTGTATGAATACAAGAAAAATTAAATAAAAAGCTTAATTGCTGTGTCTTGACAGTCATCTTTAACAAAACTTGTATAAAAGATTGCCACACACACACACACACGTGTGTGTGTGTGTAGTTCAAACAAACTTGGGAATATATTTTAAATATAGCAGCTTTTGGTAAACATCTGACATTTTAGGAAGCTGCTTATTCTATGGACATCACTTGACCATTTCAACCATGACTAAAATTAGTAATATGCTATGTAAAACTTAAAAATATTAACTAAACTGGTTTCAAAGGTCACCACTGAGTAATGAGTTTGATTCTCACTTGGTGTCACATCTTTGTGGTAAAACTAAATTTGGTAAATAAGCTTCTAAATAGATAACCAAAATATTTCCTGAGGTTGGATGCTGGTTTAGAAGTGGCTTATAACTTAATGGTTTGTTCCTGCAATCATAATGTACTGATATTTTTTTTTCCTCAAGGCAATGAGAAAAAAGTGGCTAGTGGGGGTGGCTCTGACATATTTGGTTTCAAATGTTACCAGTTATAACATTGAAAGTTGTCCTCTTTAAATTGATTTGTCATTTTTCAAAATTAACTTTTTTTCTAACATGTATATCTGAAGTAGAAAACTTTAGCATAGTAACCATCATGATTCTGTTAGAACTTTATCTCTGTTCTATATTGTAACAACACTTTTAGCTATTCAGTCTGGGATTATTTACATTGTGGATGACTGTATAGATGCTGACTTACTGTATGAAATCTGACAAGCTCTTGTCTTTCTCTGGTAGAAGTTGGTATGTTTTTTTTTGTTTTTTTTCCTTAATGAATTATGACTAGTGTATATTACTATATTTTTGTTAAATAATACCCAGGAAATACATGCTTTGACTAGACATGTCTGGTGAGGAGGAAACTGTTTTGATGTGGTTTCAAATAAAGTTTGGGATAATGGTTTGCCAAACGGAAAGAGTATCTTGTTACTTTTCATAAATGACATGCTTGCTTTTTTTTTTTTTTTTTTTTTTGCACTACTAGATCAATATTTTCTGGGACAATCTGCACTGATAAAGATATTGGGTGAACTTTAGTTGTATATGCAGTGCAGAAAGACTAAGATGAATGACAATATGTTAGTAAACAAAAATATGAAAAAAAAAAACAACAAAAGTAATTGCATGAAAGTGAATGATTGCTCTTTAAATGTCAACTGTCAGGTTAAAAACCTTCTATAGCACCAATATTAAATTTGAGGGTCATTCACACAAAAAAAAAAAAAACATTAGAGAGGTCACTTAGAGGTTCTGTAATCAGAAAACCTTAAACTCTGATACATATAAGAGTAGTATTGCTGTAGTGAGATACCTATGAGAAGTTAAAGAAAAACATACACCATCAATAAAATGGAACATTGTTTTAAAACAAAAAGAAACAGTTATAATGGGGTTGTGGTATATTGTAAGCCAATGTTAAAGAAAAATTGGCCATAGCCACCTTTTACCAACCAGAAGAATCCTATTAAATAAAAGGAGTAAAATACTAATGAATTGTAAACTGAAAACAAAATCTTAACATACTTGGTGCTGGATTAATTTTTTAAACGATCTCCATTTTTTTAATTTTTTTTTATTTTTATTTTTTATTTTTATTGCATTAGTTGTTATCCTGTTATTCTTGCAATAAAATAAGGAACCTTGTTTAAGTAATATAACATTAACTTTTTTTCTTTAAACCTCCAAAACAAGGCAGCCTTCTGGATGAGGCAGTCTGAGGTCGAGACAATTTGATATCATGGCCCTCCTCCGAAGCACTACATAGCTGTCCGACCCACTCCCTCCAGAAGGTTGCCAACTCCTGTTCTATGATATAAAAATGTTAACTGGTTTATAAGGTAAAATTATTCTTAAATGCTTACTACCTGATGAGTGTAACTGGCAAAACTCTTGTGAGTAAGCAACTATTTAACATCCTAATTCAGATTTTATATACCCTGTGACCATTTTCAGAATTGAATGAGTTGGGATACAAGAATGATTGTTGGTTTAGAGATTAATTAAATAGATTTTAACAATTAGACGTCAAAATCTTCAGTTTTAATTAGAAAACTAAAAACAAAATTTTACATTCTAAACCAAGATGTACAGTAAAGTTTGACACAAGTTACTACAGACTAACTATTATTTAGTGACCTACCATCATTTTAATATTAATTTTGTCTCCTAATAGTTTCATTTTAGTATATGAAAATGTAACTATCACTCTCTTAATTGATGCACTGTCAGTTAGTTTCTTGGTTAGTATTCCTTTCATCTTCATTTCTGCTTTTTTCACAACTCTACAATTGTTAGGAAGCAATGAAAATCGGAAATGAATGAATGGATGATTTCTGCTAGTTAGCTTCTGTAGTTTAATTGGTAAGACAGCTGCCATCAGAGAGGCTCCCAAGTACAAATGATGTTAATCTTGATAGAGGCTTCTTTTCTGTTAGGCTTTGAATAATGATTTGGAAATTATGATAGAAAGTAAATGAAATTAAAATTAAATGCTAGTCGAAGAAATATTCCGTTATTGTAATGTTTGTTTGGTAGGCCTTTGTTATAATTTTAGCCATTCATTGTATCATTTCATACCATGTTTTCACTTGCTAAGAAGGGATGACTTTGATTATATTGGAATTTTACACTGGCTTAAAGACTGGCGGCTATGCCATTAAGTTTGATGCCAACTCACTTTGTCTAACATTGGGAAAGAAACTCTCCTAAACATAATGTCTGGATGGGTTTGATAAAATCCAAGACTTGTCCTCCTCCTTTATTTATTCCTCCCACCACCAAAGCTACAGTTATATCAATTTATCTTGACATTATTTTAATATCACTTGGTTGCATATGAGATAATTAGAACTGTTGACTTAAGATGGTGTCTCTTGTCATTATGCTACTATTATTTAGGATTACCTGAATGAATGGCTCTAGATTGCCTATCGAAGTAACACTATGGCCTGCTAGATCAACAGATCTAACTCCTTTTGGGATTTCTTTGCTTGGGGCTGTGAAATTATCTTCCAAGGGTAACTGTTTAATTCACATGAAGTGCTGAACGTAGAGTAAATGCTCCAGGATGTTTTGAAATGTTGCATGATTTGGTCTATGCACTGATGCTCATATTGAATCTTGCACTTAATACTAATTCACTAATTGTTCTTCTGTAACACTTTGGGATTTGGGCGATCATGGCTCTCCACTACTTCCTACCCTTTGTAGTTGGTGAAGTTTGTCGTTCCGTTATTTCCCCCAATCTCGGTTCTTTGTAAGTTTTAATGCTATAGTATCTTTTTTTAAATTTTAATGTTTTTCACACACACACACACACACACACATACACACACACACACACACACAGTGGAACCTTAATTCATTCCTGAAACCCGTTTGTAACCTGAAATGTTCGTAAACCAAAACTATTTTTCCAACAGGAATCAGTGTAAAATGGATTAATCCGTTCCTGGTCCCAAGACAATTGCTTATTTAAACTTTAACAACAGTACTTTGTGCACAAGTTTATACACAAAACTAATGAAAATCATTAAATCTAAGAAAAAATAAACAAACCCAATACTAATCAGATAAACACTTTAATTTTACCTGTAAGTAGGAGAGTTGATGGTGGAAAGGGAAGAAAATAAATGTTATTGTTTGGAAAGGGGGAAGGAAAGGCATGATCGTCTCTTTATTTATATGAATAGTATAGATCATTGATTTTTGCCATACTAAAAACTGAGTAGGAAGAGACAATATCATCAATTCTCTTAACTTTTCTTTTTCCTTTACCAGTATCACTGCTAGCTTTCTTCGGAGCCATCACTGAGGTCTAATAAAGAGAGAAAAATATTGGAAAAGCATAGCACACGAATGTATACAACACAGTGGTTAACTTGGAGATGATTGTTTTGATTAACTCGGTTTGGCAATGTTCTTCGAGAACCAAATTTTTGTTTGATAACCGAGGCATTTTCATCTCATTTTCTGTTTGAAAACCTATTTGTTTGGCATGTGAGACGTTCAAGAACTGAGGTTGCTCTGTATATTTTATGGACATCTGTATTTATAGAAATTTGTATTGTAATTATTTGCAAATAACAGAAATTACTCTATAAATAGCATTTAATATAACTGAAGTTTTTCCTTGTCAAACCAGATCATTTGGGGTGAGCACAAATACCAACAACATGCGAGTTGCAAATTGGACAAAAAATTGCTCTATTCTCTTTATATTGCATTAACAGACTGTGCTACAATGTGTACTTTTGCAGTTTAATATATACAGAAATTGGCACATAATGCAGAAAATTTGCAAATAAGGAAACTACCTTATAATTAGCATTTTTATATACCTAAGTTTTCTTCCTTGAAAATTATTCCTTCAACATTTGATATTTACAAAATTTAGCTGAGTACAGCACAATGCCATATGAGAAGAGATTCTTCTTGTCATCAGTGGAGGGGGAGGAATGATAATTTGAAATCATGGCTCTCCTTTGGGCTTGAGCACTGATTACTGGTATTAGTGGTAAATACTGCCACAAAGCCAACAGCTATATCATTTTTGAATGGTTGTGTGATACAGAGGAATAAGCCATTTCCAAATGGGTAAACAGAATGGCTTCTAGATAAGAGATGAAAGTTTCTGTTTGTGGAATTTTAAGTAGGTGAGAACCTTTTCTTTTTGGATGAAAAGGTAGATGAAAGTATTTTTATTCCTCAAATAAAACTTGTGATAAAGTATTATCCTCAGGCAGAATTCAGGTGTAGCTGAAAACCTAAATAGAGAAAGCTACTTATGGGACAAGACCAACTGAATGATGGTAATCGGCTGATAGAAAAATAAAATTGTAATTATTGACATTATAAAACAACTTCATAAAGCTAAATACAAAATTTGACTTGAAATGATTGACTTAGGATGTTAGTGTTTGCTACTGACTTTAGTAATAAGTATAATAAATCACTTCTTCTGGATGTAGACGTTAGCCAGTTCCATTTGTTTGTTTTTTTATTTATTTTTTTTTACTGATTACTTTTACTCTGACAAAGGTATTGTTTGTAATGATTACTGGATTATCTCCAGGTATGAATTAAGATAGAAGAGGGGGGGGGTTCTAAGCGGTCTGGACCCAACCCCTGCTGATGCTCAGTTTAAATTTGAAAAAACCCAAGTAATCAAAAGAATTACTCTATGAAAACTAATTGCTGTTGGCACGGGTATCACTGTGCCTATTTGAGTTGCACCTTGCTCAAAATCATTAGTCTGTTCAAGACTTTATAATTCTACTGCATAAATTCCATATTTAATTATATATATATATATATATTTAAAGACATTTATATTATGTTTAACGTTCTTTTTATAGATACAAGTATTTAAGCAAATGCTCTGTTTTATAATAAACAGTATTAAATAACATTTACCGGCCTGAATGTCCGAGAAATTTATTATAAAACAGAGCATTTGCTTAAATACTTGTATCTATAAAAAGAACGTTAAACATAATATAAATGTCTTTAAATAAATTGTCGGACAATATCCAATTCTAAAATATATATATATATATATATATATATATATATATATATATATATAATACGCGCACACACACTACAGTGGTATTTGAATCCTAACTGTTAGATTAATTAGGAATATTTAACATATCT
Source organism: Acanthosepion esculentum (assembly GCA_964036315.1). Lineage (NCBI taxonomy): Eukaryota > Metazoa > Mollusca > Cephalopoda > Sepiida > Sepiidae > Acanthosepion > Acanthosepion esculentum. Next base: position 71,073,587 of record OZ038498.1, read on the forward strand.
AGAAAATTTGTTCATGAGAAGGATGAAATTGTAAAATAAAGCATGGCAATATCAATTAGTCTAAATAACATACTGAGAGATGTCTGTGTGTGAGATATATATGGCTATGTATGTTTTAAGGTATGCTATATTTTTGGGTAAAAATGCTCAATGTCAGTGATTGTGTGTGTGTATAATATATATATATATATATATATATATATATATATAAGGGGACTGTGAGGTCCACCCCAATCTTAAATGCAATCTTCAGGCTATGGCCTGACAATTAACTAGGAACAGCAAGAGAAACAAAGGTCAGAAGTGAGTAACCTATTTGTCTAGTATCCATGGCATGAAGGTTGAGTTCAAGCATGAAGCACACTATTGCCGCTCAGTGATAACCTCGGTGTCCACTTTTATTTATTATATAAATAACACAACAGGTTTAAAAAAAAAAAAAAAAAAAGGGAAAGGTTTTCGTTATTGAATTTTTCTCTTCTCCTACTGTTCAGCACTTTACACTTGAACATATGCATATGGACAATTTCTACAAGCATAACAAAACAAACCTTGTCTGTTCTTTATATAATATTTTAGCATGTCCTTAACAACTGGGATTGTTTGTTATAAGTGTTCAATTTTGCTTGTATTTTGAATCTGGTTATGTACCAAATTTTTTTTTTCATGTGGCCACAAATTGCAACTTATTTGTAATTGTTACAGATTACAAAAATATTTTCTATTTTAAATCTGTATTGTCTCCCATGTCCTGAAGGGTCATGGGAGGGTACATGGCTTTTTAGTTTCCAGTCTTTTGTTACTTTCTGCAATATGAGCTCATTTGTGCTACTTGTTCATCCAGCCAACTCCCCTCTGCTTCCCTTTCTTTCTTTTGGCCCTTTGAGTTTTTAATTTTCTAAGCTTTCATTTCTTGTGAGTCCCTAAAATTTCAGTGCTTTCTAATTATTACCAAACTTTGTAGTTCCTATTTTCAGAATTTGTTTGTCACATGCTCTGGCCATGGTATTAACATTCATCAACGTGTATGTTGCTTTTTCATCATTTCTGTTGAAATTATCCCAGCATTCACTGCTACAACCTCATTTCACTCGGAAGAACTCTACTTTATCATCACCTTAACACTGTATGCTTTAACTGCAGTCATTCTATATGCTATGTCCTTTCATGTTCTGGGTGATCATAGCTCTCCACAGCTTCTCCTTTGTAAATTCTAAGCAATGTTTTTTCCCCCCTTACTATTCCTCTCAGTCCATGTTCTGCCATCTATTTGCACAAGCTCATTAGGTAGGTTGATCATGGCTCTCCACAACGTATTGAGTGTAGCTATAAGCAATGTTTGTCCCCTTTTATTATTCTTCTCCGTCTTTGTTCTGCCATCTATTTACACGAGCCTAACTTACTTGTTACTTCCCTCTGACTCTTTTGCCTTCAATATGTTTTCTGCCAGATTCTCCAAGCCTTCTTTCCTCGTGTGCTAGTAAATCCAACCCTCTCTTTCTGATCCTAATTACAAGTGTCCTTTTCACTTCCATTTTCCTTTTTAAAACTTCCTTGTTGCTAATGTTTGGCTATCGTATTCTCGGTGTCCTTTTGTAGAACATCAAAAGTCTTCACTTCATCTGTGAGGAAATTGTTCAGCATTTCATTGCTACACACGAGGATTGATAATGCATAGCAGTTCAATCGCATTAGCTTTTCCTCTTAAATCAAATTAAATTTTTGAGGGTAAATTTCACTTTTAATGATCTTCTTGTTCAATGTAATTTTACCCCTCCCCCAGTCTCTGTGCAGGGCTGAATCATAAATTATAATTTAATCTAGAACGATGTGCTTGGGGCATTAGTTAATAGAAATAGTATGCAATTCCACCCCCACCCCCACAAAAAAGAATTTCACTCTCTTAAGTCAGGATATCCAGTTTTTGTAATACTGGCACAAACAAATTAACAAAATTAAAAATCAAATCGCAAATAACAGAAGTAACTGATAATCTCCTCGGTATCATCTTCAGTCAGTTTAGTTTCCCTTCATGTGTAAATTTAGAAAGTCTAATTGTAAGTTTTTTTTTTTTTTTTTTCTCTTTAATGCATTGAAGACCTTAATCTTACTTCTAGCAATGCAGTTGATATTTGTAAGTGAACTGCCCTTGCTCACACATACACAGACATTAACTTTTTAAAATTAACCTTAGCATGATATCAAGAATGAATCTGAGAATGTTACATTAACTGGTTAGAAAAGTCTTCATTCAGTTACAAAAAAAATCATGGTATGATTGCACTAGTTTTGGTTCCATTAGAGTACATAGTGTGGGCAGATGAAAAGCAGGGATGGGAATGTGGGAGGGTGGGGGGATTGCGTGGGGTGGGGGTGATCTGGGTTCCAGCTGTAACCTGAAACCCAGCTGTGTTTGATTAATGTTTGTGGTTGTGATTCTTTTCTTTTTCTTTTCTTTTGTTAATTGAAAACTCTAGAGTTCAAAAGAAACCTCAACAGAGAAATAAAATCAGTCAATCCTCTTTGTATGTCACTTACTTTTCTGATTTTAAGAAATCAAAATAAAAGGGGCTTGATAGATAAATGGCTGCTATATGGTGCTGTTAAAATAATGCCTCTGCTGAATTGCTAATTTAATCAGGTATTAATTCCCCAGAAAAGACAATTTGGTGTTTGTTTGTTGTTGGTTGTTTTTGTTTTTTATTTTTTTTTTTTAAGTTTAACTTTTTTTTTCTTGCATAGTTTCCAGTCTATGGTAAACATTTTAATTAACCTTTTAGGTTAATTAATGTTTGATAATGACATCTGTAATAATTTAATACCAATTTTTATGCATTTTATTTAACTAATTGTGTGTTAATTACCAATTTGTTAATATTTAAATGTATTTAATTTAACTGTTTGAATTTCATAGTTGTCATACCGTGTAATGGCAACAGAAAACAACTTTGAGTGAAATTAGCAATAAGGTTACTGCAATTGAGATGTCTTAAAAAAGAATGCAGTGGAAAGGGAAGTAATATTAATAACGCAAAGTGCTAAAGGTTAATTAGGTGGTTTGGAGTCTTAAATCTTAAAATGAATGACATTTTCATCTCATTTGTACTTTACATTGGACATACTGAGTATATAACTTCATCTTCTGTAAACTACTTGATATTGTTTCATTCTAATTCTGCATGGTGTTGGTTGGTTGTTTTTCACGAAGTGTTAATTTTCAATGCAAAATTTTCTCTTCACTGCACATCAAATGCTTCTATTTGGTATTTTGTATCATAATTAACCTTTACCACGCTAATTTCTTTCTAGAATTGTTTCCTCTGCCAATGCATTTTTTAGGGTGCAAAAACACAAACACCTACCATTTTAAAATTGTTATAACTTTCTTTGTATTCTGCATATAGATTTTAATTTTTGTACACTTCAACCACTTCACTGTCAATATTCACTTGAGTAAAGCTTTTAAAATCATCATTGGAGTCCTAATCAAAGAAAAACTCCAGAATAAAGCCTTTGTTAGATATTGACGTGGTCATTTTTGTTTACAAAAAATCACGAATTAACATGGGTTTAATCGGTTTTACACCTTGTGTAGTCTAGAAGAATTCAAAATGTCATTGGAAAATGGAAGTTTAACCTTGTTCCAAAGCAGTAGTAGGCGATTTTCAGCTTAAAATACTGGAAATAACAGTTAAGTATTTATTTATGGCAACTGTCTCAAGGCGAAAGAATGTGCCTAGAGTAGCAAAGAGATAATTCTATGGTGACAATTTTTGCCTGCAGCCTGTTAAATCAATACAGGCATCTGTCCTAACATATTTCCGCTTTATATTAATGATCTTCCTAGGAACATTACCAGATCATTACTAAATATCTATGCAGATGATTCCACAGCTTATAGGTGCACCTCCAAAAATCTAGATCAAAGCCTTGCAGCTGATCTCACTTCTGATTGAGCTTTAACAGCTCAATAAGGAAAATGCTTGAATTGAAATATTCAATGCCTTAAAAGCCAAGTTAGTAACTTTTCATCATCACTGAGCAGACCCTGCATTCTCTCCAGTCACAGTGAATGTTTGCACTCTCTAAGAAACTCCATGATTTGAATGTCTGAGGATTCACGTCCATCTCAGATGCAGCATCACTAAAGATGTTGCCACTAAAAATGGGCGTCTCTGCATACCATTCCATAGGGCGTTGTAATAAAACAATGGAAACTATAACAAATATTTGAAGGTAACTTTTTCAGAAACTGAATATGGTCCTAAGGAGTTGAAATTGTGCTAGACTGATATATGGCAGTGAAAGTGGAATTCATTCTTCAAAGATTTGAGGCAATTTAGGTTTAATTTTTATGCTGAATGTTAAGAATGTCATTGAGAGAGAGAACACATGACAGTTCAAAGAAAAAGAATTGAAAGGAACCACTTTTATCACATGTGGACAAAAGGTCAAAAGTGAGTAAGCGATTTGGCAAGTACCTGCAAAAAGATGAGGGATCAAGTACATAAATGACACCTGTTTGGAAGGAATTGTTTTACATAAAAACTTAGTAAAACAGGGAAGTGTGTATGTTTTTATATATATATATATATATATAATATAATTTCATGTCTCTGTATTTGTCTATATGCAAATGTCATTTAGAATGAGAAAAAGAAAAGGCTGTAAGCATTTTAAGGAAAATTTAAAACAAATGAATACATGTCCTAATAGTGAAATTTATAGAAAATGAACAATTGTGGCAAACATGGACAAATGTGTCTGCAAAAAAAAAAAACCTGTTTTACCCCATGACATTGCTTTTTTTTAACTACCTTCACTCCTTGGCAGTGTTTGATTTTAAAAAAGCAATGGTTAGAATTGGAATAAAACCCATACATATGATGAAAGTGAAATTTATACTCCTCCCCCACCCCTTTTGAATTTACAAGAAAAATATAAAAAAAATATTAAACACTATTTATTTATTAGATTGTTTATTTACAAGAATAATTTTACATTCACAACATTCTAAAAACTAATGCAATTAGAGCTAATACAGTGCTATATTTATCATTTACCAATTTATAAAGAAACAAATGAAAACAATTTTTTATTCATAAATTTATAATCATTTAATAAAGTATTAACATGTGAACCAACTTATTTAGCATTTTATAAAGTTTGAATCAATTAGCAATTAGCCGAAGTTTTGCCAACCATTCCAATAAATAATATAGTTTAAATAAACGATTTAATAGTGTTTTTTGTCAATTTTGAAGAACAAAATGTATAAATTCAGTTTCATATGTTTAGATTTTATTAAAATTAATCATCGCTTTTTAAAAGAATAAACATTGCTGAAGAGTGACAGTAGTTAAAAAAGCAGTGTCAATGTTTACCTTTTGATATTCTTCTTATAGGCATGTTTGTCCATGCTTGCCACAATTTGATACTTTAAAGAATATTTTGTATTGCAATTTTATCAAAATATACTGCAGACCAGACTTGGAACTTACTAAAAATGTTTTGTTTGCTGCAAACCTTTATTTATTTAGATTGCTGCTTTATTTCTATTTCCCTGGAAAGTGTTGAAACTACATTCTTTAGTTCTACCATTTGTAACTTTCACAGCCAAGACCTGCCATGCACATTGTAGTGAACCACCCTCATTCCTTTCATATTTCACTCTAGTAGCTTCTTCCCATGAACCATTTCTTTGTGGAACTCCCAACAGGATGCTTCCCATATGGCTAAAATCTTAACTCTCTATCTCGAATAAAAAAATTAAAAAAAATAAATCCCAGAGATGGTCTTGATTGAATTTTCAAAAATTTTTCCTTTCCAATTCAAAATTTTCTTTTGTCTTTGACTGTAAGATGCATCTTTCTTTTATCGATTTCTTTTCCAGTGTGACAAAAAAAAACAAAAAAAAAAAACATTCACCCAACTTCTTGGCTAATTTTGACTTTGAGGAAAGATTAAATGTAATGCTCAGCTGCTATGAAGCATGTCTGTTAAATAAGTGTCAGAATTCATTAAGGTGCTTCACTTCTGTTTATCTCTGGCCTATCTTTTTGGGTTTGTCGAATAGCAGCTGCCTTTGTTAATGCTCATGAGGGAAATGTCACTGATGTTATGCCATAGTAACTTTTTTCTTTTTTTTTTTTTTACCTCACCCCCTCCTAGATGACTGTTGCAATACACATCTCTTCAATGTTAGTGATATTCTGTCTGCCTTATGGTTGTTTATTAAAAAATTAACAAGACTCTATTTAGCTGATGGATGATTTGCACATCTAATCATTTACAGTTTCTCTTTTGTTTTGTAAGTGAAAAGGGGACACTTCAGGGTGTTTTATTTTTTATTTTATTTTTTTTTTTTGTCCCCCCCCCCCTCTGTTTTTACTTCGTGACAGTCACTTGATAATTAGCTGTTCTGTCTATTAAGAAGCTTCATAGTTGCTTCATTTAGCAATGGAATTTTAGCAAGAAGAATTAAATCCTTTGTTTAAAAAGTTAACTTAAATTCTTTTCCATGTAAGATTGAAAGGATTGTAAATCCTGTCTTTTTTAAATCCAAAATATGAATGCTTCATGTAGCTAAACTTTTTTCTTTTCTTTCTTTTTTTCTCTCTCTCCAAGTAAAAGGCCATATTTGTGGAGAACTGAATTTTTAATCAATGGATTTTGATTCCAATACTAGCCATTTGAACCATAGTGAGCATTCTTTACAAGAATTTTTCTGCAATTTCATTGCAATCTCTTGTATTCTTACTTGGTTGGAGCTAAATTTCTTTTATTTAAATCGGCTTTTCTCCATGTGTAAAGCTAATCTCTAATTCTGAAGTATAGAAACTTTGAAGGAAACTGGTAAAGAGACAGATTAAGTTGCTTGCTTTTTCTACTTTTCTTGCTTGCCAAGAAAGTCAATTTGCACTGTTAATTTAGTGTTAAATTTTTCCAGTGACCTGATTGTTGAGAATCAAAACATTCCAATTTTTCTTCCAAACAGTCAGTCTTGTGTTTAGTTGGGTGCTAGATCAGTTATCATTCAGTTTTGCTTGAAGATGAATTTAAGTTTGAAATTTAAAATGTATGGCAGAGCAGTTTTGAGCAAGGCCTTATGGGGCTTTTTTTTTTAAGTTTGAAAACCATAAATCTGTTTTATAGCATTTATCCTATTGTTTTAATTATTTGTATGTAGATAGTAATATTAAAATGTCTGGACAGTTAACACCTGAATAAAATTGAACATCTCTCAAAAGTAATCTCAGCTGATGTCTCCTGATTAAGGCAACATCATTAACTAAATTACATTTTTTTTTTTTTTTTTTTTTTGTGTCACCCTATGCAAGGCAGTAAAAGCCACTAAGATGCAAGGTGTGGAAAAATTAGGAACAGAAACATTAATAATGAGCAGGAAGAGGAAGGAGTAATCAGAGCAATTGACTGAAAATTTATTTTATTGCAAATTAAAGTTGGCTGGAAAGCATGGAGCTGGAAGGGAGTTCCACAAGCAATAAGCATGAGAAAAGACTGTTAGCATAGAACTTATACCTACATTTAACCATCTCAATTCTAAATTGATGAGATCTCACTGCCAGTCTAGTACTGCACTTAAATTCATACAGTCTAGGTACCATAGCGAAGAGCTCATCTGAATGATTACCATGAAATTATTTATAGAAAAGGCACAGAAGTAACCTTATGATGGTGGGAAAGTAACTGAAGCCGAACCACCAGATCAGGACCAATAATATTGCCGATTCTTCTTCGGATTTTATCAAGGAACTCAAGGTAAATAGCGTGGGCACTGACCATATGTGGTAGCAATATTCTAAGCATGGATGAATGATAGACTTTATTTTCTTAGCAGCTGACCTAGCTATGGATTCAATATAGTCTTTCCACTTCATGTCAGCTGAAAACATTAGCCTGAGAAGGTGCAATTGGTTACTTTCCTGGAGATTAGTATCAGACATGCTGATGGAAGGCATCGAGGGTTCTCTCAGATGAGTAATGGGGAGACGTTTAGTTTTGGAGATGTTAAAATTAACGAGCCATCTTTTGCACCAGTTAATGATGGACTTGGTTGTTTTGGATATCAGCTGCCATTTTTACCTTGTTGGACTTGGTTTGAGTTCTTCAGAAACCTTTTTCTCATTATTCTACATTGTTTAAAAAATCGGATGGTGATCGGTCTTGATCATACAAGTAACTTTAAATTTAATAGCAGTCATGGTGTCACAAATTTGTTTTGGAAGCCAAAACAGTTTTAGAAATTTTTTAAATGCAAAAGTAATTTTTATGATTAACTTTATTTTTTCCTGCCATTAAAACTTCAAAGATTTTTAAATTGTTACATTTTTAATGTTTTTATGATCATTGCTACTGATGTAGTTTTGACTAATAAAAGTGGGTAGCATGAGAAACTAGAAGGAAAAATAGTGGTGTTTACTTTCCACACTAGTTTAAATAAATGGCATGGAGTGAAATTCCCAATGTAAGTCTAATTTCCTGAAAAACTTAAGAGGATTTTATAAATTTCAACCGGTAACATTAACTGCTCAATGAATGCTAAATGTTCCCTGTATGGAAACTGTTGATTTCGCCATTGCTATAAATTTGATACAAATTTATACAGATGTTATGTGGGAGTTGCATGTGAAGGGTGTATGAGATTTATGCTCTTGAGATTTGAATGTGGTTAATATTGTACTGATTAACACTCCACAAATGTCAAACTCTTATAAATTCTTCTCTAAGAGGGCTACCAAAATGTTCAACCTTCTACTTCAAAGAACAAACCTTAATATTTCAAAAAGCATTTTTTTTTCAGCAGAATGTAAATATTAAATATATTCTATATTAGAGACCCCCAAAAAAAACAAAAAAAAACGTGATACCTAAGGCTTAAAATTAATTTTAAAAAATGAAAAATCTTTCCTGAAGTTTTTATTTTATTTTTAATTTCAAGCTAATAGATTAAATTTAATATTTCCAATAATCAAAATACTTTGCTATATTTTAAAAACTAATTGAAATTGACTGAAAGAATTTATTTTATTTTTTGCTAAAATAGCTGATTAGTGCCCCTTTTTTTAGTTGTCTTTCATTACAATGTAATTATTTAAGAAATATCAGCTGATATAAAGTATAATTAATCTGATTTGAAAGAAATATTTACTTGTCTAAAATATTGCAAAAATGTATTTTTTAACCTGTTGGTAGCTGTGTTAACATGTTGACAGGTCTAATGTTGTACTGCGGAGACTTTCTGTAAAACATAATTGAAGAAAATGATGTGACTTTTTTAATTTTTAAGTACTTAGTCATCTCAAAAATTTAGGGAAATATTCTCCATAATCTAATGTTTTATTGAATTTTAGAAATGTCTTTAAATTTACTATTGTTGTAGCTCTTATGCTCTGATAACATTTGTATGGTCACCTGTACTTACAAAAATTGGCATGTTTATACACATACAAAAAAAATTCAAAATTTAAAAAAAAATATTGCAGTTTGATTATTTGTATTAATCTTTTCTATTTATGATTAGTAAATATAGGTTTCACTTAATATCATCTAAAAGACTGAAATTAAAACAGAATTTTAAGATTTTAAACTTAATAAATTTTTCTAATTAAAAAAAAAAAAATGAAGATAATTCTTGTTAAAAAAAAAAAAAAAAAAATTCATTATTCATTGAAAAAAAAAAAAAGTTTTCTTGAAGACAATAGTACCCTTAATATATTTATTTATAAAAGCAATTAAAAGTTTTTCTAATTAAATATCATAGTTTTATTGCATTTATTTTACGGTTCAGAGTAATTTTCAGTAAATGGTGTTTCTGTTTGACAAAGACAAATTAATGTTTTAAATTCTCCAAGGTGTCCTGCTTTTAACTAATATAAATATGAAGAGGCTGAAATTTTAATTAAAATTTCATAGAATTAAGTGGGGGATAATGGACTTTTTTTTCTTTTTTTTTTTTTTTTAAATTCATTTGTAAATGTCTTGAAATTTTCATGAAAAAAATCTGACATTTGATTTTTGCTAGAATTTTTTTTTTTCATGTAGATCTTTAGTATTTACTGTATATATGTAACAATTCTTGCCTTATGTGCTGTGTCCCTTCAGAACACTGCCATTCATTTAAACAAGCTTGTTAGGTAAGTTACTCCCTGTTACCCTCTGCTTCCTCACCCCTGCCTTTTAACATCTTGTGAGAGTCAAATTCTCTAAGCTCTTTCCCTATGTCTCAGAAATTTCACCTTTCTTATTAACAGTACAAATATCCTTTTTGCTTGTGTTTCATCAATGGTATTTTCAGCCTCCTTCTGTAGAACCATATCTGTTGCTTAAAATCTCTTTAACTGTGAGTGAATTAATCAACATTCACTGCCATATGAGGATTGATATTACACTGAAGTTCAGCACTTAAAAGTTATATATATATATATATATATATATATATATATATAATATATATATATATATAATTACTTCAAATGTTATTAGTGGATACTCTTGAAATAGATGCCCTACTTTTATTTTTACTTTAAACTGCGTATTATATTTATCTCTATTGGCCTGTCTGCTCTGCATATAAATAAACTGCTTAAAGTAAAAAAACAAAAAAACTGCCGCATCTATTTCAAATAAGAGTATCCACTAATAAGCTTTAAAATGATTGGATTAAAAATAAATCAATTCATTTTTTATGTTTTTAACAAAATGTTCATGTTTTTAATGTTTAACTTTTGGAAGGTATCTCTCTTCCAATAGATGTTTGGCTTTCTGTTATGCTTTAAAAAATTTCTATAAGTATGCATAGGCATTTCATTTGACTTTAAAAAACATTAGTGTTTCATAATTTTAATGTCTTTCTTTATATTAATTAATTTTTTTTATCTTATCCACCCACCTCTACTTAAAGCATCACTTTCATTAAGATTATTCAATTTGGAGAATTATTTAAGATTTCATTAGTCTGAAGAAATTTTGACAGAAATGAGATTCTTAGAAACTTATGGCATGATATATTTGCTATCAACATGAACTGAATTTCTCTTCAACTGTCTTCTTACTGTACGTTTGATTTCAGGCATACGTCATCCTGAAGAACTTTCGTTGATGAGGAAACTAGAAAAGGAAGATTTAAAGAAGAACACTTTTGTGACTCTGCGTAATAAGCGTCATCAGCATCACCATGAGGCCCCACACAGCCCTGGCAACTGGAACAGTCCTCACAATTCTTCTAACAGCCTCGACCGTCTTGGCAATCGCAGTCCAATGACCCATTCACCACACGTAATAATTTTTTTTTTTTCTTTTTTTCTCTCTCTCTCCCCCTTTCTCTCTCTCTCCCCTTTCTTTCTTTCTAGGAAAGTCTGAAGAAGCACTCATTAAACTTACTCTTGATTCTAATTATCAGCAGCGTAAGAATGGTGCTTTCAATTAAATGTACCATTCCTCTTCCCATGCTTCACTAGACATCTTGGGAAACTGAAACATGGAAATAACATTTAACTTTTTAAAAAATTTTTTTAACATGGTATTGGGTTGATGGGAAGGATACATTTAAGTCTGGCTATTCATAAGCAACACGTCTGTATAGTATTTGAGTCTACTAGTGATTTGAATCTTGATTTTTGTTGGATTAAATAAAGGGTCTTCTGTATCTGATATAAGATGTTAGTTAAAACCAAAATACAAAACTAAAAATAAAATATTGTAATTTAACTTTCCTCTTAAACAAGTTTGACTACTATTGTTAACCTTTTAGCAGTCTGTAGGTAATTATTTTTGCCTAGCAAAATGTTAGTTCTGCCAATGCAATTTGAATTTCTTGGTTGTGTAGTCATATCCTTTTAAATCTAAAACAATCTTGGCTGAAAATGAGAGCCAGGCTACTACAATTTCATATATATATATATATATATATATATATATATATAGAGCAGATTCCATATATGGTAAAAGTGGAAGATTTATTTAAAGATGATGTAGAGTGCTAAATGTTAGTTGTCACATTTGTTAAAGAGGAAAATAAAACCCATATATATTCAGGCTTGAGGCATTTGGATGTCTAGTTGCACTGATGATCTGTGATACAGCAAAACAGTACTGTCTGCAAATGACATTGTGTGTGTGTGTGTGTGTGTGTGTATATATATATATATATATATATAATTATTATTTTTTTTTCTTTTTTCTCTTTAAATAATATGGCTTATGGCCACATTGTGTTAAAACCCTAGTTCTTGTATGATCACCAAAATTAAGCGACATCAAGCCTAGTCAGTACCGAGATGAGTAACTGCTTGGTAATACCAGGTGCTGTAAGCGTGGATGTGAAAGTGGTGTAATGGCTCAGAATTGTTAATGGGAGAGCAGAGTTCCAATTCCAGTTGGGTTCATTATATTCACTTTATACCATAACTTTAAATAATTTGCAGGCAGGATCATTTCTCTGTTATAAATCTCTAGTCATTGCGAATTATTCTTTTGGTTTTTAATTAAAATCTGTCTTCATTTATAAATTACATAAGCTATGCTATAGACTCTTGTACATACAGGGTGTAGCAAAAATACCTCCAACATATTGGTAAGGCATTAGCTAGATGAAGACACCATTGTCACTAATGTCTTACCATTATGTGGGAGGTATTTCTGATGTATTTACAAGGAAGTAAATATTTGTTTAGTTTATGGAGGCATTTGTACAAACTTTGGTTAACATGATCAGAGATGGGGGAGGGACAAATACTTCTATATGCCACATCACTTTAGGACATGGGATCTCATGGGCAAATACTGTCTATTTATGAATCTTAAGTAATTTTATAAGATACTAAAAGTATCACAAATGTCATTGTGAATTGCTTAAAATATGAAGATCTTCCTTTTACAAATAAATGTTGAGTTTACAAGAATTTTATCTTATGAAATCCAGTTTTAAAAAAGTGTTACCAAGTAGTTTCTACTAATATATTTATAAAAAAGAAAGTTAAATATCCAAACTAAAGCATTATTAGGAAAACTTTAAATGAGTTTTCCTTACTGTTAAATCATCTGAATTTTTCATTGAACTGCATTTCAGATTTGGTCCATTATATGACCAACATTCCTCATTTGATAGGCAGACAAATCTTTGCTAAACCATAATTAAAATATTAGATTCACTTGACTGATGTTAAAGAGTTCAGCAGAATATTTTGAACAGAATCTTTACTGTAACTGTAATTAAAAAGATTGCTAAGATGCCCTTTCATGTATTGTATAAGTAGACAGGCATGAAATGTTTTAAATATGAATTTCAAGCAAGCAGTTGAATATCAAAAATTAGTATTTAAATTTTCAAGTCTATAATTAGTGCTGGAAAGTTCCTTTTTATTATCTGAAATAATTTTTTTTAGATCTCATCTTTCCATAATTTATTTTTATGCTTAATCAAAAGCCTGATATTTATTTATCTTATTTTTTAATCTTTAAAACCTGAACAAGCATTTAAGTTTTCATTTAGGCTCTTGTTCATATCTTAAAGACCAAAAACAACTTTTCATCTGTGCATGTGTTCTGTCAGTAACAAGTTTGGCAGATGAATACTGAACAGAGTAAATGGATGCTTTCTTTTTTTTTTTTTTTTTTTTTTTTTTTTTGGTTCTTATACTGACGTTTCATCTTGTACTCCAGCAATTTTTTTCCCTTATCTATAGCTGCCTTTTTTCTCCCCGCCCCTAGTTATCTTCCAAAATCACCAGCCACACATTGCAGGCAAAAAAATTAAAAAGTTGTACTTATAAATTATTGGTTGCTTGGAGTCTTTAAATTTGTAAACCAACATCCTACTTTTTATTGCTTAGTTAGTTGTGTATAATTTTTTGTGGGGGTGATGTTCAAAGGTGGTGCTCATCTGTAGACTAATGTTCAGCCATGATGCTTTCTTAGATTTTGCATGATTGTACTATATGGAAAGCAATTGCAAGTCCACCTGAAGCTGTATATGCTTCCTTTTACTCTTAGGAACAGTATGACATTCTTCCAAATCTCTACCTGTATTCCTTGACAGTCTCATTACTGGCATACCACAGTGTCTGATTAAATGCAGTCAAATTAAGGATTCTTTGTGACTTGTCAGCTTCTTACTATTATTATGGAATCTGAAAGAATTACCTGATGGGACCAATAACTTTAGACTAACAATCTTCATTAAAAACATTAAAGAATTATTAATAGGATAAACATAAATGTATCAGTTTACTAAAAGAAGTTTTAGTCGCTTAAATTTACATCACATCACACATTCTGTTAACCATGTACAATGAAATTAACTCTTATGTACTGAGATTAGTTTGACATAAGGCCACAAGTATGTAGCACCCAGTGAGGATCAAATTATATAATGGTTAACCAAACCATTGTTACCCATTATCCTTCCATGCTGAAGTGCTCGGCTCTAGTTATTAATATTATTTCCAATTGACATTCTATCGCCATTATGTAATTATTTCTTGTGTTAAAAATAATTCCTTTTTAGAAAACTAGATGAACAGAATGAATCTGAAAGCTTATTTTGTGCTTAATAATTTTTAATACACAAATTTCTATCAGTAGAAACTTAGAGAATGTAATATTTAGGTGTATTGTCACTGGATTATATTTAATACTTCTAAAATCCATAAACTCCTAGTCAGTCACATAAATGTTTTGTTTTTGTTTGTTTATTTTATTTTTTTCCCCCTAATGAATGCCATATCACTTAAGAACATTATCGATCAAAGTGCTAAAATAAGTGAAGTATTCTCCCTAGATTCCTTTTTTCTTTATCTTGATTGGCCAAGTTTTCTTTAAAAAATTTTTTTTTTTTAAATGGACTGGTTTCTCATTGCCTTCTCCATTATTTGGAATTGTTATCCTTCTCTTACACTGGTTGCCATCTAAGGCCAAAGAGCCCAGTCTATCCTGCTATTTAACACACAACTGGAGAAAGAAATAGATTTGTACCTTTTCAAAGAGCATTTTTACAAAATTGAATAAAACCATTTAGGCCAGAATTCTAATTGGCAGTTTCACTGTACTGATAATTGTTACACTATATCTGCATATCCAATTAATTAATTAATTAATTAATAAATACTTGCTTGCTAACATGGAAGCACCTTTACCCGATCTGACACAAGGCTGAAAGTGTGGAGCAAAGATCAAACTCTACATAAGAAATGGATTGGAGATTAGCTTGCTAACTATAACAGCATTTGTGAGGAACCCAGTTTTTAAGTTGTGGGCTTTAAAGACTTTAAAGAGCAAACGGTTTAAGTATCTTAGTTCACAGTGACATAAGGTCCCCTAATAATTCAGTTCATATATAGAGCCCCCAAGAGGAAATCCATTTACAGAGAAGTGAGGTAGGAAAGATCCACAACACAAATTTAACATTAATCATGGTAAATTTGTGGAAGACCAGAGGTCACAACTGTCAAAACGTGATAAAGATGCAGACAATAGTCTGCATATAAATAACATGCTCCTCATCCCAGCAATTCCTACACAAATTATTGTAGGATTGTAACACACACACACGGCTTACGGCCACATCACATTGAAACACCAGTTCCTGTACAATTACTAAAGTTAAGCAACATTGAGCCTTTTTCAGTACTCAAATGGGTGACTGCTTGGGAATGCTGGAAACTTGGGTGTTTGTGTAATGGATAATGACTCTGAATTGTTAGTCGGGAGCTGAGTTCCAATTCCAGTCATGTTTGTTATATTCACTTATGTACAAATACTCTTGGAAAAGGCATGAATCCACCTCTTCTCCCCCAGCTATGGATTAATTAGTAAGACTTATCACTAAACCATAATTATCTCCAAAAATAAAAAAAATATAATGGTGTACAAAAAATGTTTAGAATTCAGCATTAAATAACCCACAGAGGTTGGTATGATGACCCCCCCACACACACACACACTGTGTGTGGAGCTATGGTTAACAAGCTAATCTCTCAGACCATTGTGAATGGGATCAATACTATGTTCCCTGAACTGATGTTAGGCTATAAACTCTGAATAAGCTAATCGAAGTTAAAGTTGCTTTTTCAGGAACTGTTGAACGAGTATAATTTTTTTTTTTCTCTTCTTTCCAGAACACCCTGTCTCCTAATACTCCACTTAGTGGCTTTAGTATGTCGTCCAACTCTCCATACAGCACATTCAATGCCAACAACAGCTACACTGCGGGTTCTTTGCACAGCCTAAACACTGACGAAATGGAGCTGATGACCAGTCCTCATATATCAACTAAAGAAGCTTTTAACCTGTTGTTGCGTCCAAAGACATATGCAGAAAAGGCCAGAATCAACAAAGGGTAGGGCATAGGATTTTTCTTTTCTCATCCCCTCCCGGCCTCAAAAAAAAAATTTGTAATATTTGAATTGTAGTTGCATTAAATTTATTATTTGAATAAAAAAGCATTTAATTCTATAAAAGGAAACAAAACTTTTTTTTTTTTTTTTTTTTTTTTTTTTTTAAATCTCCCTCTTTCCCTTGTGATGTTCCTTTCTTCATCTGAGATGTCAGCTCATGAATAAAAATGTTTCTCCCTACTCTACTTAATATTAATATCAGATGAAAACAGATTATATAGGTAGGTCCTTTTAAATCTGATCCAAACTATTGTTTTTATTAATGGTAGAAGTATAACGTGTTTGTTTCAGAACCGATTTCAAGCTCATGCCAAGACGCTTGACATTTTGACCAGACTTTGAATACAAGGCTGGGGAGGTACTTTGAATATTGGTCTTCTAAAATTCTATCATCTTAAAGATCGCATTCTGATATGAATTAATTATACGCTTGATAGCAATTTTTACTGTGTTTAGTTTTTAACTGTAAAAGCTTATGTAAGTATATGGGTTGCAGTATATTATGGGAGAGGTGTTTTGTTAGAACTGTACAGAAGCTGGTGTAATAACTATCTAGAGCACTTCATGAATTGTAACTCGTAATAGAATAAATTAAAATTAGGTTATTGGAGTTTGATGTAACACATATGCTGGTAAGAGTAAGAAAATTATTACTGTTGCATTATGATTTAATCCATAGGTCATGACCCCCCCCCCCCCCCAAATCCCGGTTCCCTTCTCAGTCCAATACTTTCTGCTTTTTATTAATGATCTACCAAGGGACATTCTGAGATCATTATGCAGATTATCTCCTGTTTTTATGGATGCCTATCCAAAATTTAAGATTATTGAAACACCTCTTCGCTGGCCGATCTCTAATAGCTAGATTAACTAGTTTACTTTCTGAGATATTGAAATTAACAAGCTAGAATCATTTCATCACCATTGTTCAGGCTGTCTCCCCCCCTCCAGTCGTGAGGCTCTGAATGTCTGATGGGTCTCGAATTCATTCCAGACCTCAAGTGGAACTTGTATGTGATCTGTTGCTAAAGAAGCTGGAAATACTGTTGGCTCATTCATTCTATTGTTTTATGAAGTACTAGACTCTTGACATATTTCATCCTAACAAATCAGATTACCGTAATTTCTCAAATAATACGCACCCCCCCCAACAAATGATCCAAAAATTAAGAAACATATCTATCCCTATGTATAATACACATCTGTAAATTTTGTCAAAAAAAAAAAAAAAATTACAAAGACATTTTGTCAACCTTGACATTAAGAATAAAATTGAAACTAAGCAGCTAAAATAATGTTGAAAATTACCATGTGGTTTTCCTGATTTTATTTTACCACCAAAATGTTGTCAAAACGTGCGAGTCATAGTGCAAATTTTAAACAAAAAGTAATAGAATTAGCAGAAAGAATAGGAAACGGAGCTGCAGCTAGAGAATATGAGTTGAATGAGGCTAACATGCGTTTATAGAAAAAGAATAAAAATGAACTAAAAAAAGTGTAAATCAAGTGCCAAAGCTATAAGTAGAGGAAGAAAAGTTCAATATCCAGATATGGAACAAAGTTTAGCTGAATTTGGGAAAGAAAGACGATCAAGTGGATGTTCCATAAGTACTGTGGAAATAAGGATGAAGACAAAAGAACTTATGAAAACCATGTATCTTGGAAATACATTTATAGCTTCAGCAAACTGGTGTCTTCTTTTTATGAAGAGGTTTGATATATTTATTAGGAGAGCATCCATAACCCAGCATTTGCCTGATGATGACGAAGATAAGCTTCTGAATGTTCAGCGTTTTGTTATTCAGCTAAGAAAAAAAGCACAACTATCCTTTAGGCTGTATTGGAAATGCTCACCAAAAACCCTTGACTTTTGATGTGCCTTGTTTTCAAACTCTGGAATTCAAAGGGGTGAAGTCTGTTCCAATAAAAACTACTGGAAATGAGAAGAAAGGTTCAGTCATGCTTGGTGCATATGGTGAGGGTAACACGATTTCCCCTTACATAATTTTTAAATAGAAAACTCGGCCAAAAAATGTTGAGTGCCCAGCCAGTATGATAGTAAAATGTCAACAAGTACATACTTATTATTATAAATCAATAATGAAAAAAATATTTTTGTTTAAACCTATTTATAATACGCACTCTAACTATCACCTGTAATTTACAGTTAAAAAAAAAAAAATGCATATTTTTGATAAATTACGGTAGGCTGAAAATGGAGTATTGCTGCTGTTGCTCTGGAGCTTCTCAATCCTTACTTTCTTAGTGGCTTGATAGAATCGTATCTAGAAGTCCTGTCCTGGCAGTAAAGGTCTGAAGAGGTATAACTAAAGAATGGTGCTCATCTGAACATTTGCTGCGGGGATAGCAACAGTAGAAAGTCTTTCTGTGTGTGATTTTATAGTAAGGTCACCCCGTACAAGTGGGGTAGGGCACTTGAGGTAGAGGGTTAAAGAGTATGAGCCTCAGTTTAGGTGGGGAAGATAACCATTAACTCTAGACTTGAACTGGCTAAGATTGTTGTGATGAGGTGGGGACATCCTCTTGGGAGTCAGTTGCTCATGTTAAAAAGCTGCTTGAGTGGAACTTACTTCTTGCCAATGGAATATGGAGGGAATGAGGGTGGTTGGCTACAATGTGAGTGGCATGGTGGGTCCTAGCCATTAAGGTTAGAACTGATGCAACTAAGGAATGTAGTTTGTCTGAACACTTTCTATGGAAACAGTGAGAGGCTTGCTACACCTTGTCTAAGAGAGGAGTTGCAGGGTGGAAAATAATTTGTTACCCACAAGGATATGTAAACACTTTTGTACTTGAGACTGAGAAGTAAGGGCTGGACAGCTCCCACCCAAATATGACAGCAGTACTCCATTTTAAGCCTGATTTGGCTCTTGTAAAGGATAGCATGAGGTGTCAAGTACTTACTGGAGCGGTACGGGGAGCCGACCATTTTACCTGCATCTTTAGTGATGGATCACATATATGAGTTCCACTTAAGGTCGGGTTTGAGTTTACGCCCTAATACTCTCAAAGCAGGGAGGCTCCTCAACTGTACATTCATTCATTGTAACTGATGGTTGTTTGGGGTTTTGATTGGCACTGATGGAATGTAACTAGTTTGGTTTTCAAGGCATTGAATGTAACCAGCCAGTTCCCCCACTGATATATATATATATATATATATATATTAATGACAAAGTGTAAAAAATTTTCATGCAACTCATTTTGGCCTGCATTGAACTATTTATGTTGATTTAACTACATTGAACAGGGAAGGGAAGCTGCTGAAATTTTGAATATTTTTTTTTTTTTTTTTTTTTTTATTTTTTTTTGGTAAATGTTTGTGTATATAGTGTAGCCAATTTCTCATTCACGCACACACACACCTATATATCTCAAAATTGTTGATAAAATCACATCCAATAATATTAATTCACATTCCACCTCTTGGGTGTAAAACTACTAATAAATAGTGAAAAAAAAAAAAAAAAAAAATTAAGCAAAAAATCTCTGTGTAAAAGATATTTTATACAAAACCTGTTTATAACAGAGACTGATCACTGATGACCCAATTTTAAAATCTGTATTTTTATTCAAGATGTCTGGCTTGAAACTTTACCCATTTCTATATTCATAATTTTGCAAAAAAAATGGAACAAAGTTTGAGAATCCAAGGAGGACCCCAAGTAAAAATAAATTTTACTGAATGGAACAAATTTTACAAAGAATATTTGGTTTTACATTTAGTGCACAATGGACTTTGAAGTATGAATGCCCACTATCAAAATTATACTGCCTTCTCAAGTCAAAACACTCCTAAAAACCTTGCTATTTGAAGCAGAAAAATTATCTTTCAGTTCAAATAGGTTATTTCCTCTTGTCTGAAATTAAGAGGAAATATTTTTCCCCCCTTTCTCACAAACTATTCAGAATTCTAAATGAGATACTATTCTGAATATTTTGCTGACTAAAGCAAGTGGACTGCTTTAAATGAATGTCATACACATTAGATGGCTAAGGATCTCAAAATAAATAGAATGATTATCATACAAAAAATGTGTAAAGGGAAAAAAAAGAGCCAATTATAAAAATGGATTCTACTAAAACCACAACATAATAGGATACTGTAATTGAAAATGAAGTGTTCAGGGAAATACCCACATGGAGGAGCTTGTTCTTCAAGCTGACAGTTCTTGGGAGGGGGGGAAGAAGCTGTGAATGGAACTTACATTCGGAATGCAGGGGGTAAGGGTGACTTGGTTCTATAGAAGTACGTGGTTTTATATATATATATATATATATATATATATAAATAAAAAGTTGGATTGATATGAGTTTGTGACTCTGGGTTTCATGCTTTTGCAATCATCAGACACTGATTAAATTTTGGATTTATATAGGGTTGCGTATATCAGTTTTTATGGAAGTGGGAAGAAAAATTGTCGTCAGGATGCCACTCATACATACACGAACATACATACATACACGCCCGTACATTCAATGACGTACGCAGACACACACACACACGCTCACCCAAACATAAACATATGTGAACAGTATAGGACTTGGCATATATATATCTATATATGTGTCGTTCTGTACATGCGTACGCCTTTGGTCGCTGTATTCAATGTTGGATTGTGTAGCGAATATTATTTTGATTGTTGCGCTGTCAATGCACACTGTTTATCTATTTTTGTTCACTGAATAATATTTTCTCGCATGCACGTATATACGTATGATGGGGTCTGTAAGACTATGATAGGTAAAAATTGCTATTATTTTTTTAAGGCTGTTTTTTTATTTTAAAACTGGTTATTTCCTTTTTTTATGGTGATTGCGCATATGTAAATGGTAGAAATTTCAATTTGTAATACTTATTAGTATTTATGTGGTGGTATTAATTTTTCTGGGGGAGAGAAACTCGTTATAATTGTGGGCTGATACGTTAATGGTAATTGCGGACTAATACTGCAATAGTAATTGTGATGTGGTAGTGAGGTTGAGCGGATGATGATGATAACAATTGTAGTAGCAAATAGTTATTGTAAAGTGCTAGAAGTGATTAGTAATGGTGGTGGAATGATAACAATAATTGCAATTATTATGATGGTAGTTTGAACTAGAAAATAATGGCATTATGGTGTCAGTGGTTTCTCTTTTTATGTTTATAGGGTCAATGGTGGTTTATATGGTGGTGTTTGTTTTTTGGGTTTTTTTTATCCGTTTGGTATAAATTCTGATAATAGGTATTTATTTTCATGCCTACATTTAGAAATTGTTATCTATCACTGATATTGAGTACTTTCCAATAAGTACCACGCATATATAATATATAAATAATATATATAATAAATTGCATATATATATATATATATATATAGTGTGTGTGCACAGAATATCCTCATTCAAACATGTTTCATTGAATAATATAGACATATTGTGTCTACTTATTTTTATGCTGATCCTTTCCAGTTGGCTAATCACCTTTTTAAGATGAAATTCATCAAGGAACGCAACTCTTTTCTTTTAATGACCGAAGTACTTTTCATCTTCAGGGGTAAATTACATAAACTTATTGTAAAAAAACTCTTCATTCTGTTGTGATAGTAATTTTTAAGAACATGCTCCATTATAGCTGTTTTAGAAGTTTAAATTTATTCATTGTAGTTATGGAATTTTGTTTTTGCAAAACAAGTGTTTGAACATAAGGGAGCTGACCAGCAATTGTTAGAAATGTAAAATGACATATATACATACATACATACACACACACACACACACACACACACATATATATATATATATATATATATATATATATATAATATGTGTATATGTGTCATCATTTATCAAGTTTTACATTTATCCTCTTGCTGTGAAATATTGTAGCTGAGAAATGAAGAATAAAATTCAAATGAGATTTGAACTCTCATCCTTTATGTTTAGGAGTGATACACTGTTTCTAATCCTGTTATGAAAGATGTCCTTCAATTTCTGCGATATTATATTTCCTTGCTATATTTTTTTTTTTTTTTATACTTTTATTTTTAATGTAATTATTATTTAATCTCTTTTTACAACTGCTAATTTATTCATTTCTGATTATATTGACCCAGTTTTTCTTTCTTTCCAGCTGGCTAGATTCTTCAGTTTCTTTGATGGAACAGGGAATCAGAGAGAAAGAACTTTTGCTGCTGAAATTTAAATTCTTCACCTTTTATGACCTTAGTCCAAAGGTAGGTAATTTGGTAAATCATTTTAAACAATTATTTACAGGTTTTATTTTACATTTTGTAAAATTTGAAAACGCTTCAAAAGGAAAAGTTGAAGCACTGTTAAAAAGTTTAAGGAAAACTTTTGAAGCTTATATTTAGTCATCTTGACTTTTTAATTTTGGGAGAATTAGAATCTTCGTAGGTGATTGATACAAAAATTAGAACTTGTTGACATGCAGGTGATAAAGGCTTCTCACTTCCTTTAATTTTTTTCTCTCCTCTTTCTTTAATCTGTAAATTGTCTGAAATTCATTTCAGTTGTTCTATGTTTGCAACCCAAATTTATAGCCCAGTCTGTCCTATGTTTCCTCAGCTGTAAGTTTGTGTGTGTGTGTGTGTGTGTATATATATATATATATATATATATATATTTTTTATTTTTTTTTTTTACTCTCACTCTCACTCACACACACACACACACACACACACACACACACACACACAAAAGACTTTAACAAGATTTGGTACTTTGATTATAAAAAATTTTCGGTTTTCCATTTGTGTGGAAATATGAATAATTTTCAGCACAAATCCAAGCAAACTCTTTACTTGGGGTTCGTACAGATTCTGGAAACCTTGAAATGCCCAGGAAGATTGACAGGGCCTTTTTCAAGGCTTGAAAAATCCAGGAAAAACAGCAATAGCACAACAGCTCCTGGATAAGTCCTGGCATTTTCTAAAGTGGGCTGCCCACATATTTCCTTTTCTCAATTTGTTTTTGGTCGGTGTATGCATTGAGAGATTAACATGTGTCTCCTGAAATACCCACAACAAACAAGGCATAAACACTGTAAAGAAATGACAAGAACCAATATATATGTACAAACAAATGATAATGTATTGACAGTAAAGGTATACAAGTGACATAGACAATGTGTGCCAAATGAATGTGAAAACCTAATGGTCCAAAGTATGTGTAGCAAGTGAATGTGCATACACATGTGTGTTGTTTATGCGTTTCCCAAGAAGTGTGTTCTCCATGAGAGAAACTTACATGTTGACGTGTAAGCAGAAAAAGTAAGAGCAAGAAAAATATTGCCAAGTATTTATAGTCCGGAGAGTGTCTCCTAGTAGCGGTTTCAAAAATTGGGTGGAGGTTAACCGACAAATTCATGAAAATCAAAATGCCAAATCCCAGAAATCTGGCTTTTTTAAAAGCTAAAATTGTCCTTTAAGGAAAATGTATTTTAAGTTGCCAGTAAAAAAAAAAAAAAAAAAAAAAAGTTACTTCAAAATGATTTGTTGAGGATACCATAAATTCACCCCCTCTTCACCCAGTCTTTACTTTCAGGACAAGATTATCAAAAAAGGTTAGTTGATATTAAATTCTTATATATATATATATATATATATATATATATATATATATATATATATACACACACACCCTGTGTCCCTGATGTATAAAAATGTTAAAGGATGCAATAATTTTCCTGTTTCCCATGAAAGGCAATACATTGCACAAAAACCGGCCCATACTTATGGCATAGTAAAAGGAATTTGTTGTTGGTCAATACAAAGTAATCAATGACAACAATTTAATTTAAAATGTGATTAATATATTCTTTCTGTAACCAAATGCAAATCATTTGTCACATGAACAGGATATTGATGGTAATTAGTACATAGATATTTTATTTTTTATTTTTAACATTTTGTATTTTTGCTCTTAACATGCATTTTAAAACTATCAATGACAAAAGTAAAATGTTTTAATAAATAACAAGCAGAGTCTAACACTTGTTTCAGTGTTCAAATAACATTTAACAGGGACAAAAATGTCTTCAGACAAAAGAAATTTTCCTGTATGGGTTGGTACAGACTGTAGGAAGGCCAATATTTTTCATAATTTTAAATAATAAACAGCACATTAATCATTTGATATTCTTTCAAATACTTTTTACTAGTTCTTCCTTTCTTTTTACTCACTCTTTTTTTTATTGGGCTGTGGGATGTGTGGGTGTCATGAAATAGACATCCATGTCACCTTACCAGACATTTTCTCGGTTTATATTAATTTTTGTATTTAATTTTAAACTTTTGTTCTGTCAGTTAAAAAAAAAAAAAAATCATAATTCTCAAAAATATAACTTTTTAATTGAACTGTGATTAAGTGTAAACCGGGGTGATAGCACTTGTTAGGGTCCCAGCTATGGACAAATAGTTAATCCCAAAACTGAGGTTTAAAAAGCATTATGAAAATGTAAAAAAAAAAAAAAAAAAATAGGTTTTAATACCAGCTATACGTTTTTGAAAAAAAAAATATTACCAGCTATATATTTTTAAGTAAAAAAAAAATATTACCAGAAATAGATTTTGACAAAACAAAATATTACCAGGAAAAAAAGTTGTTGGCATTAAATAACCTATTGAGGTTTATATGCCGTAAAACAAAAACCAAACCAGACCACATTTAAGTTCATATTGACCTCGATATCAAAACCAAGTTTTTGAAGAATGTTATTTTCTTATTGTTATACTCTTTGTCTTCGCCTATCGAACACCACCATCAGTCCATCATCCTGATGCAGGCCATGATCATTGATATGCATAATTTTATTTATTTCCACTAGCAGGTAGCCCCATTAACTCTAATACCTCTGCCCTGTCAAATTACTCTTTAGGAATGTCAAATACACTATTCATGCTCTTATGCCATATTTTGTTGTTATGGAAAATTATGATATGCAGGGTGATTGAAAAGTAACTTGCTCTTTTATGTATGATGGACTCTCCCATTTTACAAAAATTAGGGAGTTTTCAATCACCCTGTATAGTGGAAATACTGGCCCTACTTTTTCAGTTAAGCACTATTTAGCTGTTCTTTTTGGCAAATATCACCTTTGCCATAAATCGAATTTATAAAGTATATATAATAGATCTTTCTCTCTCATTTTATAAAAAGTGCAAACTCATCAATAAAAACTTAACTGCTCTGAGATTCTCTTACACTCTAAATCTGTCAATCAATTTTTCCTGTCTGTCAAATCTACTTACTCTACTTTTATAGGATGTTGTGGTTTATACATAGCTTTTGCTGGTGGATTAACCTTTGGAGAACTAAGACTTTGCATAATCAAAGTACTTCTTTCTTTTACCTTTTTCTTTTTTTTTTTTTTTTTTTTATAGAGTAAATACTAATATATATATATATCCTGTGCACAGTTTTTTTTATCCTGAGGTTCTATTGATATACAAATTTTTTTACATGTGGTTGGATGGAATTTTCCTCTCTCTCTCTCTCTCTATATATATATATATATATATATATATATATATATATATATATATATATATATATATATATATATATGAAATTGGAGCATTTTGATGCCAACATGTCTTGCTAAATCAGTTACAACTGAGTAGTGATTTCATTACTCACAGGGTGCTCCATACTTTTGGCCTTGTGCTACGTCTAAGTTACGTTTATTAAAAAAAATAGATGTAAGACAAATATGCTAAAAAGTTCTTGAGCTTATTTTCGAAAACTTCTTTTTTTTTTTTTTTTTTTTTTTTTTTGTGCATGTGTGAGACCTGTAATCTCCTTCATGCATATCTTAATTTTTGGCACATTCTGAACATTCTCTTTGATTCTTGATGCAGATCTTTCATTACTCATGTGGAACTTGTAGCATTGTAAACTTTTCTATTGATTTGAAAAGTTTTGGCTGCCATTTTTGTTGGAACATTTTTTTTTTTTTTTTTTTTTTCTCCCTCGTGCATGTTAATGTGTGTGTGTATGGATGCTGAAATATTTATAGGCTTTTGGACTTGGTGGGGAGTTCTCCCACTTGCTGCTATAGTTAGTGACGGCATAGTCTTATTTACTTATATATTCTGTATGCTGATAAAATGTTGGCTTTACTGTCTGCTACTTATTGCAAAATCCAGTCTCATTATTCTCACTCTATTCAGGCGTACTCTGCTTATTAGCACAAAAACAAATTATTCTCTATAGATTATTTCGCTTCTTCTGGAATAGTTTTTGCTTTAATGAAAAAGGCATATTACATGGATTGTGTGGGGGGGGTCATGTGATACAAAAGCCTAAAAATAGCTGAATAGATGGCAGAACAATTTTGGTTTGGTAAATAAATAGTGCACAAATAGAATTGCATTGGTTTTGGTGTTTGGGCAGGGGGGAGCAATAAAACTAGACACATTCAATCAATCATAGGTTGATAGACTTATTAGATTTATTTGCAGACAGCTGAACTGTCCACATTCTCTATTGACTTTTATTATGAAGTGTGTGTGTAAAAAAAAAAAAAAAAAAAAAAAAAAAAAAAATATATATATATATATATATATATATTTGGGCATTCATTTAAACTTGTTTCAGAAACTGAATAGACAACTGGAAAGGATCAGTATAAAAATAAGTAGGTAAAATATGATTATATTATTCAACAAAGCACATATAATTTCACAGAATATGATAGACAAGGAAAACTTAATTATTTTTATTTAGTTTTTCCACGATCCTTACATTTGTTTTTTGTTCAAAAAAAGTTCTTTCAGCCACTTTAACCATCTGTGACCACCGAAGGTGGCAGAAAGCCCTTTTGGGGAGGGAAATGGACAATTATAGACGATTTTTGCACTCCTTCACTCCAAAATTAGCGGGGGGGTATTGAGAGGAAGAATCCTGGGGAAAACCTTAAAAAAAAAAAAAAAAAAAAAAATTTACTTGTCATTCAGAGGGATGGATGGATGTCTACTAGGATGGCTAGCCAATCTCTATTGCAGACACTTGCTCAGGCTCATTTTTATTTATACTGCACCTATGCTGAGCAGACCTTAGTTACAGTTTCTGGGAAAGAGGGTGTTATCTAGCGTGATCAACAATTTGAACAAGACCAGCACGCTCAGTCACTCGAGCGCGATGACTTATGACTTCGTGCTAGCAAGCACTGTTATCGATAGCACCCAAGGCTTCTGTCTACTCAATTTCACTCTCAAGGCTTGGGTCAACCCATGGTATGGTTTTCAGGCACTTTCCAAAGGTGCTGCATGCTGGGATCATCCCCTCCAGTCCAATAACATCAGGAAATCTCTTTCCTGACAAATCGACAATGGTGAGATTATATATATATATATATATACACACACACACACATGCTTTGTTGAATAATGTGGGCAAATTGTCTCTATTTGATTTTATATTGATCCTTTCTCCATTGTCTAATCAGTTACTTGATGTTGATGAAATCCTTCAAGGAAGGTGTCACAGTTGTTGCTGTTTTTTTTTTTTTTTTTACCCAAGTATTTTCGACTTTTTCTAAGATCATCTTCAGGGGTAAGTTATATTGTAACTGCGATAAAATCTGCATTCCATTATGATTAGTGATTTTTTTTTTTTTTTTTTTTTTTTTTTTTTTATCTTAAGGGGGTGGAAAAAAAAAAAAAAATGAACACACTCTGTTATAGTTATTTTAAGATTTTTAAATTTTATCCATTATGGAATTTTTTTACAAAACTGTCTCCTTCCTTGATGGATTTCATTTCAAGAAACTGATTAGACACCTGAAAGGGATCCATATAAAAATAAGTAGACACAGTATGTCTATATTATTCAACAAAATGACTTTGCATGAAGATATGCTATATATATATATATATATATATATATA
This sequence comes from Acanthosepion esculentum, assembly GCA_964036315.1. Classification (NCBI taxonomy): domain Eukaryota; kingdom Metazoa; phylum Mollusca; class Cephalopoda; order Sepiida; family Sepiidae; genus Acanthosepion; species Acanthosepion esculentum. The sequence continues at coordinate 71,101,916 of OZ038498.1, forward strand.
TCACCAATTTGTGACTGGTAGTGATAATTCCAAAGAGGATATTAATCCAGAGAGCTCAATGTAAACTACAGAGCATTAAGGTTTTCTTGATTTATTATATATACTTCTTCATATTAATGTTGACTAAAATAAAACTTCTATGCTTGCCCTGTTAAAATTCAAGAAGTGAAATGTATTGGCATAAAAGGTTTTTCATCTTGTCCTTTCATATGTATTAGTTTTAAGGTATGTTATACTTATGGGTAAAAGTGCTCAATATTATGGATAGGGTGCATAAATATAAAAATAAAGACTGAGGTATACCAAGTGGCGGCAGTTCGTTTCATGCTTGGATGCAATCTTTGAGCATGTACGTGTGTGACTTTAATTGTATCATTTTCTGTGTTTTTATATTTAAGTAGTGCAATTTTTTTTATTTTTATTTTATTTTTTGCATTGAATGTATTGAATTGTCCAATTTGTGACTGACAATTTTGTATGTCGGCAGTTTTGTGGAAGGAACAATTAAGAAAAAAACATTCTTTAACAAGTTTAATTCAAAACTTGGCATGCTTGAATATATTCAATATTAGAATGAATCCAGATTACAGATGCCATGTTTTATAAAAAAAAAAATTTAAATGCCTTAAGTTGTTCTTGCCGATGTTAAAATAAATGCCATTCCCCCCACCATTACTGCCACCAAAAAATGATTTGACATTCTAACCTGGGATGTCATCATTGCCTTAAGTCCCTTCCTGTAAAAAAATATATATTTGTTCCTTTCTGTCTGTATCAGGTACTGAAAGGTTCTGATCAAGAGAAACAAGAAAAAAAAATTTGTTTGGTCACTTCAAATTCTGGGAAGTGGGCTGTAGCAAAATTTCCTTGGCATTCCTTAATTTTCAAAGTTCTTTTCTGTCCTTTAAGGTCACAACTTAAGAGCAGAAAAAATCGCTGACAACCTAAGAAATGAACTGTGAGTGAGACAGAATAATAATCAAGAACTCCTTTTAAACAAGGTGTATTTTTTCTCAACAAGTTGTTGCACATCTGGAGGTTAAACTGGGTATTTTAAAATTATTTTTGACAGCATCCAGTTATCCTGGAAAAATGTGTGGGTGTGCCCTTCCATCCCCCCTGCAATGTTACACTTCTGACTTGAATATCAGTCAACTGAGATGTATTGGCAAATTATTTTTAACAGCCTTTTCATTTTATTTCTAATTAAACTGCATCTGTTTATGGTAGTCAGTTGAGATAGCATTTACTATAAAATGTTTAAAACGTCTAACCTAATGATTACAAATAATCACAAAAGATTAATTCTTACATTGGTCATGCAAGGATCACACATTCTCATAGGTTAACTTGTCAGTTATTGAAACTTAGTACAATTCATGCTCATATTGATCATCACAAAGAAATAACATACAACAATTAGTTTTAGATAATATCAAAATACTATACAGTACACAGTGTAAAGAAACTAAAAATTCTCAAAGCTACTACTATAAAACAAAACAAAAGAACCTCCTGTTAATTATCATTCACCACAGCAGACATTAATTTAAAATGTGTATTAAAAATATTTAATATGCATATGAAATATCTGCTTGTCAAACTCTGAGATCCTGCTACATATGTAACTTATGGATATTTCATTTTAGACTCACTCCACTCCAAATGCTCAAGATGTATATATATATATATATATATATATATATATATATATATAGATCTCTTTATGATAATTTAGTTCCCTGATACTTTTGTCCATCTTTGACAAAAACACTAACTTTGGATAGTTTATCCAATTCTGATGTTGATGGGCAAATTATTTGAATATATTCTTGCTGCTTAAATATACCTTGTTACAAATGACTTCTAAAGTCTGGATCTCTAAATTCAACTCGAGGAAGTTTATAAAACCAATGTCTTTACAAGATAAGTACCAGTATCCATAATGTTGTAGCAGTAGTAAGAATAAAGCAGCAGCCACACAACTGGGTCAGCAGATGTTAAATGACTAACACACTTCAAATTGAATGCAGCTAAAAGCAAAGGTTGACTGCAAAGCCTTTAAGTTTTTCTACCCATGGCAGTGCATTTATCCACTCACAAATGCAATGTCAGATATTTGTTGCAACTCTAGTGTAATCCATACTTAATACCTGATAGATTTATTTCTGCTTTGAGCATTTTGAACACTTGACACACCCTAAAAAACATTAAGAAAACTTAGTTAAATTTTATATTGTAATTAATATTACTTATCTATTATTTTAATTCTAACCTGATTATGAAGACTTAAAATAATTTGAAGGAAAAAAAAAAAAACTTCCAAAAAGTGTTAAATGCCCTTGTTTTGATCACTTCAATAAAATTCTAGATTTTTTTTTTCTTTTCAGGTTAGAAAAATGCAATGTATTATGTATTAAGTGCAGTATTTTTTTTCTTTTCTTTTTTTTCTTTTTTTTTTTTTTAATACCGAATTATTGCTCCATTTTCTGAAAATGTAGTTTGTAAAAATTGATTTTGTGTTGTGAACTTTAAGTTTCTTGTTTGTCAATCTGTAGGAATAAATTCTGCTTGAATGGTTGACAACAGATATATATATTTTTTATGACAGTTTTCTGCTAATTTAACTTTTATCTAATAATAAAGTGATATCTTGAGGAAATGTAAAACATTAACCCTGTATACAATATGAAACATACAAAGTACTTCTTGTCTTAATAGTTACTACATATGTCCACATAATAAAGTCATGCACTACACCATGACGCTTATTCTTGTCCTAGTGTATTGTTGGCAATCTAAACTTTCATTCGTTAATTTTTGACTGGTTTCTTCCCTCTTGATCTTAATTGCTTTTCATCACATCTATTCATGCCCACTTGGCCGATGTCCATTTGTAAACAAAAAAGCTGAGTGGAAATAGTTTTATTGGGATCTATTTAGTTTGCATCTTTTATTTCAGAAAGTTTGACTAACCATCACAACTGCTTTGCTGATTAATTAACTGGCCTAAGAAATTCGATTGTCTTGCTTAGAACATCTTCCTGATCAGTTCTATTGGACTGATGGCTGTAGATTGACAACAATTTGAATAGTGGTGATTTTTAAAATGGAAAAAAAAGGCAATTAAAATGAAGACTAAAGTCAAATAATTAAAGGTTGACAAATGCTTAATCTTTTAATCTGTTTGATATATATATTTTTTTCTCTTGTCAGTATGATTCCATACGGATAAATCAGATTTATGAACAGGCCAAATGGGGATTAATATCTGAAGAGATTGACTGCACAGAAGAAGAAATGATCATGTTTGCTGGTTTGCAGGTATGTTTCCACTTTTGAATTCCTTTTCCCCATAATACAGAACACAAAACCAACTATTTATAGTTTCAATACTACAAGTTGCAAAATCAAATACTTTCCATAATTTGACAGCAACAGTTATCCCTTTTAAGGATTATTTGTTCACATTCAAACTTTAAAATTTTTTTTTAAATTGATCAAATCCTTCAAAAATTGTTAAATTTACTAGTATTTTCCTCAGTGTTGAAAATTGGGAATATTTGTAAGCAATATTATTTTTTTTCATTTATTTTTTTTCTCTTTCATACTTCAGCTGTCTCTAAAAGGTATAATTAATAAATTTAAAAAAAGGCTTTCATTGCATATAATTAAGGAAAAACTAAAACGTTTTGCATATCACAAAACAACAGTGTGTGTGTGTGTGTAAAAAAAATTGTCTACCACTACCTGCTAGTTGAGGGCTTTCTTATGTGTGGTGTGGTTATAATAATTATGATTTTGAAGTAAGTCTAAGGCATTGTTTTGTATGAAAATGATGAAATGCCTTCAAAGTGAAAATTACTTTTTGAGAAGCAAGTAAATTGTTCTGCATTAAAGGGAAATGGATTGATTTAATTCACTCAGAATCTTTATCAAAGAACCTCTGACTCTTTGGAGTTACCATTCTGAGTTAAATTTGTTCCTATAGAAACATGAAGATCACTTGACCATCTTTCAGCCTTTATAGGTATGTGGGTGGTGTGTTTTTTTTTTTGTTTTTTTTTTCCCAAGGACTTTCAAAGAACTTGAAAAGCTGCTTTAGAACCACTTCACTATTTCCTATGCAACATTTCTCTGAGAGATAAAGCTTTATATTTGGACAAAAAAAAGTCGTGCTGCATTTAAAAATAAATACAAAGGTTAAGAATTCAGTTGATTTAATCTAATTTAGGGGCTCTCCAGCATGAGAATTTGTGTGTTTTCTTTTCTCTTTTTTTTTTTTTTTTTCTTTCATCTAAATACTCTTTAGGATCAAGTTCCTATAGTCAAACTAAATAATTCCAGTTTCTTTTTTTTTTTTTTTTTTTTTTTTTTTTTTAAGATGCAAATTGAACTTCAGAGTGAGCAACCCCAGCCAGATCATTTTGACGAGACTGACCTTCATGCTGAAGATGACATAGACTCTGCACTGACAGAATTGCAAGAATCTCTTGAAGGCAGATCACATTCTTGCCCAACTGATATTACCAATGTCCCTGAATTAGGAACCTACATCAAAATATTCAAGTAAGTATGTAATGTTTTACAAGTCTTCTAGGTTTGCACTTTTTACATGTTAGTTGAAATAAATTTGTCTAAAAAGATAAAAAATTAAAAAAAAAAAAAATCTTATTTTTAGCTTGTAATTATTAATTATAAAACTTTAATATTTCAGGCCAAAGAAATTTACCCTAAAAAATTTCAAGCGGTTTTACTGTGTATTTAGGGAATACACTATTTCATTGTACAAAAGTAAAGACGATACCTGTGGTAATGCTATTTCTAAAATAGCTACAAAAGGTAAGTGATTCTTCTTGTGATATTTGTACCGTAATCTCTCACACACCTTTGCCTTAAATTTTCAATCATGGACAGAATTTTTCCCAACTTACGCTGAAAATATGTCACCTGTAGAAAACTTTGGTTATTTTAGTTCCTATTTTGTAACACTATATAATTTTTTTTGTCATGATGATTTCTCAGTGTTATTGCCTTTTGAAAATAGGTGACTATAACACCACAGGTTGACTCGAGCCTTCCAAGTGAAATTGGATAGACAGGCCTGTTTGAAACTTGTCAATAGTTGTTCTAGTGTTTGAGCATACTAGCCTTATTCAAACTGATTACGCCAAATTATGAACGCTATCTTGGAAACTAATGTCTGCTCAACATAGTTGCTGTATATGAGTGTGCTCGGAAAAGAAATAGCTGGATGTGTGTATGTAACTAACATCTAATTTATAGTTTGACAAACTGACAAGACATGGAACATTAAATTATTTTTTTTAATGTTTTTAAAAGTAATTTTCAAATTTTTATTTCTTTGCAATTGTGTTCAAATTAACTTTATTTTAGTACTAGAACACTTAACAAATTCTTGGTAACTTTATTTTTAAAAAATGCTTAAATCTTTATTTTTCTTGTCTCTTAAAATTTTTGCTAGATATGAAATTCTCAAATATTAAAATAAGCAAATACTATTTTATAGGCAAGTTGTTCATTTGACTAAATGTTAAGTGGCATTGAATCTGATTTTGTATATGTAATGAGGTTTTTTTTTTTTTTTTTTTTTTTTTTTTTTTTTAATGAATTTAAATGTTTTAACTTTGGCATTTTTCTTGTCAAGAAAAACCATGTAAAAAAAATTGTATTGTTTTTATTTGCTACAGGCTGTGAGACAAGCCCTGATGTAAACCTCTCTAGTAAGAAATATGGAATAAAATTGTTTGAACCAACAAAAGAAGGAATGTCTGAAATTTGGCTTCGGTTTGATACAGTAAGTATTTTTTAATTTCTTCAAGTCTTTCAGGCTGATGAAGAGATCAGGTTTTGGATTATTTTTTTGTTTTTTTAGCAATTTTTGACTATTGAATATTATGAAAATTCCCTGAAAGGTTATTTGGATTGATGAGCACCTGATGCAGGTTGGAGAGTTCAACATCCAAAACATTGTGATAACAAAGATGAGGATAAGTCTGCATGTAAATAATTTAGCCGTTTAGACAATTGAAGTAATTTTGTTAATTTTACCATGTTTCAGTTTTCCAGTTTTTAATATATTACAAATTTGTGTACATATATTAATATTTACAGTGACTTCTCAAAAGCAACATGGCTGCTGGCTTGAAGTTAAATCAATTATAGCAAATGTAGGAGAACAATCATTGAGTTTAACAACTAGACACTGAAAGGTTTTTGAAAACTAACTTAAAGTTAGTAGGTTTTATTGTAATGTCACTAATTCTCTAAAACAGACTTGATTGAATAATAAAAATATAAGAAAGTAAACATCTCTTCAAAATTTTGATTTATTTTTCAATATTGTCATTTACCCCCAGGCATTCTATTCACTTTTCATTCTCTTTGTGAGAAGAAATTTCTAGTTTACTTTTGATTTGTGAACAACAATTTTAAATTTAACATTGGATAAAAATGCTTCCCTTGCAATTTTGGGAATACCTGAATTCTAATGGTGTCAGATTGGGTCTGTATAGTGAGTATCTAACAATTTTTAGGTTTCTTGCAGTTTGTTGACTGGGATGTGGCCTTGCCTTGTGAGGCAATAAACTCTGACCCTGTTGTACTTGCAAAGTTTGGCAATGCTTTACTGAACTTAGTCATTTCCTTACTGTCTCCCTTGATTCATATTTTTTGTATGAACATGATACTTGTGACTAATGAATGTTCTTACCATCAGTAAACTGGTAATGTTTGAACAGGGTTTTATATACTACTGAAAATATGGTCAATGTTTTTATCATGACTCACTTGATAAGGGGAGATTACTTATCAATCAACCCCCTTTTTTAATTGTTAATGCTTTATTCTAAATAGCCTTAAAATGAAATCTGAAGACTAATTTGATGTTTTTATATTGGAGTATTTTTTTTTTTTTTTTTTAATGTATTCACTTAGAATTAGCACTTGAAGTTTTCAGCAACCAAATATTTTGTATATTTTCATATCAGACTTTATTTTGCCAGCTGTGCTCTGTAGCAGGGAAAAAGATTACTGAATAAAACTGATTTCTGAGATACTTATTTAAAGGTTTAAGTTTCCTCATTTTACAGTTGAATTGGCTAGATGTAATTGTAAGTTCTTTGGTAACAGTTTCTTCTCTTGCACTTATTGCTTGTGTAGCACTCTTCCAGCCTCTTGCTTTCCAGTCGACTTTGATGTTCAAAAAATTTTAATTTTTAAATAGTCAATTTTTTATCTTTTGCCTTAATTCCTGTTCATTTGTCCTTTCTCCTTAATAATATTTTTCTTTTTCTCATTCTTTCAGACTCCATAAACTCTTCTCTTAGTGGCTTTATTACCTTGCTCAGAGTGGGTGAAATGATTAAAAAGACCCCCCTCCCTTCAAAATGCTGTTTTCTTGTTATTGAAAACTAAACTGGATTTGCTAATAGCTTGCCAACCTAGAATAGTCAATTTTTATTTTATTGCTGTTGCAATTCATTGTTTCAAGCAGATGACCTATTTCTCCAGCTCTAGGAATTATAAATTAATATACGGAGCCTAGTATCCCTACCTTGGTTTGTGATGGCCACATTTCAGCTGTTTTATCTTCCAACTAGTATTAATATAATAAATAAAACTTATATTTCTCAAAGCAGAGAACAGCTGCAGCATTTTCTAAACTAGAACAGATATTAAAGTATAGCACTTAATACAAGTGGCAGATGTAAAAAAAATAAAAAAAAATAAAAATATTTTTATTTTATTTTTTTTTTTTTTTTGTTCACAATCTCTATTTCCTTTTCTAGGAGGAAAGTTATTGTCAGTGGATGGCTGCTTGTCGACTAGCTTCCAAGGGGAAAACAATGGCTGATAGTTCTTATGAGAGTGAAGTGAATGCTCTGAAGACGTTCCTGAGTATGCAACAGCCAGTCACTGGAAATTCTACTGATAACAGCGTAAGTCGGGACATCCACGTGGAGGATTACGTGGCACCTCGTTTTGCCAAAAGACTCAAGTCATCTCAGGTAAGTCTGTATTTTCTTCTTGCCAACTTAATAGTTCTAAATTATATGACAGACAAATATATTACACACAAAGAATTGACACTTAAAGAATGATAAAAAAAAGTGACATGGGTAAATATGGGGTGGGACCTTGAAGCATTTAATTACAAGTCGTTTAAAATTTATTCATGACTACAGGGTGCTATGGATAAATTGTCGTCTAAAATATGCAAAAATGAAAATAATACTGACATTTCATTTTAACAGATATATTTACCAAAATTACACAAAAATATCTTGAAATACTAAAGAGTAAATTTATTCAATAAAATCGCCATTGGCTTCAAACATGGCCCCCAGACAACTTTGAAATCTCTTGCAATTTGTTTGGACTGCCTCCTTGTTTAAGTTGGTGAATGCTGCCATAATCCTTCCCTGCAGTTCATCTTTGGTGTTACAAGGAGTTTTGTTGGTCTCTTGCTCAACTGCACCCCACACAAGGAGGTTGCAATCTGAGGAGTTAGGTGGCCAGATGTAAGAGATGATGTGGTTGCAGAAATTGTCTGACAGTCATGACTGGGTTCTCCAGCTTGTGTAGCATGGTACAGAATCCTTTTGCCAGACATAGGGTCTTCCAGCAGCCACCCTCTTGACCCACAGCAGTAGGCCTCTGTGTTTAGTCTGAGGCCGTGCGAAAAGATGAATGGAGGCATAACGTCACCATCACTATTGATCACTCCAAACACCATGATGTTGACTGGATATATCGTCCAACTCTTTCTGAATCCTCTGCACTGTCCTCAGATTGACACTCAAACACTCTGAAATGTTTGCATTAGAACTTCTGGCACAAATGCCAAGCAGTACAGCATGCTGTTTCCAAATTTCTGGTGGAGCAAGTTGTCATGGTGCTTTTTCTCATAGATGGTGCCCAACTGACCCTACTATAGTGTGCAGTTGACAAAAACGACATATTGTTTACTTTAAGAGGTAATATTTGTACTTTTTATTTCTAATTCAAAGAAAACTAGTTACTATGGTTACAAGCCCTAGTGAGGGCTTCAGGTTAAAAGTTGTGATTGTGACCTTTCCCTTCATTATGTGCAATGTCATGTCCAACCTATTTCAAGTGCCAATTCCAACAATACAATGCATTATTATGAAATTAAAGTTTCTCCTCTATCCACCCCCCCCCCCACCAAAAAAAAACTTTAAAGTGGGTCTGACATTTTGTGGCAATGAAACTCCTCAGATATAATGAGTCATCTAAGGATGACATTGGATATTTTGGCCAATTTGAATGATTTTGGCTATCAAGACACCTTTGCAGCTATGCACCAGTGGACTTTGTATACATCTGGGGTCTTCATGGAAAAGACTATTGCTTCAAGTCAGCCATGTAAATGGTTTTCTTCATTTTGCTTGATAATTGTTTTTAGTTATAAATTTGTCAGATGAAACAAAAACCAGGTTTCTTGGGTTCAAGTTGTTTGCTTTTGGTTGAAAGTCTCACCTATTTTTGCCAAAGAATGCTGTCCCAAACATCAAACATAGTGGTGGCAAATATATATATATATATATATATATATAATTCTATCCAATGTAATTGGTACTTGGTTTAAAACCTCAATGGCCCTTGCAAATTGGCAACACTGCTTGTGTGCACAAATTATTCAAAGTACTTTTTTCTTAATGTATTTTTTCCTATGCAATGTAACATGAAATTCAAGCTTGAAAAGTAGGTCTTTCTGGAAAAAATATTCTGATATGCAAAACAAATGTAGTCTGTTAATTTGATAGAATGTCTTGAACTGTGTGCTGGTATAAAATAAAACAAGAAAAATGGTAATGGAATTGCAGAATAGAAATTGAATTGGCTATGAGGAGTTGGTGGTTCGGGGGATTATGGAGAAGTCAAGGTGAGAGATTATCTTTGTGTCTTATTGGTAAGCCTTACTGGGAATTGGAGTTGATTTAAATTCAAGGAAAGTTTGTTGAAATTGGGGGGGGGATACTGAGGGTTGTTTTTTGTTTGTTTCTTTTTTTTTTTAAATCTTATTCAGGACAGTAGAGAATTCTGAGATTATTAAAACCTGGGGGGGGGGGTGAAGAGGCACACTATCCAGATTATGAGTCGAATGTGAACTTAGTTTAGTTCTAAAAAAGAATAACCAGAAGTGCCCAGAACTCTCAATTGTATGGTTGAACATCTCCAGGAATCTGTTGCAGCGGCTTTGAATTCTTTGGAGTAAAAAAAAAAAAAAAAAAAAAATTTCAGAATAGCATTTAAAAACCATTGAAAAATTTAAACTTCTGGTGTGACAGTGTTTTCACTTTTTTATTTTTTTTCCTTTTTAAGCTCTTTAGCTTTTTTTCCAGCATCTAAAAGTTATTTCAATTCCAACTTGATATTTGACCTGACCTCAAATGAGGTCAGAGGTTAGCACCCCCTATCATATCATTTTTTTTTTTTTTTTTTTTACTGCCCAAATTTCAGCACATGGGTTTTATCTCCAACATTGACAATACCTTTCTACCAGATTTTTCAATGGTCACAAATTAATTACCTCTGCTGGAGTAGCATTTCCATTGGCTTGTTAAATACCCACAATGGTGTACAGCCGTTTGTACCCCACCACCTCCAAAAAATATATGCTCATGGGATTTGCGCATGCATTACTTTTGTCTGTTTTATTCCTATTATTGAAAAAGAATTAATGAATCCATTTCTCTCCACCACACATCAGTTGGCAGAGTAAAGGTACTTGAAACTCTTTAGACCCCCACCCTCCCGGGCCGCTCTCCTGTGGTTGGGAGGAGAAAAAAAAAAAAAAACGATCTACTGGCTGGTAAGTTGGCATAAATCGCCCCAGTCCTATTTGGATTGGTCACCCCCCCCCCTTCGATTCTAGTCAGCAAATCTGATCAGGTTCATTGATCTTTCAAGAAAGCAGTTATTAATAATGGTAGATTATTAGTTTTTTAATATCCTGACCAAATTCCATTGGATGTTTTGTGTATGTAAAACACATTTTTTTTTTTTTTTTTTTCTCCCCACTGGTTACTGAAGGATTTATTTTCATTTCAGATTGTTCGTCGAATCACTGATGCTCATTCAAATGTAAAAGATTTGAACTTGACAGATGCCAAATTAGCTTACATCAAGGCATGGCAGGCACTTCCAGAATATGGCATTACATATTTTATTATTAAGATGAACACCAACAAGAAAGAAGTAAGTTTTGTGTATGGCCGAGGGCTATTGTCATTTAGATTAAAAGTTAACTTTGTAGACAAGATCAGGGTCTCCATTATGGAAAATTTCATTTTTTTTTTTTTTTTATTGTCTGCATAAGTTATCAGCCTAATATAAAATGTACAGTTAGAATTATAGATTAATTCTTGTATTTTTAATCTCATTTGTATTTTGATAATTATACAATGCTTTTTTATTTCTCTTCCAGGAATTAATTGGGGTCGCTAGCAATCGTATAATTCGAATGGATCTAAACTCTGGTGATTCAATCAAAACATGGCGTTACAACACTTTGCAAACTTGGACAGTCAACTGGGAATCTCGTAAAGTGATTCTAAAATTTGAAGAAGAGGAAATTGTCTTTGACAGTTTAGCTTCCGATTGCAAAGTTGTGCATGAATTCATTGGTGGATATATCTTCCTTTCAATGCGGTCTTCCGATAAAAGCCAAACTTTGGACGAAGCCCTCTTCCACAAATTAACTGGAGGCCGATTGTAATCAATTGCATAGTTTGTCATTGCCTTCTTTTTATCTGCTGAAAAATCTTTTTGTCTCTTCTGCTTTTTCATAAGAAAGCTTTCTGACTCAGGGGTTTGCTTTATTTACAATACCAACCAACTGACCACCCAGGGCAAGCTTTCTAAATCAAAACGAAACTTTATTCTTAGAGAAAAAGACATTTTTTTCCCCGTCCATTTGTTTAACTTTAAAATACATGGCCCAATATATCTTCAAATATACATTTACACAAAAAAAAACAAAAAAAAAACGGTTAAGATTCCCAAATATCTCATCTTGCATAAAGTAACGACACGATTTAAAACCCACTAAATATGCTTACGTTATCTCAAAAGTAACTCTGCCTTAAAAAAACTTTTTTTATCTGAAAGTTTATTTTTCTTTTTAAATATGCATTTATGCTCTGTATTTATTCATTGTTTAAAGAGATTTCAGGACATAAAAGGGCTTGCTTTATTTTTCTTATTTTTATAAATAAAGCTGTTCTCACCATCTCATTTGCTAAGACATTTTTGTGCACAATGAAAAACTCACTTGCCTTTTTAAATGTGCTAAAAACGACAATTGTAACCTCAAACAAATGTATAAAATTCTTAAAAACGGAAAACTGCTAATCTTTACACAATTAGTCTTAATAAATAAATCAAGGAAAATAAATTTGTACAATAAAGTTATATATTATATAGTGATTTTTTTATTATTTATTTATTTATTGGTTTGATCACTTGGTAAATTCTATTTATGGTGGCACATTAATGGCTGACTGACATCACTGATTATAGCGGTTTTTAACTTTCTCTTTTAAAGTTTCTCCACTTGAGCTATGACTTCACTCTGATTACTCTTGACAGGTGTCTGATAAGTGGAGGGGTGCAAGAAGAAAAACAATTTTTTTTTTTTTTTTTTTTTTTTTTTTCAAATGTTGAATCACTCGTGTTCATAAGTCTGTATGAGTTTGTAGCAATGAAATCTATAATAAAAAAAAAACAAACAATTATTCATAAGCTGAAAAGTTCTTGGACTAACCAGGAATTCTTCAGTAGAATTTTTTTTTTTTTTTTCTTCTTAGAACTTAAGGGAATCTTAGACCACAGCACTTGTCAGAATCAAATACTGATGTTATCAATTTAGTGTAGGTCCTGCTTATCAATTTAGTGTAGGTCCTGCTTATCAATTTAGTGTAGGTCCTGCTTATATTATTCATCTGGCTTCAAAGTTAGAGATCACTTTGAGTTATTGGCTGAATCACTTAGCACCTTTTCAAGCAAGGGCTATCTGCATGTGCTACTGGAAAGAAAAAAAAATGCAAACATTTGAGGTTCATAATTATTTATCTTTAATTAAAAATAAGAGATCTTTTGTAATCTCACCACAAGTCTGTTTTCATATGCAAGAGCTAAGGCCAATAACTCTGTAAAAGTTAGGGATATAGTTGCCACCTGATATTATAAACATCCCACCCCAAATCAATAACAAATATTGATGTTGACACGTGCATGTTAATCTAAAAAGAAATCCCCCCCCCACTTCAATGTTTTTATTTTTTTATTGGAGCAATCTATTTAAATAGTGCTCAAATATCATCTTACAAAAGTTTCATAGTAAACCTGTACTGAAAGTGATTCATTTCTCTTCTAGACTTTGCAATAAATATTGTAACTAAACAAAATAAAAACCATAGATTTTTTTATTTAAATGCACAAAAGAATTTTTTATCTTCCATCAGTTGACTAAGTTCATTTTAAGTTACTTACCATATTTGACAACATAAGGTACTTTTTTTTACTAAAAATATCTTAAAATTTCCCTGCATCTTGTATGCCATATATAGTTTTAAAATTTGCGATGAGCCAAAATTCGCTACCTGGCAGCTCCTATTAATTTCATCACGTTTAATATTAGTACTTTGTTTCACTAAAATTAGATGCAATAAATTCAACCTCACCCCAAGTCTGTTTTCGTATGCAAGAGCTAAGACCAATAATTCTGTGAAAGTTGGATCTAGTTGACAGGATCCTCATGTGAATATATTTGTAAAATGTTTCATTAATATTTTTCTTGCAATAACTTCCGGTTGCTTTGGTATAAATGCAATCAGAATTTTTATATCTTAATTATTCCAATAAGACGTTTACAAGACACAGGTTGTACAGATCATATAAAGGATATAAGTTTTTATAGGCTTGTTCTTTTTTTTTTTTTTTTTTTTTTTTTTTTCCTATTATTTTTCATTTAATTGTAATCATGGCTTGATTAACCCAATTAATACCTCATAACTATACCCTAGGCTGTATCATTTACTAATAATTTTACTAATTTTTTTTTCTTGATTTTTCCCTGCTGAAATTGGGGGTGCATCTTATATGCCACCAAATATGGTACATTTGAATTTCTCAAATATCAACCAACATGTTTCAACCCCATGTCAACTGTTGCTAGTCATGTCATGTCTGTTATCAGCAAACTTTTCCTTCATCTGCTGCCAAAGTGGGTAGCAATCAATTGAGGAAGCTTCCTCCCACCAACCATTTTATTGATTCCTGTATTTTTTTTGTAGTTTTAAACATTTCTCTTTTCATTGATTTCTGTGTATTTATTTTCAAGCCCTTGTTAATCTTACACTGATGTTATGTATGACTTAAATATTTTCTCCACACTCGCATTTCTTTCAAGACTGGTTGTGAATAATGTGGGTTAAATTCTATACACCTATTTTCATTTTTCTCCAATTATTTTTTATAATCAAAATGCCTTTTTATATAAGACCAAAGCCATAGATGTTTTCCTTCTTAAACATAAATCAATGTCTAGAGTGTGCATATAGAACAGAAAAAAAAACATTTCAATGGAAATAATTGTGCTAATTTTATATCATTCAAAAACATCTGGTACTATGCCATCATCTGGTGTTTCTTATGCATTTCACATTTTGAATTGCAAACCGGGATTCATCTTTAACTGCCAGTGTGGCTGTTGGTAAATGGAATTTTTCGAAACTCTTAAAGCTTTGCACTCTAATCCTTTTCATTAACATCCATCTTGTCTGTCCATTTGATCAGTTTATTTCTATTGCTGCCTTGATTATCAATTTGCTTTTCCGCAAAGCCTGCAATCTGTTCTTGATTTCTATAAATCGTTTTAAGTCAACGGTTTACATGTATATAAAGGCTAAAAACAGTTTTCTTGGTGATTCACTTCAAATTATATACATTTATATATATTCACTCGTTCAAAACTTCCTAAGTGACTTAATTTCTTTAGCTGCCATTTTTTATATATTAAAAATGAGTGCTGATTCTCCTCATTGGAAAGTTGCATCCAGTAATTGTTGGATCTCTTTCTGATGCACTTGTGCAATGCCCACAGCTGCAGTTGCTAAATGACCCCTGCCAGCATATTGCAGCTGAAAAAGAAAGATTAAATGAAATTATAAGGAAATTTAGTGATCAGTTGCAATATTAGATTCTGTCAAATGGAATGCTATTAAAATTATTGAAACCTGCTTAGAATTAAATTTGTTCACAAGTTAGTAAAATAAGGCTAAACGTAAAATTTTTTTCGTAATCTTTCACTAATGAGAGTTGGTCAAAAATATTTGAACAAAATATGAACTTTGGAAAAATTCTCTTATAAATTTGATTTGCATGTGCCACTGCTTTAATGCAAATATTTCTTAATTTCAGGAACTGAAAGCTGCTGTTGTGTACATGGTAATTTTTTAGTTTTTGCATCTAAACAAACATGAAATTGAAATATCCAAATGAAAGACTTCAGCTGGGCCGAAAAAAAAAAGTACTCACCTTACAAGCAAGAAGATTGGAAAATCTTGGGGCTACAAAAGTCCAAGCACCCATGTTTCTGTGTTCTTCTTGACTCCAAATAAATTCTGAGTTAATAAATAAAATTTTAATGTTTAAACTGAAGATTATAATAGTCAGAAAATTTTAAAAGGGGGAAAAAAAACGCCATTAAAGGGGTTTGATTGCTTGTAAAGTTTTGGAAGTAGGCAACAAATGACATTACCATAAGTTCCAAAGTAAGTTTGCAAAAATAAATCTTACGGGATTTTTCATTTAAAATTTATTTTAGTAAATAATCTGAATATATATATATATAATATCTCACGTAGACCTACATGATCGTTGCTCTGAAAATAATGGTGGTATGTCAAGAGAGATGAACCATCTCATTAATACCCCCCACTGTGTGTGTCCCCCTTGTTAAAGGCAGCATTCTGCCAAAATGGTTTGATATAAACGTGCATATAAAGCAGACGTGAATAACTGAATCACATGAAGAGAAGGGTGTGGAATTGTACCCACTGACATTCATTGATGCTTCATGAAAATCAGTTGATGTGAATACAGTTAGGTAGGTAGTAATGTGTTTCAGATAAGACATCTTCTTAGTGACCCAGCAGAGTTTTCAACCCATTAATTAAAAATTAAAATTAAAAAATGGGTTTAACTGAAAATTTGTTCTAACCAATTTTGCTCACTATGGCCAGAAATAAATGGAAGGCCTTGATTTTGGAGCATCTGTGGGTGTCGGGTATTTTGAAGGTCAATGTTTTCACAACAAAGTATGTCAACCATGTTATATATGATAAACCATGACCATTCCCAGATGATTATAAGAAAATGACAGTCTCTTTAAAATACTGAAATGTTTTCAACAAACCATTAGGTCATAAAACATGATTTAACCCCACATTACAAACAACTGCCTTTAAGATGACACCTCCTCCAATCCCACTTTGTGTCGCACTCTCTTTTTGTCTCTCGATGTCACTTTCTGTTTGCAATAGAAATTCATTGTAACTGTCATCTTGGGGGAATCAAAGTTACTTCCCTTAGTCAGTAACAAATTCGCAAAAATAAAAAAATAAATTTCAAGATGATCCTCCCCTCCAATCTTGCTCTGTGTCACACTCTCTTTTTGTCTCTCTACATCACTCTCAATATCTGTGACACACACCATACATAGGTACAAACATTAATATATTTAAATATTTACAATAACTTATTTCGGTGCTGTATGGGAACCAATGTTTTGACGTGATGTGGCCATAAGTAATGTTACTGAGCTGGATTTTCTCAAAATAAATCAGAAAACTTCATTTTTTTATTATTTCCCAAAACATTAACTTATATGAGTAGGTACCTCCACAGATTCACAATAAAGGTTTAAAATGAATTTTTAAAAATGAAAAACCTTTTTTTAAGCTTTAGCTTAGCTTGAAATTAAAACTAAAATAAGAAATTAAATTGAATATTTCCAAAAATATTTTGCTGTATTTCAAAACTTAATTTAAATTGATTGGAAGGGGTTTTCACTTTAAAATTTTTTATTTTAGTGCCATTTTTAGCCATCTGTCATCAGAATGTAATTGTCTTTATTTTGTTTTTCTGCTTATCAGATTTTTTAATAAAGTTTAATTCCAGAAAATATGTGTAAGCGACAAGATATAGTGTTTTTAAAATCAAAATATAAAAAGAATTTACAGTAGGATCTAAAAGTTAATTTTATGCAAAGATCAGATAAAAAATAGAAAATCAGATGTTAAGTTTTAAGCATCTGATTTGCAAACCCCCAATGACATAATCAAGATGTTGATATTCCACACGAAATGGAAAGAGCAATAATAAACTTGAGAAACTTATTTTCCTGAAAAAGTGTTTAAAGAAAAAGATTTGATGAATTTCAACTTGCAGTGGTGCTAGCTACTTGTTCAGTGAAAGCTGAATGTTTCCTTATAAGGAAATGGCTAATATTAACTGTTTATTTTGTGGTGCTGTGTCTAAAACACACACTTTTATTTTATATATATATATATATATATATATATAGCATAATGAGAAGCCACATATACTTTCTTAATATGTATATAATATAGAAAAAAACAACTGAAAAGTTGCAAATTAAAAAAAATTGAATGTTTTTTTTATATATATATATATATATTTGATATTTCAGATCGGCCCCGATCTTTCATCATGTAAACAAACTTCTGAAAACAGCCATTTCTGATGAAAGATCAGGGCCAATCTGAAATATCAAAAAAAAATATACTTTCACAAAAAAAAAAAAAACATTCAATTTTTTTTTTAATTTGCAACTTTTCAGTTGTTTTTTCCATATTATATATATATGGAAAGTGAGACATACTGGAGAACGCCAAGACGCCCAAATCAAACATGACAAAACTGGAGAGGATTTCAATAAAAATCCTACAGGGCAATAACATCATCATACTATCAGCTAATAAAGGCAATGTGACTATTGTGATGGGGGAGACTATACAAGAAAACGAGGACCTCATTAGAAATGGTAGCTATTGTAGTTGTCACAATGTTATACTACCTCATATGTGAGGTAGTTTAACATTGTGTCAACTACCTGTATGTCTTGGGGGGGGGGAGATTTTCCAAGCGTAGCTTAGATGTGGCACAAGGTCGAAAGTATGGGGCACCCACTGAGAATCGAACTCCCTATTCAGTTGTAACTGTTTTAGCAAGACAAGCTTGCTAACCGTTACACCACGCCGAGGTGCCCGATGTCTTGGGGGGGGGGGAGTGGTCCTTATTCTTGATTAGGATCTGTAACAGTTTTCTATTTTCATTGTTGGGTCTTTCTTTACAATAGCTACCGTTTCTAATGAGGTCTTCCAGTTTTCTCCCTAAAATTGACAAAAATGGTATTCCTCTCAGGCCAATTGTTAGCTTCCAAGGCTCTGTGTCCCACCCTCTGAGTCACTTCTTTGTGGATATAGTTGACCCATTAATAGGAAACTTACCACCATATGTCTGAAACTCTGTTCACTTTGTAAGAATAATCAAAAATGCTCCAATCCAACCAGATGGTGAGTTTGTTCACCAAGGGATCTACAGAGGAGGCACTATTAGTAGTCAGGGACAGACTGGTTTCGGACCCATCCCTAGGAGAACATACTAGTATACCAATAAGTAATGTGATGGAGATGCTGACTTTCTGTACACAAACAATGCACTTCAGAATGGGAACAGACATATATCCACAAAATGGGCTTGACATTATCACTTAGCAATGGCTAACATATATATATGGAATACTTTGAGGAAATGGCATTAGAATCAACATCACTAAAGCTTACTCTATGGCCGAGATACATAGATGACATTTTCATACTCTGGCACACCGGGAAGAGGTTCAGCTATTACTGGACCATGTGAACTCAATAAAATCATTGATACAGTACACAATGGAGAGAGAAAATAACAAACTAGCATTCCAGGACAACATTCAGGTGTGGTTCAACACTATGCAGACACTGCTTCCAAATAAGATGACCCATAAAGGAGAACATGATTAAGGACTGCATGTACACCATCCCATGCAGCTGTGGCAAGAAATATAAAGGAGAAACAGCTTGCCCTCATCAGACCTTAAGATAAAACTGAAGGAGCACTGTAAAACCGTAAAACAAGAGAAAATAGAAAAATCAGGCATGGCTGACCCTATATGGAGAGAAAAGGGAGATCGCCACCCTCTGTGAGTGGAAGTTGAAATAATAGACACTAGAAAATATGAAAACTTAAAACATTGGTGCATATGCTATGCCACAGAAATCTCATAAGCTGGCCAAGCATAGACATAAATACAATATTGGAAACAGTAATAGACAGCTAGAGAAAAACAACAATAACAGAAATTGTAATATGAGCTCTGGTAAAAAAATTAAAAAAATAAACTGAGACATTAGGTTTATAAGCCCCCAAAATTCTATTATAAAAAAGGACACATGGCCCAGTGGATAAAAGTGTTGGTTGAGTAATCGAATAGGGACTTAATCCAAAGGGTTGTGAGTTCAATACCTGGCTACAGCAGAGGAAACAAAAACTTAGGGAATTAACTAAAACAGATTATTTACATTGTTTGGACTGTTGTCCTCATCTTTATTGTCATGTTGACAATAAAGATGAGGACAACAGTCTGAATAATTACTATATATATATATATATATATATGATGTTCAAAATAGTGGAATGTCACATGGAATTAGAACAATCTACCCCCATGTACTAAATAAAGGACTTGGTTCAAAATTCCATCGTATATCACCTGAAATGTTATGAATATGACAATAAAGATGAACTATATATATATATATGTGTGTGTGTGTGTGTATAAGAGAGCACTTGATTTCTAAATGTGATATTACACTTCCATCTTTTTTTTAAATGCTGTTATAAAAATGTTTCTTGTAACATTGTCAAATTTTACATTTATTGCAATGAAGTTTTGTTATCAATGCTGGAGTGTATCAAATTTTACAGTCAATTTCCATTGTTTCTTCCTATTTTTGAAGCATGAAACATAGCAATTACATTTGAACTGTGATCTCTTAGAAAGCAGAAAAGTATTTCTCAATTTCACTCAAAGTGTACTATAGACAAGAATATTAATAAATAGAGGAATACTTACTAGTTGCATTTTTGTATTTCTCTATTTCTTTCTTTAAAGCTTCCACTGGGAAAGGACAAAGACTCTGAGAAAAAGAGAGATAAAAAAAACAAAAACAAAACTGTTTAGCAGCCATATTATCTTCATATTTTTCTTTGTAATCTCAGGAAATGAATCTATTTATGCCATGGGTTTTTTATATAGATTTCATTGTATAATACAGACATATTGTGTCTAGTTACTTTTATACTGATCCTTTCCACTTGTCTAATCAGCTTCTTGATGTTAAGATGAAATTCATCATAGAAGGCATGGTGGTTTTTTTAACACAAGTACTTTCGGCCTTTTCTAAGATCATCTTCAGGGGTAAATTACAAAGTCAAACATTAAGTGCAATAAAATTTGCATTCCATTGTGATAGTGATTTTTAAAAATACAAGCGAATGTGCTCTTTAATTTTACTTATTTTAGAATTTTTAAATTTATCCATTGTAGCTATAGAGTTTTTTGCAAAACAAACATTTCAACATAAGGGAGCTGACTGGGAATTAGTAAAAATGTAAAAAATGGCATTACTATATACATGTTATATGCACTTTAATATGTTGTTGCTATATTTGTAATAAATTTTGTTGACTGGTTGATTTTGATATAGCGGGCCTCAAGAATTCGAGATCAGTATAAAAATAAGTAGACAAAATATGAAATGAAACATGTTTGAATGACAATATACTGTATGTATGTATATATATATATATATATATACATACACATACTGACAAACCTCTCATCTACAGACCTCCTCCCCATTAATGGACTTTGGATTCAACAGGCCAAATCTGCAGGCAAAACAAAAAATATCTGCAGGAAAAAACTTACAAATCATCAGAGATCTATTTAAAAATTTGTGGGCTTAGTGGAACGAGTCATCATATTAGTCCTCAATGTGACTGCTTGGCAGGCCTTTCAATTGTAAACAAAGATGGAAACTACAATACATTAGCATGTCCGTGAGAAAGTTGCCGTAATGATAATCTATTTTTGTTATTTTGATTAATATATCTATATTAAGTATATATTTATTTATGCCATATATACATGTTTATAGTATTTACATTGTGATCATAACTACTGGTAGTTACTATAGTGGTTTTATAACTCAAAAATAATCTCTTTCAATCTACGGACAATCAGCTTTAACAGACCACCCTTCCCCCTTATTAGTCTGTTGATGAGAAGTTTGTCTGTGTGTGTGTGTATATATATATATATATATATATATATATATTAAAATTTTCAATATAAAGCCATTACTTTATTTTCATAATTATAATCAAATTAGATAAAAAGAATCAATCTTGAATCAATTTTACTTGTTTGCATTTATTAAAAATAAAATGATTTGATCAAATTCAGAAATGTCATCAAAATTCATTGATTATTCAAAATTAAATTCTTACTCCTAGATTTTATTTAAGACTTAATCTAAATCTTCTGAAAACATTTTAATCACTTTGATAAGTTTTTTTTTTTCTTAATTACACAAATCTTGTAAATGGAGAGAAAAATGCAATTTTATTTGCAACTTGTAATGCAAATTATACGATTATTTTGAGGAATCATTATTTTTGTGATTTGATTTTTAAACTTCATATAATTTTTTAATTCAGAAAAAAAAAAAAAAAAAAAAATCAAATTGTAGTCAAACTTTAGTTGTATGTTTATCAAATGTTTATGCCTGACCAAGAATTTTTTGTTCTATAAACAGCACAGATTGTGTATTTTCAAGACGTACTAAAATTTCTCAACAAAGAGAGAAACACTGTTGGTAGTTCAAGGCCGATTTGTTTATCAATTTATACCAACGATCCCATTCTCTTGCATTCAAAGAAGAATTTGCAATGTTATCAGTCCTGACTTGGTATCTCAACTTCAATCTATTTCTCACCACCATAACATAGCTTCTCTGTGCCTTTTTCTATAAATATTTTCATGTTAATTGTTCTGACGAGCTTTCCTCATTGGTAACTAGCCTTTACAAATTTAAGCACAGACTGGTGGCAAGGTCAAAATGGCTGATATAATGGTAAGTTCTATGCTAACAGTGTCTTCTATCACACTTCTCACTTCTTTCTTCCCAGTCAATTTTGATTTCCAAAAAGTTAAATGCAATGTCAATTATCTTGTGTCTTCTTGATTCCTGTTCTTTTATTGTAAGTTATTATTTTTATAATTTATTTTTTATTTATAAGTTATTGTCCTGTCCTTAATGTTTTTCTTTTTCTCATATTCTCTCACCCTCAGTAACCCTTTGCATCTTAGTGGTTTTATTGCCTTGCTTAGGGTAAAATGATTAAGGAAACAAAAACAAATCCTTCCTTAAAAGATCTACATAAATGTGTGCATATAAAATAAATGTCTGCAGCAATTATTTGAAAAGTAAAACTGAATTTAAATTTCAAATTAACAAACTACAGTAAAATCAAAGTTTTTTTTTTTTACAGTAAGGTTCATCCTTTATAAGGCCTAAGGGTCACTCTAGGTAGAGGATTACATTAGGAGCCAATTTATGTGGATAGGCAGGGAAGATAATGGTTAACTCTAGCTTTGAACAGGTTAAGATTGTAGTGATCAGGAAAACATCCTCTTGGGAGTCAGTTTCACAGAGTAGTGGTTTGTGGGAAGAAGCTGTTCAAGTGGAACTTACTTCTCACTGATGGAATACGGAGGGAATGTGGGTGGTTTGCTACTATGTAAGTGGTATGTTGTGTCCTTGCTGTGAAGGTTTCAATCGGCAGGACAAGTTAAATAATATGCAACGGTTAAATATGTTTTATCAAAATGTGCATACTTTATTTATTCCCACAAGAATGAAAAATCTTAATGAATGCTAGTTTGGTTATTGAATGGTATATAGATTTCATCATGGCAATAGTGCAACACAGACAATAAAAATTATTTCCACTCTGCAGTTATAACAACAGTTTCAAAAGTCTGACTTTCTGACAAGCTTCAATTCAGGAGGCCATTATTTTGAATAAGAATATTTTAAAATGTCTATTGAAGTAAATTTAGTACAAAGGCACAATGCATCAATTATATGTATATTTGGTTACCACAGTAGAGCACCTTGTTTTATTTCCATTCCCTTTTATTATAAACTAGCTTAAAAGCTGCCCTATTAGGCGACAATTTAGCTAGCTCCTGTAGATGACTGTTGATTGAACTTGTTTGTTCAGGAGTTTGAGAGTCGCTAAGTTTTTGCATATTCTCAGCATTGGAAGCTCTCCTGGCTTCCGTTTGATTAGGGTTTTCATTTGTATGGGACTTTCTTTTCCTCGCTGCAGCCTTGGCTCTTTCTATTGCAGTCCGGTCCTCTGTTGGCGGAGATTTCTTTTTACGAGGCATTACTGCTACCGTATGCAATAAGCAACAATAAACTACAGGAGAACTAAAAATTGACCACTACATTTAAGTATCACATTAATATTTAAGCTTACCTTTTAAAAGTTCAATGATAATGCTTCTGCTGCCATTTCAATTTGCATTTTGCATGACAATCTAGTGCAACACTCAATCACTTGCAACAGACTGCCAAAAAGGAATTCATTTATTCACCAGGACGGACTTTCATAGCTAAGGCCTGCCGTGCTATGTACACATCCTCATTCCCTTTGTATTCCATTAGCAAGGAGGAAGTTCCACTCAGAGAGATCAGTGCCAACTTGCATTTTTAAGTCTACACCATTTAATATTCATGAAAGTGTTCTTTTTATCGCACGTGTGTCCATAAGCTCAGGTTGGTTTTCATTTGTATTAAATTTTTCAATTAACTCCTCTTGTTGTATGAAGTCAATACAAGCTTCTAAAGTCATTTGGTTTGTCTGTAACCACTCTAAAATTTTTACTCTATGAGAGGTGCAGTACAATCCTTCTACCAATCAGAGTTGAATTAATTCTTCCTCTGTGCTTATTCCTTGTTGTCTTAGTTCATGAAAATTAACAATGTCTGCTGGTATCTTTTAACCTTTTTAGATATTTCCTTATAGGCTCCCAAAATTCTTGTTTCAATGCTAAGAATTTAGTTCATTCAGCTATGGTCAATCTTTTCTTTAGTTGAAAATTTCTCAATATTATTTCTTTGGCTTCCTTAAATGTTAAGTTTTTAATTTCAGCCAGGTTAAGTTATTAAAGAAATCTGCCTAATGGCTTCGCATCCCACATTGTTCAAAAATAGATCCATTTCTGTCCTTCAGGTATTTCGTCATTTCATATCTTCTTTATTCTGGCACGTGTCTGAAAGCATTTTATCCAAATCTTTACATTTTCAAGTTTTTCTGAGTTCAACAGAGCTCTGTCAGGTGACACCATTTTGTTATGATGATCAAACTTAGTAGTCATAGATATTCTATGTACAGTGACTCAAAGTTGCCCATGAGCTATAGTTATAGCTCTCTTTATGCTAATTACCTATCAGCTAAACCAATCCCATTACACTCGTCAACTTAGGTTTCTTATCAAAATCCCTACAATTTTATTTTATTAATGGAAAATCTGAATTTATATTTCAACGAGACACAAGCTGTGTGGACACACCACAACTTTGACTTGTAACATTTTAAATTAAAAAAAGTAAAATAAAAAGAAATAACCTTTGACTTGTAGGAATTTGGATGAATCTTCAAAACCAATATTTCGAAAAATATAGCATCTTTGACAATTGGAAATAGGCTACATTGGCATCCATTTTTATCTTAAAAATGCAATATTACCTTTGAAATAGCTAATTAATTTCTTTCCATTAAGGTTACAAATTTAAAATGGATGACAAATTTTCACTACATTAAGAATATGGACAAACATGGAGAATTCTCAATAACTAAAATGTTTTACCATTCTACAAATCATTAGAATAGAAATTCTTCAAACCAAAAGCATTGATTTAAAGAGAAAGCCTTGAAAGACTTACCTCCAATCGAATGATGGCAGTGGTCTGACTGTTGGTTACCTCCCTTTGTTTCAGGAGAGCATAATAATGTTTTCCAGAACAGAAAACAATCCGAGTTACTGTTTCAGGTTTCAGTGTTCCATCTCCAAAGACAGGCTGGAAAGTAGTACCGGGTGCCATGTCTGAAAGTTTGGCTGCAGCAGCTGAAAGACGCAGCAGAACTTTTGGGGCCACTACAATCAAGGGTTTACGATAATTGCGGACCATCTACAAAAAAAACAAATAAAATTGTAATCATAAAACCATTTTCTGTTGAGAGATTAAGAATTTTTTCATGAAGAATGAACAGATTTAATTTTTAAAAATTCTTTTTAATTACCAACTAATCCCTATTTTGAAATTTCTTTTCATTGTAAAAAAGAAAAAAAATAGTTAATTTTTGGAGCTATTTTTTTTATTACTTAAAAGGTATGCCAGTAATTTTATTGTATATCTCTGTCTCATTTCATTAACCACTGGAGAAGAAAAAAATTAACCGTATTAAACCTTAATATAATACTTAAGAACCGTAGTGCAGAAACTGGGGGAATTTTGACAATCCAACTAAAACTGGGGCTTGAGACCAGATTAAAAACCAGGATTTCAAATGTTGAGTTTCAAGGATAGTACATTATTCCCCACTTTCAACATGTATGATTGGTGCAATATAATTTTCCCATCCTTCACTGACCATGTGCCATACATACTAAGCAACAAAAGTCAGCAAACATTAACAAATTACATGAAGATTAATAAGCTAAGACAACTTCTGACATAAGACCAGTTTCAGACCCAATAGAATAATGAAACTCGTATCTAAATGAACTAAATTTAGTTCTCTTCAAAATTACAAGGGTTCATTGCCAAGTCAGCTGCTAAGAAAGTTGATTCACTGTGTCGTTTTTCTCTCCAGAATCTATCTTACATATTTATAAGTCAACCATTCATCTATGCTTAGAATATTACTGCCACATATGGTCCGGGGCCCCTGTGCTATTTGCCATGAGCTCCTTGATAAAATTCAAAGAAAAATCAGCAACATTATTGGTCCGGATCTGGCAGTTTGACTTCAGTCACTTTCCTACTGCTATAAGTTTGCTTCTCTCTGTGTCTTCTAGAAATACTTTAATGGTAATTGTTTGGATGAGCTCTTTGCTATGGTACCTAGAGATTTTGAATTTAAGTGCAGCACTAGCCTGGCCTACAGATCTCATCAATTTACAGTTGAGCTGGCTAGATGTAACCATAAATTCTATGCTAACAGTTTCTTTTCTTGCTTGTGGAACTCCCTTCCGGCTCCATGCTTTCCAGCCAACTTTAATCTGCAAAAATTGTCACTTGCTCTCTACTGTCCATTATTAATGTTTCTGTTCCTAATTCTTCACCCTTTAACCCTTTGTGGCTTTACTGCCTTGCATGGAATGAAACAGATTAAAAAAAAAAAAAAGAAAGAAAGAAAAAAGAAAAAGAAAGAAAAAAAGAAAAAGAAAGAAAGAAAAAAAGAAAAAAAGAAAAAGAAAAAAGAAAAAGAAAGAAAGAAAAAAAGAAAAAAGAAAGAAAAAAAGAAAAAAGAAAGAAAAAAAGAAAAAAGAGAGAAAAAAGAAAAAAAGAAAGGAAAAAAAAAGAAAGAAAAAAAGGAAAAAAGAAAGGAAAAAAAAGAAAGAAAAAAAAGGAAAAAAGAAAGAAAAAAAAGAAAAAAGAAAGAAAAAAAAAAGAAAGAGCAGTCTCCAATCCTATAAAACAATTTTTCGATCAGATAGAATAATGAAGCTGGTATGAAAACTAAGTAAATTTATTTCTCCCAAAATTACCTGATTATTTTTCAACATAGTCATTGTTTATTTGCTACACATTTGTTCCAAACATTCTATCCAGTTTTTAATTCTGTTTCTGGTTGTTTACTTTTGATCCAATTGTGTACAGCAACTGGCTGAAAAAGTTGAGAGTCTTTTCAATTTTTATGCCGGTGGTCCCAGATTAATGCTGAATGGATGATGTGCAACAAATAACAAATGTGAATTCCAGGCATTTTACGCTTTTTGTAGCCTGAAATGCAACCTTGCATTGTCAAAAAGAAAAACAAGAGAGTTTTCATTTCAGGCCCCATTCTGCAGATATATTATGTGAATGTTGACAAGGTTTCCATATGCCAGTGAATTTTGATTAGTACCAAGAATTCTACTAGTGACTTTAACTTGGACATAGTATTCATTAGTTAGGAGTATGTAGGGGACCGGGGGGTGAATATGAGGATGATATCTCTGGGCTAAGATTTCCTGCTGGCCGGTCCAGCTACATAGGAATGTTGGACTTTGATGGAGTCCAAAGGAGATAAAGAAAACAAACAAGACCGATATACATGTACAAAACAATTATATATATTATTAACAAACATTAATATAGAGAGACATGAAAAAGTTACAAAGGGTGTTTGTATGGAAAATTATGTGTGTGTGTTGAATGTCCGTACGGATGTGTATTTTGTTTTTAGCATGTTCCCGGAATATGGGAAACGCTGTTTGTATGAGAGTTCACATATTGGAAAGTAAAATGAGAAAGTTTTTTATACCATGCGCAAGGTTTCGGCCCGAGGCCTAAGTCGAGATAGCTGGTCGCACGTGTGCGTAAGCAGAGAAAGAGAGAAAGGGTGAGCAGGTATTTATACTCATGGGAGAGAGACCCCTATTGAAGGGTTAGGAAATGAGGAGGAGATAACTCCGACAAGTACTATTAATCAATGCTATCAAAAACAACATGTTTGAAGATGACTTTACATACTGCTAAATATCTGTCTATATTTCTGAGATGAGGTATTATGTACAGTATTTACATTAGTCTGACTATTGTCCTCATCTTTGTCGCCATATTTGTCACAACGTTTCGGCCGTTGTACGCTCCGGCCTTCTTCAGGTGGTTGGAATTTCGAACCGAACCCTTTATTTCGATCACTGGGGTAGACTGTTCTAGTTCCACGAGCTATGTTTGATGGATGTCAGTTATCAGTTATCGCCTGCTAAGGGAAAATTAGCAGGAGATAAGTAGTTTATAGGTAATTGTAGGTGTTTAATATGTGTTCAATATGGCCAAAGATAGAAAATAAAGAAAATCTTACAAATTGTTTTTCATCAATTTAAAGTGGGTAAGTTTTTCTTTTATGATCATCGAAAAAAACATTTAACATTTTGTCTGAGACAGACACACACATATTTTGATAATGAAAATTGCAGGACTGGTGCTTGAGGCATTTAATACAAAAGTAAAAAAAAATAAATTCCAAGTCGAATTTCAGGATAGAAATCCTGCTGATTGGGTGTGAGAGTGAAGAATACTGACCTGTCGTCGTAGTAGGTGAAAATACTGAGCTGCTGTGGTTGGATTGACAATTTCCATATTGACATCGTCCCCATCCACTCCATCTTCACGGCTGTCACAAAGCTGCACCAAAGGATAATCAGAAAACAAGTCATAAATGATAACATTTATGTGAAATGATTGCATGAGCAATTTCTTATGCTGAGGCTAGTGCAGTGGAATCTTGTAAGAGATAGTTTAGTAATTGTAAAAACAATTGACCCAAAACATAATGGTTGTACTAGTATTAAGATTTTACTGGGCATAAAGTGAGGGATCAGTTTTATATTGTTATTTAGTAATAAACTGATCCCTACAGAAATACTACATTTTAATATACTAGTACTATTGCTCTTATGTAAAATAAATTATTACGTTAACAATCTTGTATGCTGACCCCAGCTGCACCTGTCCAAGGCTAATGCAGTGGAACCTTGTAGATGGTTTAGCAATTGTAAAATTCATAGTGAATTTTATCAGGAGTGCCACCATTTTGATCCAAACAAAATAGAAATTAGATTTTAATCAATTTTTTAAAAAATTTATTTGTAGTTTAAATATGCCACATTGTTTCCAGTACTAATTTAGCAAGAAAAGGGTAGATATTGAAATAGCCTGATTGTATATTAATTGCAGGGGACTCATTAAGTATTTCCCTTTCAATAAATTACTAAATAAATTATATTTATGTTTAAAAAAAAATAATAGTGTCCTCCAGTTAAAAATTGTGAACATGAAAGTTTGGGTGGCGTACAAGTGCATTAAGTTTATTATTAAATTCTTATTTTAGAAACACTATTTAAAAAACAAAAATTTATGCAACACATTCTCAGATAAAAGGTAGAAGAATTATGATTATGGATGCTCACAATTACAACAATAAAATAAAATCTCTGTTAAACAATACTAGTGTTAATGAAAGACATTGAATTACAAAATCAAAAATTCAAACAATCAAAAAAAAAAAACAATAAAAAATGAAAACAAAACTTGGACACAATTGATAGAATACTATCCAAAGATATTTAGTCTTTATGTATTATCAAAGATACACAAACCCAAACATAATAACTAAAAGAATGGTTTAATATCATTAGTATAGACAGTTCTCTTCATAAATTATCAAAAGCCCAAGCCAAAATTTTAACAACTCTTTTAGGAAGAATGAACTTCCCATGCCTAAAATAATCCATTAAAAAATCCCATTAAAAAAAAGAAAAATACAAAAAATATAAACGTGGCTAGCTTAGATATTAAATATTTATCTATTAACATACCCGTTGGCAAATGTAAAATCTTCTAAGACACCATCTTGTAAAATCAAAAATGTCTCCAAAAATGTCTTAAATATTTGTTGGTTTTGCACAAACCAATTCTTTTTTCACATTCGATATTTATTTTACAAACAAACATTGTCAATGAGGCCGATTTCAGATATCATACCACAAAAGGTTAAATATTTTCACTATATGGTAATGGTAATATTAGGAGTTTCCTTATAATGAAACATTCAGTATTCACTGACTGATCAAACAGTGATGACAACTTACTAATACATTTGAAAAAACAAAATTATCAGATTTCCTAATTAAACTTATAATAAACATAATTTAAAGAAAAAAACTATAATTGAATTCATGTAAGAAAAACCAAAGAAAATACTATTACGTGGTC
>OZ038498.1:71137154-71139654 GCA_964036315.1 Acanthosepion esculentum
ATATGTCACTAAACAAAATCAGCCAAATCTGCGAAATAAGCTTGTTAACCATCAACAAGGCAACAACATCACTGGCATCAACTAGAGTTTCATTTTGGCAAGAAGCATAATTAATCTTTGGTTAATTCAAGTAACGTAAACAAAAATTTAAGAGAGACAGAATAATAACTGTGAGAAGACATCTGCATAGTTCATAGGCATATTTTTGTTGGTTTATTTTGCAGTTGAACAAACAAACTATAATTTGTATTTTGGTTACAATAACAATCTTGTATCAAAGATTATTTTTAAACACATTTCAGCTTGTTTATTTTCATTTGAGCTTTTCTGGGTAAATTGAAAGCTACCAATGTTAAAGTAATAAGCAACAGAGATTCTCCTTACAATATCAGAAAAGTCTTGCAACAGTAAAATCCAGTTCAACTAAATTGGAAAAATCCACTTGTAGGTGAGGTGGGCAGCTTCCATAATTCTGCTAAGAGAAAGTTTACTTACACCTCCACATTTAAAATATTTTTTTTATATTATTAAGCCCCAAAAAATGAAATCGTGTAATGCACCCTTTTAAGAGAACACTTCTTAATCTTAAAAAGGGATGCTCCATACTTAGTAAGGCAATTTATCAACTGTTTCCTACTTTCACATCCCAGAAACTTTATGATCTACCCATTCTGAATTCTTTCTTGCCACTTATTTCAATCCAATCATTTTTCTCTGACAGATTTTAATGACTTCACTACCTTAAAGAGCAGTCTGCAGTTGGTGTCACAAATCAGGTTTTACCTGTTATCAATTCAGAAAACTGTGCTGAAATGAAAATTGCAAGAAATATAAAGTTCATAAAGTCATCTGAAATATAATAAAAAATAAAAAAATCAGGATATTAGTCTGAAAAAAAAAAAAATCATTGAATGAAACCTCATTTTAGAAACTAGGAAAAAAATATTTTGGCCATTTTTGTCAAATTTGTTATTAAAGAGAAACGGCAAGACAGTCAAACACCAAATGACAAAAAATGCTTTCTGTGTTGGAGGATTCACGCATGTTTTCGGTTAATAAATTAATGCTTTGAAAATGAATATTTTACATTTTACATCCAACAGGTTGTGTTCCCACCAACAATAAAAAACATGTTTTGTGATCCCTTTGAAGGATATATAAGCAAAGTTTCTAGACCAGACAAGTAAGAAGGAACAGCAACATATGGCAACAGTTCACAACACACGCAGTTTTAAAGAAATTCCCTTACTCATTTACCCATCTTCCTCACAAAGCTACATGACACTTACACTCCTCCTCACTTTCTTACTTGTCTCTTCTTTCTCGCACATACACACGAAGAAATCACATTTCTTTTCATCTTAACAAAAAAACTACAGAACAAGGATGGTAAGAACTTTAGCACTTACACACGCTAAGAAAAATTTAGTTGTAAAAACATTAAAATAAAAATATTTTATATTTTTATATTTAAACACCTTCCTCGCCTTTTTCTTTGTTGTGGGTTGATTCAAATCTGCAATGAGTTGTCATATAATGATTCATTCAAGCTTACATCCTTAGTTTTTGGTCCTCACTGAGTGCCTCATAACAAAATTATTAGATACTTAGTTTTAGAAGAAAGAAAAAAAGTAGCTCTCAAAGTGCCCTTAATATTTATGTGTGAGCCTGGTTCATGTGGCTCCATCTTTCAGGGAACACTTCCTTGTTGTACCAAAAGAAAAAAGTCAGTTGGCAATTTTTTTGTCATTACTCGCACATTTGTGTAGAATCCATGTTAAACCAATCTTGTATGTATTTGATCTTGTGAAGGAAGTAAGGTCAAATAAATACAAATTCATAAATAAAGATGGATGCACATGGACAATATTCTTTCATCTTTTTCATTTAATGTAATAAAACAAAGAGTAAACGTAAATAAAAAGATAAAAATTTTCCATAAGACGCACCAGCATATAGGACGTATGATCTAAATTTAGCATGAAACATATAGGACAAGTAAAACTGAGGGAAATTTCTCAGAGTTTGCACTGAATCTCATGAGGAGAGATTCATAGATCACAAGTCTGACCCTTAATTGTGTAGACTGTAGACTCTACAGAACACAATGAAAGTCAGATTTGAGACCTAGGAATCTGAGTGTAGAGTGTTTTTAAGGTCAGATTTTGAAACAAAAAAGTTCATCTTATAGCCAAAAGATATATTAAAATTTGCCTTATCTATAAGATTGTTCAGCATCAGCGATAGAATGTTTATAGATATAGTGTGGACATCTTCACCTAAAGATTGCAATGAAGCATGAAATTCACAATCATCCATCTCTTTTTCACGTCTCTCTCTCTCTCTCTCTCTGATATATATATATATTATATAGGGTGATTGAAAAGTAATTCCCTATTTTATATATGAGTGGCCAGTCAGGATTTCTGACTTAACACTGTGACTTTTTTTTTTTTAGGGTTGGTTAAAGGAACAACTCTACTATACCAAACCATGACTT
>OZ038498.1:71142154-71209654 GCA_964036315.1 Acanthosepion esculentum
AGACAAGATTTTAGAAATATTAACATAAATAAAAATGAATGCAATACATCATCAAATAACTCTGAACATATCAAATTACTATATTGTAATCGAATGCACTCCAACTATAAACAGGAAGAAAAATTCTAAAAAAACTCATAAACACTAATATATTCCCTACTGATCCAAGTCAAAAAATAAAACTAATATACAAAATTTAATACAACCAACCTAGTTGTCCTAAACAATTCTTCTCTGCCAGCTAACATCTTGCAAAAGGCCAACATTGTATATCAATTTAAATGTCCTTTAGGAGATTGTATCTCTGATAAAAATGTCAATACATACATTGGCTTTACTACGATGAGGATAACAAAAAGGCTTGCATTTCATTTGGCTGAGCATAGTTCAATAACTCAGCACTTAAAGGAATACTCCTGCCTACACTCACAGATTAGACAGATATTAGTTGAAAATACATCTATATTACATAAAAACAATAAATATGCAAAAACTAAAAATCCTTGAAGCCTTTTATATAAGAGAATTAAAGCCCAAAATAAATAAAATCAACTATGAGTATAACAAAAAAGTCCTTAAATGCTTATTAAAAAAAAAAAAAATTATATATGTATGAGCAAAAAAAGAAAAGTTACTTCCCTTGTACTGGGGCAAATCATGTTAATTTTGAAATCTAGAATGCTGCATAAGCAGTAAAAACGAACAGTTGAAATGTTTTGACCTTACAAAAACACATATACATACTCACAGGCAACTTAACCCGTTGAAGATGGTCTCAGATGAGATTGAAAGACTTGGGAAAATAAAAACTATTTGAAAGATAATTTTGGTATTTTTCTTAATCAATTTTCTAAGGCTATCAAAAAATTCATCAGTGAACTCGAAAGGATCACAACGAAAACTAATCAACATATATCTAAATTATTTAACCAAACCTGTTTGAATGAAAATATGCTGCCTAAATATACAATATATATATATATATATATATATATATATATATATATATGGTTTTAAGTATTCCAATAATTTGTGTAACATACATCCCCATGGAAGATTATAAATTAAAAAAAAGAAAAAAGGTAATTTCAACAGCAATACAGTGGAGTATTGGTATGTCATTTGCCTGCTCAACTTTAGAGCAGAGTTTCTAATCAGAACAAACAAATCTATTTGTTTTAGCATGACAGAAAACCATGTAATAAGCAAAAAAAAAAAAAATGTTCCAATGTTTTTTTTTATAAGATTAAATATTAACTAATATCCTGGGTAGAATTTACTCTCAACAAATATTTTTAAATTTTCATTCACTCTGATGATTATATTGATAATACAAATGATTTCTGAATGAAAACCACAGTTGAATTTTCAGCTGTTCATCCTGTTGCCCAATGAACTTACTGTTACTTTACACCCTGCAGTCATTTTCTGCATTAACAAAGTAAATAGTTTTGGTAATGGGACAAATTGATCAAATCTTTTTTTTTTTTTTTTTTCTTCTTACATAAAATTTATTTCAGTAACTTTTTGGCAAATGATGCAAACATTACTGACAAAGATTTTATATAAGTGGAATTGAAAGCTCTTTAAAAGGAGGTTTTGTTCATTTTTTATGTTCCATTGAATTTGTATGTTTTGCAATATTTTCTGTATTTGTTTAAAAAAAAAAAAAGAAGAAAGTTTATCTTTACTTTTAATTTCATAAATTAAACATTTCATAAGATAAAATTGGTAAAGAAAGAAATGCTAAGAAAGTCTATAAGAAAATCTCTACATTTTAAGAATCAATAATGAAGAAGGCTGGAGAATGAACCAGCTGAAATAGAAATGTAGTAGTTATTACGTACCTCAAATTTTCCAGTTTGTGATGGGACCATATGATTTAAAGGGATTATTATATCATCCGTCGTTTGATCTACAATCATTGCATGTCTGTGACTGAAGGTGCCACGACCAACATCCTGCCCACTGATACGCACATTGAAACCTGGCAAGTTAAAAAAAAACAATAATATTATTATGGTAGTAGTTGTAGTCTCAGCTGGCAAGTCTAAGATCTTTAAATACAATATTGTTTCCAGGACAAGAAATTTATGTTCTGATTAAACATACACCGCAAAAGAATACATTCATTTTTAATCCAACATTTTTTATTACTTCAAACGTTATTTTTAGTGGATACTCGTGTTTGAAAAAGAGGCTCTGTTTGTTTTTTTTTTTTTTTTTTTAAATTATTAAACAGTGTGTATTACATCTACCAGTGTGCGCACCTGAGAAAACTTACTAACGAGAATGTGCTCTCTGGCATGTTTGGAACCTGCGTCCCTCTTTGTAGGAGAAACCACCGTCTGATCTAGCATGCTTTAGACAGCTCAGCAAAGAAGAGCCTCACAGTCCAGCAAGGTTCTACTTTATCCTTTTAAGAAATGCACATGTCCCCAATCAGATTTTTCTCAAAAGCCATATTTCCTAAATTTTGTATCTCAAATGTAAACAAAGCAATTTCTAAAGAATGAATGGATTCATTTTTAATCCAACATTTTTATTATTTCAATTGCTATTTTTAGTGCATACCCATGTTTGAAATAAAAGTTGTTTTTCTTTTAATTATTAAACTATGTATACCATCTACTGGCTTGTATGCCTGAGAAAACTTAAAAAAAGAGAATGTGCTCTGGCAGGGTTTGAACCTGCATTCCCCCTTTGTAGGAGAAACCACTGTCTGATCCGGTGTGCTGCCACAGATAGTATCACAGCCTAGCAAGGTTCTTAAAAGGATAAATAAAAACTTGCTAAATAGAAGCTCTATGACTAAGCAGTTTAAAGCATGCTGGATCAAACACAGGTATCCACTAAAAATAACATTTGAACCTCGCACTTTTGAAATAAGAGAACATGTAAATCCTGAAGAAATTTTTTTCTTTTCTGTTTGAATTTCTGGGTTGAGTAGTTATCATTATTTACACTATTTACATGCAGATTATTGTCCACATCTTTGTTGTCAATAGGAAAGCTTAGAAGAAAGGTTTATTCCCTCCAGTTATGTTTCCCATATTATGGGTATTATTCTATCCATGATATTGTTGCAGTCACTGTTGGCCACTCCCACACAGGAACGAATAGGGTGCTTTGCTCTTGACCTTTTCATCGCGTTCTCTACACACTATGTAATTTCATTTCATTTAGTTTTAGAATTGATCTAATGACTTTTTAGTTCCTTTGTGTTATGAACCTAGTTGTAAAACACTTCCTGGATATTTTTTACACCTTCATTTTTACGTAACAAATCTCAGCTTATTTTTCCTTGAGGTTTTCAGTATTTTGCAAGACCTGTGGCTGTTGTTGGTCTCTCTTAATATAACCTGGTAACTTCTCGCCAAATTCAAAGTCAGAGAGAAGAAGAGAAAAACGGGCTGT
The DNA here is from genome assembly GCA_964036315.1 of Acanthosepion esculentum. NCBI lineage: Eukaryota > Metazoa > Mollusca > Cephalopoda > Sepiida > Sepiidae > Acanthosepion > Acanthosepion esculentum. The sequence continues at coordinate 71,145,572 of OZ038498.1, forward strand.
GTATTAAGTTATGTTCCCATTTTCTTTTTGTCTGCCAAAGTTGGGCCTTTATACATCTATTCTTACTTCTTGTGCATTTCTGCTCCTGGCATTCTGTTCCTACTTGCTGCCTGCATGTCATCCAGACTTAAATAACTTATCCCGTATACTATGGTTATTATACTATGGGAGGTTTCGACATTGGACTCGACCAGCAAATACACAATGCCAGCAGCGGACACTGGATCTTACCAACAATGCCAGCACCACATCGCAATGCCAGCTTTTGCGTTCCTGCCTGGCACAGACCAGACCGCCCACACGTCAATTACCTGACCTCGAAACCTGACCAACCAACCATGCAGAGAAAAATATAACTACAGGGCAAGCAGAGTGAAAGAAGAATGAAAAGATAGGGTCTTACATATAATATGGAGATTCTTCTGTGTTTCTGGAGAAGCCATGTTTAGGATTCCAGATTCATCAATTATGTCCCAAGCTCTTGCTCAGGACATAATTCCGTGAACAGGAAATGGCATGTCTTGGGTTTTTCCCAAATTGAGTAAAGGACCAGAGATAGTTTATATATATATATATATATATATATATATATATATATATATATATATATATATATAAAAACAAAATAGCTATTTTTGTAGTTTTTTTTATAACATATTTATGTTATAATATTTAAATAAATAATTATATATCAGGGATATAGATGTGGGGAAAACATCACCATGGTGCTTGTAAGCTGTAGCATATGCCGAAGGAGGCAGACTTAGCCTGAGCCAAGGGACTTGGTCTAAAAATGCAATTACTCAGTTTGACTCCCGTAAACTGAATTAAATTGACTGCCACTTTCATCATTGTATGGAGTGACATCACTAAGCAGCCATCACATGACACATGTGACTTATCTCGACCAAAGGGAGAGAATCACCTTTTGTATCACTACATTGTTATCACAACATTTCAGCTGTTGTGCCCTCTGGCCTTCATCAAGTGTATATCAATCCAGGCAACCTACAGGGAATTCTGAACTGGACCTTTTTATTTAATCTACAGAGGTAGACTGTTCTCATTCCGCTGCCCATGTCTAGGGATATCTTGTCTAGTTCTGACATTCCTGTACAGATGTAGAGACCTAAAGCTAATTCCATCGTGCTTATCAATCAAAACACCAGTCAGTTCCAGGAGAGCACAAAGGGTGGTGGAAAGAGCTTTAAGTTACCTGGATCAACATACACCTGATGACAGTCAGAGAGTACAACAGCCAAAATGTTGTCATAACAACAACAAAGAGGAGGACAATAGTCAGCATGTAAATAACAACACCTTACACCAGAAATTCAGACAGAAGCTCCTCTTAATATTATAGAGTCAGGTGAGGTACAAGTAATAGTGATAGTCATTGGCATCTGATACCACAATTTAACATATAAAGTTTTAATTATATATTTTATTTTAAGCCATTAAAAAATTATTGCTATCAAATACTGGCTTAAAATAATTGTTTAAAAAAAAGAAATTATCAATAATCTCAATAAAAACAAAACTGCTTGTCTTATTATATACATAGAAATCTCACTTAACCTTAGGATGTCTTTTAATAACTTCAGTCTCTTTAATGCTTTTGAAATTCATAAACTGGACGTGTACAAAATTCACAAAGGAAAATTTCCAAGAAAGGGGAGATAATTCAGAGAAGATTAGTTTTATGCTCTCCAAAGTAAGGTTAGTGTAGATTGTTTAACAGCATATCAAGTCCTTATAGGCCATTTAATGCTGAAACATTATTTTCTTAGGAGGTTTGATGAGTTTTTTGGGGGGTTTTTTTATTATGAAGATATATTGCTTGTAATTTTTTCTAATATATTTTAATATTTTCATGTTTTGACCCCAGTTTGGGTGTTCACTATTTGCCCATAGCTGGGACCCTAACCAGTGTTACCACCCTGGATCAGGGTGAACCTGGGAACAACAGCAATCAGAGGCGTTGCTGCCAGATGTAGTCAATTGTCATACTCAGTATGATTCAAAGTAAGTATTCATTCATACAGCTATTTGAATGGACTTCAACATAAGACCAGTTTTAAAGACAGAATACCAAACGTACATGGGATTAGAGGCCAAAAAAATAGAAAAATGGCTTCAGCTCACTCAGCATTTTTGCTTTTGGGAACATCTCATGTGCTATTTTTAGTATATCTTAATTATTTGCAAAAATATCAGCAAATGATGATAACATTTTTATTTTAACAGAAATCTGAAGTTATTTAAAACAATTTTATTGCACCATTATTGCTCATTGTGTATAAGTGAATACAAAGGATCTGGTGATTAAAGTGAAGTGCGGGATGACTTGTTTGGAAACCTTCGACTCTCAGTCACATTTGTTTATTCCCAGCGATCATTTTAGTTTTGTTCTCATTTTAATATTCTTTTCTACATTAACCACTAAAATTGTTTTGAAGTAACTAGAAATTTAAGCTTGCTCTCTAAACAAGTTACCTTAACACTGGCATGCCACAATAGTCAATAGAAGAGATGAATGCTACCAAGTAACTCCTCTTTTGCTAGGGATGCCATGAAATTCTTCCCTGTTGTTATATACTATAAGCCAACATAGAACTTTGAAAGAAAGTTCACTGTGTCAGAAAGATGGTTCACTTGCTAGAATCCATCTTACACATTTATAACTCTACCACTCATCTACGTATTGAATATTGCTGTTACATATGGTCTGGTGCTTCTACTATGTATTTAGAGATTAAAAGAAGAATCTGCAATGTTATTGGTCCTGACCTGGCATCAGTCACTTTCCCATCTTCATAACAGTTTCCCCATGCTTTTTCTATAAATATTTTCATGGTAATTGTTCTGATGAGCTTTCCTCTTTGGTACCTAAACTTTATGAATTTAAACACTGTACTAGATTGGCAGCTAGGTCTCATCATCTTACAGCTGAAACAGTTAAATGTAACCGTAAGTTCTATGCTAACAGTTTCTTCTCTCACACTTCCTACTTGTAGAACTATTTTCTGGTTTCTTGCTTTCCAATCAACTTTGATCTTCAAACATTTAAATGCAATGTCAATTGTCATCTTCTGTATCCTTAATTCCTGTTCTTTTATTGTTCTCTCTCCTTTATGTTTTCTTTCATAGTCAGTAATCCCTTGCATCTTAATGGCTTTAATGTTTTGCTTATGATGAAATGATTTAAAGAAGAAAAAAAGGTGACCATGGCCTTGTGAAAGTAGGGTAATGTCTGGATCAATCAGCCAAATCAATGAGATAATAGACAATGGTGGTTGCATTTATCAACAGCTGTGTTTCCAAGTGTACTGTCATCTGCATGTAGCCGGGGGGGGGGGGAGAGGTTAAGGGATTAAAAGCCTCCAATTCCTTTTTTTGTCTATGTTACCTTGGTAAAGAAGAGATCCGATAGCAAGGGATTCAGATGTTCCCCAGTCAAGGTCAGTTCCATCGATCATTTTCTGTTTTCTTCTGTCAATATGTGTTTTTTGAATAGTTGGATGGATATTCTGCAAAAGAGAAAAGAGGAAATTGTGAAATATCTTTTACTAGTCTAAAATGATGTATTTTGGGCTCAATATGATCTAACGATGTTTGGTGTGACAAAATACATAATCATGGGTTAGAAAAATAAAAATTATCAAAATTAGATTGATGAAGAAATTATTCTTTAGCAAAAAGTTTGTAATCTTTTCAGAAAAAAAACCCCCAAAAGCCCACTGTACAGCTGATAATGTATCAACACAACACTTAAAATGTAAGATGATATAAGTCAATGTCCACAATATCTGATTGGCATTTCAGTCACTGCTTTATGCGTGAATGAATATATATATATATATATATATATATATATATATATATATATATATATATATATATATATATATACGTGATACATTCTTGTGTGTGTGTATGTGTGTATATATATATATATTTATAAATCTTTTAATATCTATGATAACCTTGCTTAGTTGTCAAATTTTTCGAATCATCCTATACTTGTATTTTGATTGGCCACTCTAGCTTATGTAACAGCGTTTACTCCTAGCTAAGGATCGTTGATTAATTTGAAACTTTTAAAACCATTTATTCTATATTCTATATTATCACTTGACAAGACACAAGAAGTGTTGAAACAAAATAGCTACTTTTGTCGTGATTTTATAACATATTTATGTTGTAATATTCAAATAAATAATTATATATATATATATATATATATATATACGTGATACATTCTTGTGTGTGTGTGTGTGTATGTATATATATATATATGTGTGTGTGTGTGTGATAAATTCGTGTATGTGAATTTATATGTGTGTAATGCATTCTTGTGAGTGTGACAAACATACACATTCAAGAATGAGTCATTATGTCTGCAGCTTAACATTTTTGCTGAATTTTAAACTTAATTTTTAACTGTACAATGATTGTTGTATCTGTAAATATTCACTGAATTAAGAGCATTAACAAAAAATGATATTATACTGAAAATAAATATTTGTTGTTTAAATGATTTTTTATAACATCAGTTTGTGAACCATATTATTAGGATACATTTTGTAAAATACTTCTATTGGTTACTTTGGTACGCATCATTAGTGATGTTTCTAGCTGAAGTTCATTAGCAGTTTCGTGTCTTTCAACCTCATACCCACTCTCCACAATGACCCAGCCAATACTGATTGGTTATCGACTTGCGTACCATGTTTTGGCCAGTTGTTTGTCGAGCTAGTTAATTTCCTTAATTTTGATGTTATCAATCTTTATCAAGAGTAATTCAATTATATGGATTGGGATCAAAATGGATTGGAATATGACAGAATGATAGGATAAATAACAAATAAGAAACGTTTATAAATCTAACATGTTTTTCAGAGAATGAGATATGGAAAAAAACTTTCTGCAATTTTTGTTTTTTGTGTTGTTTGATTTTCATTGGCTAAGCAGACAATCTCCAAGCATAAATAATGCCTACTAGGCACACATTTTCATATATACATTATCATCTGAATCCCACGTAGACAAAATAGAATTATGATACATTTACACACATAAATTATAAGAATTGAACATGTATCTTACACACATCTGTCAAATAGTATGACGTGCTATACCATTTAGATACAGAGGAAGTGTCTGCTTAGCAAGATTTCTGTTGGAGGACATATATTTTCTATGAAACTTGTTGGACATTCAGACTGGTAAATGTTATTAATACTGCTTATTATAAACAGAGCATTTACTTAAATATTTGTATGTATAAAAATAATGTGTATATATATATATATATAGATATGACTTATATTTAGAAGTAAAAAAACTGAAAAAAAAAAAAAAACAATCATGCTACTTACAATGTTTTCAGGAATTTCAACTGATTTCACACCAATGAACTTAAGTAAATCTGTATTCACTCCTGTATTCCAATGAGTGATAGCATTTGTGGCTTGAAAATAACCATTCCATTGCTTCAGAAGATGGAATTGCTAAACAAATAAATAAGTAAAAATAAACAAAATAAAACCTAAAAAAAAGGTATAATGAATAATAATAAAAAGTAAATAAAATATAAATTAAAATTATTCAATCTTTTAATGCCATTATTTTTACTACAATTTTAGGCCAATGCATATGCAAGAGGGTACTGAAAAGTTTTTGACCCAACACACTTTCCAAAACTCTCTATTTTAATGGACAAACAGCTGAATGCTGATTTTGGAAAGTAGATAAGATCAAGAAATTTTCTGAACCCATTTGTAAATTATTTAAATTTCTCAGTGAATTTTACTAAGTTTAATGTTAAATTAAAATCTATTAAAAATAGAAAAGAATTTAAAAAATATATTTTAATAAACAAACATACCATACTGTCAAATGCATTTACTACGTTTAAATTTTATCTGACAGAAAGCTGCAAATGCGGAACACTCAGTGAAGATCAAACTCACTATACAGTAGTAATGGTTTACTAGACTCAAGAGATGCTCACAGTTTGTAAAATATACTATGAGAAAATACGAGTTGCCTCCCTTGTGTTTGTTGTATATCACGCTTATGAAACAAATGGTGTTATTTCGACGAAATCAAAAAAAAAAAAAAAATCGATACTTTTAATGTTTGCTGCTAAATATTTAGTTAGGACTATTTTCATGAATGACGGATATTAGTGACATAACTATAAAAAAAAATTTGCCATACAGACAAAGTAAACTAAAAAAAGTACAATGCATGTAAGTGTAAAAAAAGTTTTTAATTTGTAAATTTTGTATTAATAATTTATAACTCTTTGTCTCTCTTCAAGTGTCTGTCGCAGTTTGTCACTATCAAGGAATTTTGAACCCAACCTTTTAATTCATCACTAATAATGATAATTGCTAATCTAAAAACTGCAAACAAAAAATGACCAGTTTTTTTTCCATTGTTTGTTACATTTTATCAGAACACTCCAGATTGATAAACTTTTCATTTGTTAAAAAAACATTATGAAATCAGAACAAAATGACTTTTGATGAGGTGATGTCAAAAGATAAAAACTAATCTCAAGATGTGGGATACAAGTTTAAATCTCATTAGAATTAATTCCTTTGGTCTGGTGTGGTCTTTATGTTATTAACTAAAGACTATACTAAGCTATAGTATTGTGATAAAAAGCAACAAAAGAATGGAGATAAACAAGTAGTAAAATGATAGCATGAGTGGGGTGCTGAAAGGTTTTCTACCTGATCAAGAAAGGGTTTAAGAATAAAAAAAACTATTTTAATGTTTGGTCAGATTTTGAAAAGTAATAATCAAAGTGCTTCATCTAAAATTTTGTAAAGAGATAAATTATTACAAGGTTTAAATTAGTTTATCTTTTTTAGGTAGGGGTTTGATTTGGTTTGGTTTATTTTGTTTTACGGCATATCAACCTCAATGGGTTATTTAATGCCGACAACATTTTTATAGTGGTAATATTTTGTTTTGTCAAAAATCTGTTTCTGGTTTTATTTTTCCTTCAAAATTGTATTGCTGGTAATAATTTTTTCAAAAAAGTATTGCTGGTAATAGTTAACTATTTGCGCATAGCTGGGACCCTAACAGGTGCTACTACCCTGGGTCAGAGTGGACCTGGGAACACCAGCAATGAAGAGGTGATTCCACACTCCTCAAAACCTCCTGATCAGAGGAATTTGCTGCTGGATGTAGTTTATTGTCTTACCCAGGACGTTTTTTAGGTAGGGACCATTAAAAATCCTTTTTATCACCCCTAAATGAGAGGGAAGGGTTGTGTGTACTAAAATTCAAGAGGCAAAAGATTAGAGGACAGTTTACATTTAATTTTTTTCATTCATTTGTCTGGGTATAAAATTATCATAAAATGTATTTTCACTTGTCAAAATTTTTTTATCAGATCCAATAAACATTTGTTAATTTCTTAAATGTTGTATGAAATTGACAAGAAATGCAAAGATATTGCATATTTGACCAATTTTATTTATTATATGTCAAACTCTTAGATATTTCTATTCTATTGAATGAATTCTCTCGAGTATTTTTTAAGCTCTATCAAGAACATTTTTGCCAAACAAAAGCCAAATACGTAGAAGCACTAGAACTTAATAACCATAGAATTAACCTCAAATTCTTAGCAGATAGCAATAAGGACGGTAAAAAACCCAAATCTCGTAAACGCAATATTATATAGTTTAACCTGCCCTTCAACAAAAATGTCAAAACTAACATCAGAAAATTTTTTGAATTAAATCCACAAGAACTTTAGTCATTCCCCAACACTTAATAATATCTTCAACAAAAATAACATCAAAGTTAGCTACAGTTGTGCTAAAAACATTGACCAGTATATAGCTTGGCTCAACAATTCCATTCTAAACAAGCATTTCAACAACCTTCAAAGCAACAACATCTCCATAACTGATAACTGTAATTGCAGAAATAGCAAACCCTGCCCATTAAACAGTAAATGTATGTCCAAATCGTTAGTTTATATAGCTGAAATCAAACATGGCGACAAGGTCAAATTTTATGCGGAAATATAAATATTTAAACTCCAATAATATTCCACCCCAACAATGATATAGCTTGCAACAAACAGAAAATCTTTTAAAAAACCAGTGTTGACCCAAAATATAAATAAAAATAATAAACATAATAATTTGCTCGTAGAAAATTGATTCCAGCTGATAAATGACACTAGCGGAGTCCTGTCAATGCAGCAGCCACCATATTGCAAACCAAGATGGACTGCAATCAATGAGCATTAGAAAATGACTGCCTCCGTAGTGGGTAATGTCCATCGCTAACTTACTTCAAGTTAACTTTACACCCAGTGTTCCTTTCTTTCAACGCACCAATGTTGGATCAATTGACCGACTGGCTTTGCAGGCTTTAACAACACATTCAACAAGCTTTCTAGACATTAATAGGTCAACAGACTTGGCAAAGTATAAGGTCCTCTTCACACCCGGGTGGCCACTTTGGTGGTGGATGGTGGTCACCCAGTTCTCATTCAATCTACTCCCCACAGTGGTGAAGCCTTTCGGCACTGGCTCTTCTCCTTGCTTATGTAAATCCAACTGCCTCCCTGGCACTTGGGTAAGGCAGTCTGCATGGCTTAGACAGGGTTTCACCAGCGTCGCATCTATCATCAAGGCATATTCATCCACCAATGCTCTAAGCGCCATCTTACCAGCATCTCACCATCCGCGTTTGTGTTCACCCGTGCCTTCCTAGTCAGGGTGTCAGATAGCCATCGATTCACGTATGTCGAATCCGCAACCAAATGTAACACTGATGCCAGATTTATGCCTTTTATTGCTGCATTGAGCTCAGCCGAATTGATATGCATGGCATCTTCAGCTAGGCGCAACCAACAAGCATCCTCCATGATGCTCCCATTTACTTCTAGTGTCTCTCCTGTGGCCACAGAACTTGCGTCTACCAAAACCTTTATCTCACTACCATCCGCAGCAGGTCTCCAAGGTGTACAGCCTCTCATTAGTGGCATCAATGTAGGTAAAGGATCTGTACCTTTGGAACAAGGATTGGCTCCAAGTACCATCGAGTCGGTCTGTACCCACCATATATAACAGGTGTGTTCAATGCATTTGACCAAATCATGGCGCAACAACTTTGACAGGATGAAACAGTGGATGAATTTTTGGCCGAGTTGCATCACCTGGCTCGGCTGGTAGGAAAGGTTGCTGCCCGAACGTTGGATGGCATGTGCATTTGTATTTGGTCTGCCACAACATGTTAGACAGCTTCTCCAGGCGTTGTCTAGAATGGATACTATGAATGTGGAGCAGTTGCTAACCTGGGGTCGGGCGATCATGACTGATGACAAGGAGCATGAGGAATTGGTTTCAGCGTCTGCTCAACAAACGTGTACAGACAAGGAAGTTCTTCCCACTAACTCACGCAAAGGGGCTGTCATTTGCTATAGGTGCTCTGGTCCTAACCATATGGCTAGAGACTGTATGCAGCGGATATTGAGAGGGGACGGATAATCAAGCTCAAAGGAACCACTGTAAGATGTGGTATTTTAAGTGTGACAAGATTGGGCACATATCATTGGAGAGCACAAGTACATTCCAAACACTACTAAGAATACCAATAGTAAATGTAAGAGTAGAAAACGCAACATAATTTGGTTCAATCCACCTGTTAACAATAATGTAAATTGGTAGGATTTTCCTAAATTTACGACCCAAACATTTCAGCCATAATCTTTTATTCAACAGAATCTTCAATAAGAACAGCATTAAGATTAGCTACAGCTGCACTAGAAACCTATATATATATATATATATATAGCACAGCATAATACCATAACTTTAAACAAATACTTAAGCAACACTAATAGAAATATTAACATAGAGGAAAAAAGTGTAATTGTTGTAAAGACATTATCTAACAAATGTATGTATAAAGGCGTCATCTATAAGGCCAGCATTAGGCATAATGGCGAAACCAAATTTTATTTCGGTTCAACAGCAAATAACTGGAAAACGAGATTTTACCATCACAAAATGACCCTTAACAATAAGAAATATGCAAATGCCACGGCACTTTCAAAATGTTATTGGGATATTAAAACAGATGACTACACACCGGTAGTAAATTGGGATTTCGTTGCCAAAATTGCACCCTTTTCTGGCTGAGGAGATTGATGCAACATGTGTTTGCTGGAAAAAAGATTCATCCTCAAAAATATTAATAATTTAAATCTGCTTAATAAGCGAAATGAGCTCATGCTAAGTTGTAGTCCTAGGAAAAAGTTTCTCTTAAAATATTTTAATTCTGGATAAATGTATTATCCACATTCATTTCACTCTCATATTTTAGGTTATATATTGACCCCCACTTAACAGTTTCAATGTATATTATCACTCAAAGTGTCAACAAGCATTCCTATTTTAAACTTTAAACTTCATTTTAATTTTTTTTTGGCCCCCTACCTACACCCTATTTTCTTTACTTACACCCTAATATTATATTTGACTTATTTTAAATTTGAGCTGTGAACCTGTGTGTTATTTAGTGTTCCTCCCTTATATTATTTTTTAAAAGTCATGTTATTTCTCATGCCTGATCAGTTAGTAAACAGTGAAACTTAAGTCGCACCCTAAACGTAGGTATATGTACATTCATTAATATATATTTCTTAGCTCTGTCTAATCACATTGAGCACTGTTATGCTTACACCTTAAAGTAAATTTAGTAAATATTTATTTGCTTACCTGTGTATGCAGCTAGCATGCATATACAGTTACTAATATCTAGTTATTTGATTTACCCTCCTCTCTCTCTCTCTCTATATATATATATATATATATATATATATATATATATATATATATATATATATATATATATACCTCTAAAATTAAATAAAAAAATGACCATACGTAATGAAAAAATACCCATAAGGACAAAAACTTTGTTATTAAGAGGAAAGACCAAAGGAATTTTTGATTATTAAATATTATATTTTTTTTTATCCTTTTTAGAACGTTTGGAATTTTGGTTAAAAATTTTGTTTATTTTTTGTGTCAATAGGGGACTATAAATTTGTATAGGAAATTTTAGCATCTTTTTGCTGCGAAAAACACAATGATTTGGAAATTCTTGCAAAAATCAAATAATTGTCAGATTTTAATAAAACTTTCAAGACTTATTTACAAATGAATTAAATTATTTTAGAAATTAATATTTTTGGAAAATCTGTGTAAAAGTATTTTTTTTACATCTGTTACCGCTCACTTGTTTAATTTTATGAAATTTCAAGAAATTCATTTTTGTACAGCTTAATGTTTATATCAGTTATAAGCAGAAGTCCTTGGAGAATTTAAATGAATTTTTTTTTTTAGAACAGAAACCCCAGTTACCAAAAATCCGCTCTGGATCATAAAATATAAAAATACAATAAAACTAAGATATTATTTAATTAGAAAAGCTTTTAATTGCTTTTATGAATAAGATATATTATGGACACTATTGTGTTAAATAAATATTTTTCAATGCATAATTAATTTTTACAAGAATTTTTATTTTTTTAATTAAATTTTAATTAGAATAAAAGTTTTAAATGTTTTAAAATTCTGTATTAATTTGTACCAGTTAGATGATATAGTTATTAAGTAAATATTATATTTACTAATCATAAATGAAAAATTTTAATGCAATTCAGCATTTTCTCTTGGTGTGGCCTAATTATAACTGACATTCACATTTATATCTCTCCCTACCAACTATATAATTGCATCAATAAGAACATTATTTTAGGTTGATAAAGTCCTTTCAGATAACAAAAGCTGTTATATAGAATTTTTTCCATTCTGTCATTCAGTGATATATATGGGATGTTCATGGAATTTCACTGAAGATGAAAATCAGTGTCTATCGAGCAGTCATTCTCATTACACTTCTTTATGGGTCAGAATTGCGGACGCCATACAGAATGCACATCAATCAACTTGATGCTTTTCATAAACACTGTCTTCGTTCAATATGCAGTTATATATGGCAGGACAAAATCTCTAACCCTGGTCTTTTCATCAAATGTGGCATTGGTCGTATTGAATCCTTTCTGATGTAATCACAGTTCAGATGGGCTGGTCATGTCATCAGAATGAGTGATGATCGGATGCTGAAAATCCTTATGTATAACCAACTTTTTCATGGTAAGCGTAATGTAGGCTGTTCTTGGTTACACTTCAAGGACAAACTTAAATACAATTTAAATGCTGCAAGCATCCCTATAGAGGAATTCGAACTTGCTGTTGAAAACTGAGCAAACCGGAGAAACAACTGCTACCAAGGTATAACTAATTTTGAAAAGAATCGTCTCAACCATCTGAGAGAATTAAGAACCAAAACTAAATCTCGGGTTAATACATCAGCCCATATGAGAGTTGACCCTTCAGCATGTCCCTCGTGGATTTGTTTGCAAATCCCGTGCAGGATTCTTGTCTCATACAAGACATAAACATAAAAATTGAACTGAAAGACACGCATACATCGAAAATGAAAGGAGAGTCCATCATCATATCATATTATCAATTGATGATTTATACCTGAAATACATGAAGATTATGAAGTCATTATTTATCATATTAAAAATAACCTATAATACCTTTTTGACACTACTAACATCTAAACTATCAACTGATAAAAATAACTAAAATAAATGTGTCATCTCTCCTAGAGTTCAAAACGGCAATATATCTTCTATCGGATAAAATACCCCTTGTCTCTAATATAAGATCACATGTCAAAAGGTGAAGCAGCTTGTATATATGAATAAGAATTCTCAAATACATGTTTCAAAAGAAAACAGATTTACAAATATAATTCGAATTAATAAAGATGTCAAGCCTTTTCTGTTCAAGTATAAAAGTAATGTATAGATTCCAAGTGTCAATAACGCCAGTCTTACCTCAGGTACATAGCTGTCCATCTGACTAAAGTTTTTATCGAGAAAACTTCGCCATTCTTTTAGAGAATTGTCCATATCCTCTTGAGTAGAAAAGTTTTTTTCCTTCAGAGGGGAGAAAAAAGATTTTGTTAATTTAAAATTAAATAAACAATTAAATGAGTAATTAGATATGAAGAAAAAAGGAATTTTGAAAATATTAAAGATTTTTATTTGTTTAATATGAACAGAAAAAAAAATGTTACTTACCACAACTTCTTTAGCAAAAATATCTGGAATACTGTGTCTGTTTTCCACAGCCTTGTACATGATAGGTTGTGTAAACATGGGATCATCAAGTTCATTATGGCCCCATCGTCGGAAACAGATAAGATCAATAAGGACGTCTCTTCCAAATTTTTGCCTATAGTTCACTGCAATGTGAGATGCCTGAACAACTGCCTGAAATGGAGATCACACATATAAGGTTTTTGTTTTAGTCATTTCACCCTAAGCAAGGTGATAAAGCCACTAAGATGCGAAGAGTTACTGGGTGTGAAAGAAACTGAGAAAACCCCAGTGGGTCACTTGCAAAGTATCAGCCCTTGAATAAGCACATTGATTGAAATTCTTCAGTTGTGTGAATTGCAAAATCTGTAAATTGCAGGTCGAGACAGCATTTTGGGGGGGGCATTTCAAATTCAAACATCCAAAGTAAATAGACATGTTTGAAAAATAAAGCATTTTAATTTTTTTTTTTTTTAACATGAGTTGAGCTGTTTTCAATGTTTTCTTTCAGAAAATGTAAAATCCCAGGGATCTTCATGTAAAGAAGCATTTTTAAGAATAATAATTATACCTTTTTAACAACTTCCATTCGTAGGAAAAAGACAGATCCATCTGTACAGCATTGGTCTTTTACTCAAATATCATAATTGTCACAAATTTATGTGCTGTTGTCATGCAAGCCTGTTTAAAAGGGAAGATAACTCCAACTTTTACATGAAAGGATATTTTTTATGAATTGAAATAAAACGTTTAGAGATTTTATTGAAATAATTGCTTTTGTTTTGTTTTATATTATAGAAGAAAAAGTTTAAGTCAAAATTCTATCTTCTTTATTTCAGTTCTTTTATTGTTCTCACTCCTTAAACGTTTCTCTTTTTCTTATATTCTTTCACCCTTTCAGCTTAGTGCCTTGCTTGGGATGAAATAATTACCAAAAAAAAACAAAACAAAAAAAAAACAATTTTATTTAAATTTAGATAAAAACGGTTGTCTTTTTTAATATAAATGTAAACATTTCAGAAAACTCAGTCTTCATAGTTAAATGAAGTTATTTTTATTTAAAAACAGTTTCAAATGGAACATTTACTTGTAGCTAAAAACTTATATATTTGTCATTGAAATTGGGCAGCAGTTCCCAGATCCACCAACACAAAAACAAAACACACACATTATCAAATGAAGAAAAGTAATAATGTTTAAAATACATTAAAAAGCATTTAATTTTACACAGGACCCAAGAATAAAAACTGCTTGTTAGGTGCTTTGTCCTAGAACTAATTGAGAAAAACATCACCCTGAGGGTAATAGTTCAAGCAAGTGGTATCCAGGATGGCTGTCTTTAATCATGTTTTCTCTCCAGAATTAGAAATGTACTACTCCAATATATCTTATAATATATTTTTTTTAAATATGATTCCTTCGCTACATAAGAGTTATCATGTTTCAAAAGCGAGAGCCGAGACCCCTAATATAATTTTTGAAATTAAGTTGAATTAAGGTGTCTGGTCACGCTTCCTCGTCAAGCGAGAATTTGGTTCTCGGCTCTTGTTTTTGAAACATGAGAACTCTTATGTAGCGAAGGAATCATATTTTTAAAAAAAATATTATAATATAAGCTCTACTTCTGTATGGAGCACTGTCTTTTTAAAAATAAAAGCAAAAATACTAAGGAACTCCGGATTATTTACCTAACGTGTTCTTTCCTATTTTTCTGCATACCTGCACATATATATATATATATATATCTACCGATCTGCCTAAGTGAAACCTTGGTAGGTTTGTCTGGCACATTAGATTTGACTAGGTTTGCTCTACATTTGTATTGAGCTCTTTAGTTAGTTGTTTACTCGTATCGGGGTTTTTTTCTTTGGGCCTTGAACCTGTATCTGTACGATTATTTTCAACAGACTTTCGTGTTCCTGGCTCTTTCTTTTTTATAACCTTTTTTTCCCTTCATGATTGATTTGGCTATTGTTAAATCAAGAATTCGAAGGTTTTTCAAGACGAGTACAGTTACCTATATTTATATATATATATATATATATATATATATATATATATATATATATCTATCTCTATCAATTGAATTTCAGTGGATTTATAACCGCTATTCTTAAGAACATTATTGTACACACACTGCTATGTTTCACAAACATATCTTTGTTAGAGGAGTGTTTGCTAATCCTAACATTCTACAGAGGAAGGAATATTTCTGATTACAGATGGTAGGTGATTGGAATTGGATATCGATTGTTATTATATGTGTGTTTGTTAAATTATATATAATAAATTACTACCAGGGTTACGGTATTTAGTTGTTTTAGGCTTTTTTTTTATGATGTGTGTGTGTGTGTGTGTGTGTGTGTGTGTGTGTGTGTGTGTGGCATTGATATGTGTGTGCATGTGTGTGTAACACATATAGGTGGAGGGTCAAGGATGAAAAAAGTTAAAAGTGGGAAGGAGGAAAAGGAAATAATTTTTTTTTCTTTTTCTTCGGTGGTTGATTAACATGAACGAAAATGTGATAAGTGTAAGCAGAATGAGAGGCTTGAGCACATTTCCCTGTGTGTGCCTGTATGTGTATATATGTCTCAGTGAGAGGAATCAAATCGGTACTTACCACTTCAAGCCAAGCACGCCACCATATTCCTAATCAGATAGAAATTGTGGCTGTGTTTGCTTCCTTTTTTATGGAAGAGCACACATTGCTGATGAACTGGAAGTCACCCAGGATTGGACAATAAATTTCCAAGAAGAGTTTCATGGTGTGTAGTTCAGAAGATAGAAAAAATTGTAGCTAACGGAAGGAACACAAGTTGATACCCAAACAGTATCGGCTGGGTCACCGTGGAGAGGGAGTATGATGTTGACAGACCCGAAACCTTTAATGAACCTCGGCTAGAAACATCACTTACGATGTGTACTAAAGCATCTAATAGATGTATTTTACAAAAGAACAATTAAGGAGACCGAACAAACAATATGAAAACAAAGTAAAAAATTCAGTGCCAGAGTATTGACTTGGCTTTATTCTTGACCAAAATATCGAAATATGTGATGTCAGCAATATTTCAAAAAGCACAAACAGAATACGCAGATAGCAAATAAATATATTTTTAGCAACCAGTTTGTTTAAAATTAAAAGAAAATAAAAAAAAATTAAAAAAGAATTCCAAACTTACCATAATATCATCAGCATTGACATGGAGGACAGGGTAGCCATTAATTTTGGCTTGATCAGTGCAGTAAAGAGAAGACCTAATAAAAAACAAAACAAAAAAACAATGGTATTGTCAAGATAAACAGTTTTAAGAAGTAATTTGTCTTAATTTTTACAGCTTATCAACCCTTTCTGAGTTATTTAAATTCAAAACATACTTTGGGTTGTAAGAATATTTTTTTTGTGAGTGAATACTGCCTTAACAATTTTTTGAGAATAACAATGAATTTTCTAGAAACAAGTCTTACAAGGTGTGGCAGAAATACCTCCCACAGTAAAACAGTAAGAGGTATATGTGAGAGGTATTCTGTGGCACTCTATATTTAACCCATAGCTGAGGGAGGACCAGTAATTTTTCTGAGAGAAAGATATCAACTACATTGTATAAATTAAGAAAGGCTTAATGAAAGAGAGAAGCAATTTCACGAGGAGCTGCTGAAAAGTTCTTGGTCTGACTAAAGAGGGATTCCAAAAATAAATATGACCAAATGACTTTGGTTAGAAAAAATTTCAGCATCCACTCATGTTTATACCAATATTAAAAGAAATAATTATAAAGTTAAATGGTTAATTAGATATTTCATATTAATTAAGTCTCATGGCCTTCAATGGCAGCAGTCAAGCTGCAGTGGACTATTAATATGAGATGACCTTAGCTCAGAAAGGCCAAGAGATCAAGGAAAAAGTACAGTGGGAGAGTACCACTACATCAACATCATTAGGACAAGCTGGTACATGTAACATCTGTGGCAGTGTCTGCCTCTAACACATTGGACTTTGCAACATCAGCAGCTGCCTCTTGAAGACAGAAAATCAATGGTCTTCTGAAGCTCTAATATCAATTAAGTAACTGAATCTTGCAAAATTATGTATAATCCAATATTTCCCAATGCAACTAAAAAGGGATAATAGTTTGAATGTTTGTTATAACTGGAAAACTTATTTTATGTAGATTAACATACCAAACTCCTCTCTTTAAAACGTTTAGGCAAAAAAGTTATGTTCTTTTGAATTTATACCATACTTTTGTTTATTTTATTGCTAATTTGTCAGTGATCAATGTCAAATCATCATTGCTATGTTACTCTATCTATGCTATCAGCTGATACTTTGCTAAGGACCCACCTGCAACACCTCATATAAATTGCATTGACAATTATCTGCCTTGGCAAAGAAGGCCAGCTTAATGGAGTAGACCTCCAACAAACCAGGTCAAATGACCCAGATGAAGAGGGTCATTGAGTAAAGCTAGACTCAGAGTTCTTGATGAATGACTTTTTTAGATAAAGAGCGTTTGTCTCTATAAGACAGTTGTCACTAGCAACTGAAACACAGAAAGACAGAGAGGGACAGAAGACTGCTTGCTGACATGCAAAAGGAAGAAGGCTATTAGACAGTCCAACCCCCACCCCATCTCAACAACTACCCTTACCTTTACCTCACTCATTTACAGCAGAAGATTACAGCCAAAATAAAAATTACCTCCTGGTACACTATTTGGATATTCATTGAATATCACAGAATGGGCTTGGATGCTATTTGGATATTCATTGGATATCACAGAATGGGCTTGGGTGCTGTTTGGATATTCATTGGATATCACAGAATGGGCTTGGGTGCTGTTTGGATATTCATTGGATATCACAGAATGGGCTTGGGTGCTGTTTGGATATTCATTGGATATCACAGAATGGGCTTGGGTGCTGTTTGGATATTCATTGGATATCACAGAATGGGCTTGGGTGCTGTTTGGATATTCATTGGATATCACAGAATGGGCTTGGGTGCTGTTTGGATATTCATTGGATATCACAGAATGGGCTTGGGTGCTGTTTGGATATTCATTGGATATCACAGAATGGGCTTGGGTGCTGTTTGGATATTCATTGGATATCACAGAATGGGCTTGGGTACAGTTCGGATATTCATTGGATGTCACAGAATGGGCTTGGAAGCTATTTGAATATTCATTGGATATCACAGAATGGGCTTGAATACTATTTGGATATTTATTAGATATAACAGAATGGGCTTCGATGCTATTTGGATTTTTATTGGATATCACAGAATTGGCTTGGACACTAAAGAAAAATATAATTTAACATGGAAACATCAAGATCCAGTTGCAGAATGGTTTTTGAATTTTGTCTGTTGCCAATGTAAGATTGAATCTAGAAACCAATGTGTTATTAGGTTGTTCTCCTGTCATAAAAATGGACATAAATGCATTGTTGCTTGTGGAAACAGCAGGCAACAACACCCTAGATGAAGAGATGGGTGATAATGATGAGTAAACAGATCATGAAAACTTCAAACGAAACCTATTTAATATTTTCTAAAAGTTTGAGTTACCTATTATTTTTTCAATTATTTTTGATCAAAGTTGAATTCAAGTGTTTGTTTTGGTTCTTAATATTTAAAATATGTTGAACCTTTGTATTATTTTTGATTTGGTAAGATTCCTGATAATTTACAGAGCAGTTCTCTATGTGCATTGCCAGATTCACATGACAAAAAGTTGAATGTTACTAATAATATTGTAGATACTGCGTTATTGTTTTTTTTAGTGACAGTCTGACTTGTAAAACACACATTGATCTTACTAATTGATCTAACAAATTGTTCACACACTTTTCAAGTTTGAGCTCATAGTTTTAGATATTCCAATAGATATCAAAAGATATTTCTCAAGAGGTGGGAATTGTGTATGCTAAACACTACATTTATTGTCATTTAAAGCAGGCATGTCAAACTCAGGGCATATGGAGGGCCATATCGGCCATATCTGCAACCTTGAGGACCACACCTGCTTACATTAATCACAGCTGTCAGTTATGTTCCATGTGTGATACACACTTAGGTGATCATGTATCTTTTGATACATGATGATGAGGCAGATTTTTTCCCATAGGTTACCATTTCTTTCTGCAGTAGACCAGTTGCCATCCAAGGACCTGGTCTGCTATTTACCCAGATAGTGGTAATTAATCTTAAAATAAAAAATACTTACAATACAAGGTATTACAATTTAATCATTTTTATGTTGTCTTGATTGACATCACTTTAGACAAATTATTCTTGATATATCAGGTTGGAATGTCTGTGTAGATCCCACTTTGATCAGAGATGACATCAGTTAATCTGGTTCTGTGAGACGTTTTTGTGGCCTTCATAAACAAAAATAACTGCTCACAGACATATGTAGACCCAAACATCACCATAATCTCTGTGGTAAACTTTTTGAAGTTCTTAAATGCCTGAGGAAGGTATGAAAAAAATCCGGGTACCCCTACTTCTAGGTACTTTCCTTTGGATGTTGAGTCAGTCTGCATTTCCAGTAGTTCCATCTGTAGACTTTCCTCTGCCTGAGCAACATCAAAAGGGAATGGTGCTGAGAATAATGCAAACTGATCTTCACAAGATGAAAAAAAATCACAAAATCTTCACTGAAATTCCTTTGACAGCAATTCCAGGTAATTGTCGTACTTAGCAAAGATAAATACAGACTCGGTATTGGCAGTTTTTTTCAACTCTTTGCATATAGGAAAATGAATCAAGTTTTTATGTGACAACTGTGACTTCAATAAAGCTAATTTTGCAATGAAACCCTTGATATCTTCATATAACTGAGTGATGAGCTTATTTTTACCTTGTAATTTCAAATTAAGGTCACTCAATTGGGCAGTAATATCCACTGAAAAAGCTAGATCTTGGAGCCAGCTTTCATCTTTCAATTTATCTGTCCTTTCACCTTTCATCCCAAAAACATGACAATTTCATGTCACAATAAAAAAAAATCTTTTCAGTTCCTTGTGTCATGAAAGCCATCGAACTTTTGTGTAGAATGAGACATTTGTGAACTGATTATTCACGTCTTCCAATAACTGGCTAAACTGACGGTGATGCAGAGCACTACCTCTGATATAGTTCACTGTTTTTTATGACAAAACTCAACACATGATCTAATTTTAAAATCTTAGAACATAAGTTCTGTTGATGAATTATACACTGAAAATGTTTGAATGTTGAATCTGGATACATGTTTTCTATTTTTGTACCTAACTTGGCGGCAACACCATTATGTCTCCCAACCATATTGGCAGCACCATCAGTAGATAAACACACAAGTTCACTCAAATCAAGGCCATACTAATGGAGAAGCTGTTCAATTTTCTCAAAAATGTCCTGGCTTGTTGTAGTATCATGCATTGGGACCAGTTCATTAGTTTTTTATAATTTTGAAATTCACTGTCACAAGCCCTGATGAAAATGGCGAGCTGTACTATTCCAGCTATGTCATCCAGAGCAAAAGAAAAATGTTCAAAACTTCATGATAAAGCCTTCAACTGTTGACTCAAATCACCTACCATTTCATCAATCCGTTCAGCAACATTAATGAAATGTCTTGAAATAAGTCTGACTTCTCTGGACATACAATTTCAGCTGTTTTTACAAGACATTGCTTTATGAAATCTCCTTCATTGTAAGATTTTCCACTGATGGTGATCATTTTGCAGAGTTCAAAGCTTTCAGTAACAGAACTAACGTTGCCTTTCTGAATTTTTATAAAGCAACTCTGTTGCTGTGTTAACTTAACCTTGAATTCCTTCACTTTTGAAACACGCATATCTCCTTCATATTTATCATAAGATTGATGGTTTGTTTCATAACATCTTTTCACATTATATTCTTTTGGTGTTGCAATGCAGTGGTTGCAAATGGAAGTTTTATCTTTGAAACAGTGGTACAAAAGTACTGTAATTCCCACTTTTCTTGAAACACACGTCCTTCTTCAGATAATTTTCTCTTTTTATGACAGAGTAGAATTTGCCATTTTTAAGGTAAAATGTTACAAAATTATGAATATTTGTTCTTATTTAGTTGTCAAAAATGATCATATGATTAATCAGAAGTTAAAAATAGTCACTGACATTCGAAAACAAAAGAATATTGAGATAGAATAAACAATCTAATAATACCAATTGAAAAAAAAAATCTCACTGTTTTTAATAATTTGCATTACCAACATAGACAAAATTCTCAATATACTACAGCTATAGAAACCTTTGTGAGGGATGCCAAGATGCATGTAAAGGAACTTAAATTTTAACACCTACCATCCATACCAACCTCAAAAAAAAAGAAAGAAAAAAAAGGAAAAAAACAAAAATCCTTACTGCAACTCGGAAATCCACACACAGATTGCTGCAGCCATGGCAGCGATGGCCAAATTGACAAGAATACGGAGGAGTATCAGCTTTGAAACAAACTACAGACTGTACAAATCGCTGGTAGTCTCTATTCTCCTATACAGATGTAAAACGTGGACAGTGTTGGCAGATACAGAGAGAAGGATCCAAGCGTTTGAGAACAAATGCATGAGGAAACTCCTTGGTATTTTCTATTGGGAACAAAAAACCAATGAGTTTGTGCGGAAAAGGGTTGAAAGTTTTATGGAACACCAGGAACCTCTTCTCGCCACTGTCAAACGGAGAAAAATATCATGTTTTGGACACATTACAAGGCACGACAGTCTGTGCAAGACCATCGTGCAAGGCACTGTTGAAGGTGGACGTAGGAGAGGGCACCAATGCAAAAACTGGTTGGACAATGTCAGATGACTGTACCAGAATTGCTGATGGCTGCCATTAATAGACTGTTGTGGAAAAGAGTGTGGCTTCTGAATTTGGATCTGCTTTATGATTATAAAAGTCAAGGAGAAATGATGATGATGCATAAAACATATCTGTTCTGACCCTGGGGATTACAAAAACACATAAGTATTATTACTTTCTCAATAGATATTATCCCATATCAAAAATCAATCACTAAGGCTTCCAAACAAAATAGCAATGCTCTTTTAACCTACAAAACAAATAAGACAAATTACAGAATTCTCATGATTTTTAATTTTAGTTACAACATTCACAAACTATCTCATGGCTTATAGCTATATCACGTTGAAACACTGGTAATATAATGTGTAATAAACTCTGATGCTAAAACATATTATTTTTACCACCACCTGCCCCACATGCAATAAGTCAACCTCATCTCTTGAGTTGTGACAGTTCAAATATAATATATTTAATTTTTTGCAACAGATGCAATGGAGGAAACTATATTTGTGAAACTTGTACAGAATTTCATCTTCAGTTTAATAACCACAAGAAAATTATTAGTTAACAACAATCAATTTCACTAGAGCTGCACAGCTGAATTAAAATTAATTTTTAAAATAAATTCCTACATTTTTAGGTTTAAATAGAAATTTAGGTATAGTGAATAAATACAGGTTTTGCAACAAGCCACCTATGAATCCCTTACAACCTTAATAGTGTCAGACAACTAGCCAAAAAGTACGAGATTTAATCAGTAAAATAAATCACTCAGGCAGACAGTATCACATAAGCATTCAGGCATATTAATGAATATAAAAATCTCACACCCATCAGCACCAAGTAAGGGTGTGGTTGGAGAATTATAAAAAAAAAAAAAAATGACTTTCATTCCCCAGATAGTCTATATTGTTTTAACCTAACTCAAATAATCTCATAACCTCTATCCAAGTGTCAACTGTTCACTAATGTTTTTCTGACAAGATTTCTCAAATATTCAGGCCAGTAGATGTAGTTGGATGAAAAATACTGTTTAATTAAAAAACGGACTCAAATATGAGTATCTATCAAAAATAATGTCTAAACAAAATAAATTAAAAAGTAACAATATGTTGGATTTAATCTATTTCCTATATATATATAAGACATTTTTATGTTTACACATTCTTTTTATAGATACAAATCTTTAAGTAAATGCTCTGTTTTATAATAAACAGTATTAATAACATTTACCAGCCTGAATGTCTGAGAAATTTTCATAGAAAATATTCGTCCTCTGACAGGAATCAAACCTGTATCCTATACGGAACCGTCATATAGCCTGACGTGCCTTAACCAATTGAGCCACGGAGGATCATTCAATTAGCAAGGTCGATTTTACTGCTTTTAAACTTCAATCTTCAATGAATCTCTCACATACATTCATATCTGCTCAAAGCGTATCCAAATGTAAACAAATGACGTCACACATTATGAAATGGACAAAGTCCAACAATTATTTGAAGACATTTTCTATGAAAGTTTCTCGGACATTCAGGCCGGTAAATGTTATTAATACTGTTTATTATAAAACAGAGCATTTACTTAAATATTTGTATCTATAAAAAGAATGTATAAACATAATAATGTCTTAAAATAATTGTCGGACTTTGTCCATTTCATAATGTGTGTATATATATATATATATATATATATATATATAAGTTTAGGATTGGTATATACGGAGTGAAATCCAATAACCAACAATTACTATTCTTTAAAGAGTCACTTGATAAGACACTAGAAGTGTTGAAACAAAATGGCTACTTTTGTCGTGATTTTATAACATATTTATGTTGTAATATTCAAATAAATAATTATATATATATATATATATATACAGGCAGCATATCTTCATTCAAATATGTTTCATTGAATAATACAGATTAGTACAAAAAGAAGTAGACACAATACATCTATATTATTCAATGAAACATTTTCATGAATTTGGTCACACATTACTTACCTGCCTCGTGAAGATTCAGTTGTAAATCCAATTTGGTTGTTCACAATTAAATGTATATTGCCTCCAACAGTGAAATGAGGACATTCTGCAAAGCTAAAGGTTTCTCCAATAATACCCTGAATAAGAAAAAAAAAAACTCAAAACAATAATTAAATTGAATTTATTCTCATTTTTCTTTTCAATCTGAGGATACTTGATTTATAAATTCTTATTTTCTAATATTTGCTGTTGAATACAATTGTGTTAATGTTAGAAAAAATTGAAATAATATTAATATTTGAACTAAAGTAATTAAAATAATTAAGACGAAAAAAAATTCCAGTCTGAAGTTCTGGGATGAGGAGTTATCATTATTTACACTATTCACATTCAAACTTTGTTGTTATCAACGTTTCAGCCGTGGTGCCTTCCGACCTTCATCAAGTGCATATCAATCCGAGTAATCTACAGGAAATTTCGAAATGAACACTATATTTAATTTATTGGGATAGACTGCTCTTGTTCCACTGCCTATGTCTAGGGATATCATATCTTGCTCTTATTTTTAGTACTGCTCACCCTGTTTCCACCAAGTTGAAATACACACTGCCCAGCCCAGACAAAAAAAGGTAATCATCAGTCTGGAAATCTTTACTTCACCCATTTCGGTGCAGTAAATAAAAATCAAATTTTAATTTTGTCAAATCTGAGTAAAGATAAAAGTAAGAAAAAATCTCAGAATTATAAAAAATGTTTTTAAAAAATGCTGAAATGTTTTATTGCAACAGCTTTTATTATAGCCTTTTTAGCTTTTTGTCTTCAAATTTAGCTTTCTAATTTTTTACAAAGGAAAATCAAATCAAAATATCATTTCAAATGTATATAAATATATATAAACATGATCTTAAAAACAATTATATATAAATATTAAATGCTTATATGTATGCTAACCCTGAAGACTCACCTGTGGAGTATGGGACTCACTGCCTCAATACATGAAGCAAACAAACAATATATGCAAGGCAAATTAAGAGTAATAAGGCAAAGCACCAGTAAGATGGCAAAATGTTCACAAACTAAGAATTATGGTTGACACACAAGAGAAAGTTCAAACAAGTGAACATAGTGTGCTGACTTCAAGACAAGACAGACTGGGACTGAGTCAGATAAAACTGAGAACAAGCCTATGATATTTTTTCATCAAGTATCACTTTTATGTCAAGTTTCTTTTAAAAATTGTGGCTGGTGTAACATAATTCCTAGGTATCTGTCAGTCTTGGAGGACTATAGAATTGTGCTCTGGATCAGGTGTGGAGTTCTGCTGCTTTCCATCTATCCAGTGCATAAGGTCTGGGTAGGTAAATATGGGGGAGGGGGCACAGACTATTGCCCATGCAGTAGGTGCCTCCTTTGCATGTCAGTGAAATGATCCAATGGAAATGCAAATCATGGTTCCACTGCTTTCAGAGGAATTTCTAGAGTGTTGCTAAATATAGTCAAAAACAGCCTTAGAGACTCCAACTTGGAATTTTTCTTTTGGGCTGATTCCTGAAGACTTCCCAATGAGTGAGTATAGCGACAAGGTAGCAGAGATTTTAGGATACAGTGTAATATAAATAGACAGTAATATGTATAGAGCTTCAGAAATAACTGTTTAACATTAATTTTCATGATAATTCCTTTTTTTAATGACAGTATCAATAATAATATTAGTAATAGGAGGAGGAGGGAGATATTTTAAATAATATTACAGTTTTATTGTTGTAGCATACCTACGGATGATAATGGGTATGTCCCCATTCACATAAATACAGTAGTAAATACTGTATGTTGGTCTGCAGTTGGAGATTTATTGTGGAATTCACTTGACTCACTTCTAGAAGTTGACTACTTTTTCCACACACCACTGGCAAATCTAATATGTGTTGTTTGTGTCCTATGTATTATCATTCATTACCAACCTTTGTGTGATTATTCTATTCAGTAAAGTTCCCTAGGTTACAACAATTATAAAGTTAGATACAAGTAACAATAGACTATGGTGTCTGGGTAAGCAGATACCCCAATTTCATATATATAACTTAGGGATATTTTTGAGTCATCAAATACTTTGGGAAAAGTATGACGCTAATTTTTCCAGCACACTGTCCTATCACCAATCATTTACGACTATCATCTTCTTACTAATCTTGCAGGATATTGGTGCAGAATGTGGAATTGGTAAGCTGAGTTTAAATTCCCGTCTGTTTTTATTCACTTTCACACAAATGCATTTCAGAAAGACTTGAATCTGTGTCTCCCTCCTCCAGGTATGAGTTAAATAGCAGGGCAGACCGAGTTCTCTAGCCTTGAGTGGCAATTAATCCAAGAGAACAAAAACTGAATTCCAAAACGGCCTGAAGAGGAATGTGTTCTGTCAAGCTATATTGCCCTAGCCACACTCACTGCTGCTACAGTTGCAGTACATACTGTGCAGCTATAATCCTAATGGATTACAGGACTTCTGATTAAATGCTTTTGGACTTTAAATTCTTACCTGAGCTGAAAAAGAGGCATCTCCATGCACTTGAAAGCAAAGGATTTCATTTCCTTTGCTGGCATCATTGTCCTCACTATAATCTCCTTGTTTGATAGACTGCATTTTCGCTCGAGCCTTGCCAACTGCCACTGGATTGTTAGCCTGGAAAATGAAATGAAATATTGGACAAAATCTTTTATGTTCTATTCATAGAAATTTTCAATTACAATAAAAACATTTTCTTAATTGGAATGATGGATAGTGGTTTGAATTGAGGAATTTGAAGTTTGAATTCCAGTTGAGTTCATTACATTCACTTATGTGCTAATACTCTTGAGAATGGTATGAATGCCTCTGTTCTCCCAGCAGCTATGTGTTAAATAGCACGGCAGACTGTGTCCCATAGCACTGAGTGGCAACTGGTCAGGAAGAAGGACAACACTGAATTCAAAACCTCCAACTATGAGATAAACAGCCCCATCAGCCTGCAATTGGCCAAATGTGATTATTATGGCTACACCCACTGAAGACATGGTCAATCAGGGAAAGGTTCCCCAAGAAATGAGAAGGCTCTGGATCTGTTCCAATGAGCAGGATAGACTGGGTCCTATATCCTTGGGTGGCAACCAGTCTACTACAGAAAGAAACAGGAACCTACTGTGGGAAAATCTTACGTCTAGTCAGTCATGAATTGAAAGACATGATTATTCAAGCAAGGAGGCATGGTGGTATGACGGACAGCTGCTCAGATTGAGGAATCAGATAACCGAGTTGGAAATCCAGTCAATTTCATTACATACACTTATGTGCTAATACCTTTGGGAAAGGTATGAATCCATCTCTTCTCCCCCCAGTTATGGGTAAATAGAAAGATAGACTGGGTCCTATAGCCTTGGGTAGCAACAAGTGTAGTAGGAGAAGGAAAACTGAATTCAAAACTTGAAGGCCTGGTGTATGAACCAAGGGTGACCTACACCATATTTCTTTGTTGTCAGTCAAGAGCTTGGAATAGAGATGGGTGCGGCCAAGCTATCTGAAATTCTATTGCAAAGATCATGAAGACAAAGAATCAAAATCTAATTTTTCTGCCCTTGGGTTCTTCCCCAACAATTGAAGTCATTAAGGGTAACCTCCCGCCAACAAAAACTTGGATATGATTTAAAGTATAATACACTAATTTTTATAATAGATAATTTATTTGGATTTAAATGTTTTCAAATGACAAGTTTAACAGAAAAGTAATCAAATAAGTTTTAATTTGGGATTATTTAGATTCAAATTCTAACAAGAATTGCTATATCAGGTCAGGTGCTCCTGCTGTACATTTCAAGATTCTTAACAAAATCCAAAGAAGGGTCTGTAACATAAATGATCCTGACCAGGCATCTTAGTCACTTTCTCACCGATGTGATTTGGCTTCCCTCTGTCTTTTCTACAAATATTTTCATGGCAACTGCTCTGACAAGCTTTTTTCCCTGGTGCGCCAAATACACAAATTTAAGCATGCTACACGATTGACATGTAGACCCCGCCCTTTTACTATTGAAATAGTTAAATGCAACTGCCACTTCTACTCCAACAGTTTCTTTTCTTGCACTTCCCACCTGTGGAACTCTCTTCTGTTCCCTTGCTTCCCTGATAACTATGATCATCAAAAATTTAAAGGCAATGTCAATTGCGATCTTCTGTCCTTTTGAACCCCATTCAACTTTTATCTTTTTCACAATCCTCCCTATTCTCAGTCTTCACTTTCACTTTCACTTCCTGTAACCCTCTGCGTATTAGTGAAGTGAAATGATTAAACAAAAAAAAAAAAAAAAAATACTTTTGTTTTTATTTTTGTACCTGGAAGTAAATATTTCAGAGGGCTTCTTCTACTAAGTATCATAACAATGTTTGAATATTGGTATTTTGGCACCCAGTCAGCACTCAATATAAAATATTTCTTAATAATAAAAATGCAAGAAAACATTTTAAAGAGTTGGACAGTTAATTCTCTTAACCTGTTTGGAGATGAAACTTTTTTTCACGGTACACATTTTTTAAACTAGTTTTCAGTATTCTAGAATCTATTTTGCAACTTTTTATTATCATCTTTTTTTGTCTATTCATTCTTAAAGTAGAAGAATTCAGAATAAAGTAGCAGCATCAGAATAGATTTGAACTCATTTCCTTTACATTAGCAATTAGGAACTTTATAGATCATTTTTGAGAGCATTAAAATACCAAAGTTGTCATAATCAGGAAATGTTCATTATCTGTAGTTTTTCTGCTACCATCTCTTTTTGACTTATTCAACATAGAATTGTTGAATACCTAATTGTAGTAATATCAGGTTCAGTTATCATCCAGTTCATACTCCACCCTAGTTTTTTTTTCTTTTTAACAGGAGTAGAGATTTATCCCTTGTTTCCTGTTTAGGATTGGGTTTCCAGTTACTTCAAAAGTCTTTTACATTCTTTCACTTCCAGTAGTCCCCTTGCATCTTAGTGGCTTACTTGGGGTGAACTGATTAAAAAAAAAAAAAAATCCTCTAAAATTATTTTGACATTCTGAACAAATATTTTTACTATTAACCTTGATCACTCTGTATGTGACTTCATTTGCAGTACAAAAAGTTTATCCAGCTACTGAAGGTGACTCTGATTCCTGAACAACAGTGTCTTTGAATTTCGTAATTGTGTTGTCATATCCTGCTATGGCAACAGAAAACACCTTTGAGTGAAATTAACATTAAGGTTACTGCAATTGAGAGGCCTTGAAAAAGAATGCAGTATAAAGGGAAGTAATATTAATAATGCAGAGTGCTAAAGGTTAAAATTTAAAAAAAAATATTTGAATGCCTAAGTAGTGTAATCATTAGTGGATGGAATGAGAAATCAATGAGTTGAGTTGGACTTCATTCTGAAATTAAATTTGTTGCATTCACTTTCACACAAATACCCCTGGCAAAGTATGAATCCATTTCTTTGCCTCGTAGTTAGTGTTTAAATAGCAGGGGAGACTGAGTTCTCTAGCCATGGTTGGTAATCAGTCTTGGAGAAAGACAACTCTGAATTCAAAACTACTCAAAGTCACCGGAAGCTGTACAAAGATGATTAGACAGACTTCAGATACTATGTCTGTAAAATAGAAACATGATAGGTTTCAACAAGAATGGGTGATCCCATTGCAGAACCATTATCCCAATTGCTGTTGACACTAATGCGTACAGGGACCAGGAAAGTTGATGATTTTTTTATATATATATATATATATATATATATATATATATATATATATATTTCATCTATTTTATATATATTTTTTTATTGATCTATTCTTCAGTCTTTAAGAATTTGAAAAAAGAGAAACTTAGTTGGGTGTTTAGTATGAGAGGGTGCTGAAAAGTTCTTGGCCCAAAATCATTAAAATGTAAAAATAAATTTTGATGACCATTTGGTCAGATTCCAGGAAATATGTAGCACTCTCTCATAAGTTATTCAATAGTGTGGCTAGACAACAGAGGGAAATAGTTGTATGTCATCAGGGTATGTATATGTTACATGCAGTTGAAAGAGAGCGAAGAATGTAATCTGGTTACATGATTTAAATCAAGATAATGCAGCTTTAACACTGGAAAAGTCTATAAAGTGACTAGAGTAACATCAGTGTAAACATCACTTTAGTTTGATGAAGTCCTAAAGGACGAAATGAGGCACACAAAAAATTTTCCCCACTTGGCCATAAATTTTCGTAAAATTATTCTGATGTGTAAAAATGTATATATTGTTTTCCCATGTATCTGTATATATATATATATATATATATATATATATATATATACACAAGTATAGGATTGGTGTAGATGGAATAAATTCCAATAAACAAAAATACTATTCTTAAAAGAGAGTGCTCAATGCATAGTAGAGCAAATGTAATTTATTTGAAAATTATAACATAAACATGTTATAAAATCACTACAAAACTAGACATTTTGTTTCGACATTTCTGGTGTCTTAAGACACCAGAAATATTTAAAGTGTTGATTTTATAACCTGTTTATGTTATAATTTTCAAATAAATTATATATATATATATATATATATATATATATATATATATATATATATATATATAGTGTAACCCGGATATAAGAGAGTTGTCGGGACCGGATAAGAAGTCTCTTATATCCGGGTTTGGTCTATTTTGTTTTATTAACACAGGCTCTAATTTGGGACCAGATAAAATATCTCTTATATCCGGGTTACACTGTATATATATATATATATATATATATATATATATATATATATGTATATATATATAGGCATGGTGGAGCAATGGATTGTGGCTCTCAGATTGAGGAATCGGAGAGCAGAAATTCCTCCTCTCTAAGACACCATGTGTCACTATAACATTTCTTTGAGTTTGTTCCAAATTATTTGTTGTTTCTGTTTGAAAAGTATTTTTCTTGTTACTTTTCCTTTTGGAAATTATATTTGTTATTTATTTCTAGTTTCCATGGTCTTAATTCTATGTTGATTTGACAATAAGGAAAAGTGACAGCTGTATGAAGTGTGGATCATTTTCATTGAGACCAGCATGTAATTACAGCCATTCCCAATTACTTATTTATAGACAGAACATCAGAACTAGAAAGAAGGAAAAAATTTTACAACACCAAAAAAAAAAAAAATCTGGAAGTAGGTGTATATGTTAATGCAATAAACTTTAGTAAATTTGTAAATGATTAAGAAAATATTAAAAATAAAAAAACTCACCTCCAAATGAGATGGATTGGGAATAAGAGAAAGATGAAGAGTTTTGTTGTCATATTTTAAATCTTTGGATGTATCTGTTAAAATAAAAAAAAATTATAATTCAAAGTTCGAACATTTGTGGTTTGAAGATCTGTGATCAAATATTGGGCAAACATGGGTAAATATTTGGTCAATGGTCAAAAGGATGGTTTTTTACATGATACCATTTTTTTTTAATTACCTTCACCCTTCGGCAATGTTTATTGTTTTAAAAAGTGATGATTAGAATTGTTATAAGACCTAAAAATAGAGAAGCGAATTTATACATTTTCTTTGTTCTTGAGAATTACCAGCAGAAATAATAAATGTTATTTATTTATTAGATTGTTTATAGGAATGGTTTGTAAAAAACTGGCTAAATGCCAATTGATTCAAACTTTATAAAATCATAAATAATAAGGATTGATTTACATATTTTAATAATTTAGTAAATTTTTATAAATAAAAATTCTTTTCATATTTATTTCTTTATAAATTGGTAAATGATAAATATTGCATTGCATTAGTTCTACTGCATTAGTTTTTAGAATGTTGCAAATGTAAAATTATTCTTGTAAATAAACCATCTAATAAATAAATAAATAGTACTTAATATTTTTGTTGTAAATTCACAAGAAAAAAAACAAAATATATAAATTCACTTTGTTCATAAGTTTAGGTTTTATTCCAATTCTAATCATCGCTTTTTAAAACAATAAACATTGCCGAAGAGTGACGGTAGTTAAAAAAGCAGTGTCATGGGGAAAACCGTCTTTTTGACACTCCATTTTTGTGGCGGGCATGTTTCTCCATGTTTGCCAAGTATTGTCACAAATTCAAACGAGTACCCTTATCATTGTTTTGATCATTTCCTCAACTGTTTACAATATCAGATCAGATAATTGATGTTTTAAGCTTTATTACCCATTATATCTGAACAAATTATCTTAAGCAATGTACCATGCATTTTTATTTGGTAAACAGTGATCAAATGGGCAAATAAGAACAGAAAAAAAAAAAAAAAATTGCAGTGATCAAAATAATAAAGATGAGGATACTAGTAGAATAATTAATGGAATAAGAGCATTTTCATTTTAATCTTAAATAATTAAAAAAAAGAAATCTGGAAGAAAACTTGTGGTTTTAATCCATTATCAATTTTTTTAACTAATGTTTCATTGGTAATTGTAACTCTGTAATTTAGAAATCATAAAAATATGTTATTTATTTTTTCTTTTACACAAGTTTTTTGAAGCTCTTATATTTTGCTGAAAACATTAATTAACAATTTAAAAAGTGATTTCTTAAGATTTGTCTTACTATCACAACAAACATAAGAGCCTAAATTTGCATTTTGCGCAAAAAACAAAAACAAAAAAAACGCTTAATTAATAAAGGTTGAATTAAATGGCTACAAAGTCAAAATTTTCCCTTGAATTGGCAAAAATCACAATGGCTGCTATTTGATTGACAGAAACTCGATATTGTAAAAAAATAAAAATAAAAACTATTAAAAATAAAAATAATTGTAACATCAAGACAATTTTATGAGAAATAGTTACTTTAATCATTACACAATTTAACAATATGAAAAAAAAAGTGAAATTTTATGTAAAATAAAATTAAAAATGTATTTTTATAAAATCAATGACTTGCTAATGTTAGCACTGGTCAAAAGTCAATTTGACAGACAACACAGATTCATGTTGACAGCTCTAGATTGAATTGCTTGTTATTAAGTATGGTGGCCCATAAAAAAAAAAAAAAAAAAAAAAAAAAATCAATATTTAATTTTTTATTATTCTGTAATTTTTTTGTTCTTCATCAAGATTTTTTTAAATAGAACAATCATTACTTTTAAAAATTTAATTCTGTCATATGAAATGTTTACAAAGAATGTAATAAAAACATTATTATCAAAAATAAAAAAGAATCATAGTTTATACACAAGTGAAGTACTGGAGCAACTAAAAAAAAAGAAGAAAAAAAAAGCGTTTCCCATGGAAAACAATTGCAAAATATTTCAGTGGTTTGCATGCAGATATTAGAAATCAATGCACAATATACCATATTAGTTTATTTAATCTAAAAAATAAATCCTTATTTAAATAAGCTGCTGGATCCTATTTTGGAATTGTGTAGTTATTTAAATTTCATGTATGACATAAGACATTTATTTGTTCTTTTAATCAGTACATCTTATTTGCAACATAACTAGTGCGTGAATGATGACAACTGAAGAGTAGAAATGATTGCGAGTCTGTGCATCCATAGTTAATAATAATATCTCAACAGCCATATGATATTTCTTTAAAAATTTTAAGAATAGTTGCAGAGAATATTTTTCCAAATAAAGGACATTGAGTTTTTAAAAACAAAATCCAATAGTGGTATTCCTTTTAAAAGATTAAATCAATATTATAGAAAAAAATTAAAGAAAACTTGCTTTTTTTTGTTTTTTTTAATACTCCTAGAGGATAAATTAAATTATAAAAAGGAAAAATGTTCAAAAAGTATCATTTTTTAAATTTTTTTATTCAAGAAGAAGGCATCTGATTATACGACTTTTCTTTTGAGTACCAGTTTTTCAGGATTTATTTTTCAAGGAATTATCATTAAAAAGTGTAAATCCTAGTGTGATAGACCTTGATACATGATACACAATTGAAATTCATCAAATTAAAAAATGTGGAGTGTAATTAAATAAATAAAAAAAATCTTTCTCTGTAAAACTTTGAAGAGAGATGGCATAAAAAAAATATATACATCCACTTTTACATAAATGCCAAAAGTTTTATTAAAATCCAATAATTAGATGAATCTTGGAAGATTTTTAAAATTGAAGTGCTTTTACAAACCAGAAAAAGGCAATGATATTTTTTATAGAGATAAAGTAAAAATATAAAAAGTTTAAGCAAATATTTCCAGTCCTACTTAAAATCTAGAAATAATATTTATATTAGACTTACTTCATTTGTTCAGCTTTGATTAGATGAAAAAATGACCATAAAATTAAGTTTTAAGTTTTATACAGGTTTCATAGATGTTTTTTTTTTTACTCAAGTGTCTAATTTTCTATCTTAAAAATTGGAATACCCAATATATACTTGGAAGCTGTCAGTAGTTGTGCTAATGACTAAGGGTTTGAATGTAGCTTAATAACAACTGATCATACCAGATGAAGTGCTCTTTCCCAGAAACTGTAACTAAGGTCTGCTTAGCATAGTCAAAGTATAAGCCACACATTAGACTGTAAAATGCAAATGTGCCTGAGTACGTGTCTGCAACAAGGACTAGCAAGATATCTTAGCAGAGAAGCAAACTTGGAAATAAGTAGTCAGCTATTACACATATAAACGTGTGTGTATTTGTGCGTGTATAAATAAAAGTTCAGAAGATTTATCTTCCAACTTCAAATTTACTAACGTTGTTCTATTTTAAATATTGAACATTTTGTTTACAAAAATCGCTTTACCTTTAAATGCAATAAAATCCATTAATTTACAGTGTTTTGTTAGGTATTAACAATTTGCGTTATATATATATATATATATATATATATATATATATATATATATATATATATATATATATATATATATATTTATATTATGTCATTCACAGACAGTACTGTTTCGCTGTATCACAGCTCCTCAGTGCGACTAGACTTCCAAATGCCTTAAGCCAGGATTGAAACACAACTAATTTGGTGTCAGCCAGAGCTATCTTCACTCGGTAGAGTTACACAACTAAATCTAGCGTATTGTTTTTACAAATGTAAACAAATGCCAATCATATATATATATATACAGTGTGACCCGGATATAAGAGACCCGGGTATAAGAGGAACCCGGATATAAGAGAGATTTTATCTGGTCCCAAATTAGAGCCTGTGTTAATGTATATATAATAGAACAAACCCGGATATAAGATAAACCCGGATATAAGAGACTTCTTCTCCGGCCCCGACAACTCTCTTATATCCGGGTTACACTGTATATATAAATTTATCATTTGAAAATCTATTTGCTTATTTATTTTTTCTTATTCCGACCAAAGCAGCATGAAATCATGTAGGCAGGCAAGAATTGATGCCAGATCTAAACTGATTCTTAGAGAGATTATAAACGGACACAAAATAGCACAAGATATTAAATGTGACATTAAAAAGATAACCACTGCAATAGCTATGGATTCCTAACAGTGCAATAAAAATGTTAGACAAACAAAAATGTCAAAGTTCTTACATAAATGAGAAAGAACATCTCCACTTCCTTTGGCATTGGCTGGCAATTCTGTCAAACCTTTCATCTATATAAAAAATAATAATTTAAATAAAAAGTTTACTTTATAGAATCAATGTCTATATTTATCAATTCGATAAAAGATCCAGATTACAATCATTATCCTGAACTAATTACTGTCAGTAGAAACAAAAGATGTTAGCTATATCTGTGTAGTGGTAGAAAAATAAATAAAAATAAACAAATAATAAAAAGGAGACCAAAATTTCAACATCTCTAAAAATAGATGTATATTCAGAATCACTATGCCATGAAGTCATATTTCAGCCAACCAATCAG
Organism: Acanthosepion esculentum; assembly: GCA_964036315.1. Lineage (NCBI taxonomy): Eukaryota > Metazoa > Mollusca > Cephalopoda > Sepiida > Sepiidae > Acanthosepion > Acanthosepion esculentum. Next base: position 71,181,504 of record OZ038498.1, read on the forward strand.
AAACTGTCTCAACCAGAATCATAGTCTTGCAACCAAATCAGAAACAAGAGCTGCTTCCAACTAGGATATAAGGTTAAGCCAATCACAAGAGAAGTGGCGCTTTCAAAGCAGATTTCTAGATATGTATATAATCAGATAGAAAATCAATCTAAATGATAATAGATTAATTTTATCAATTCTATGATACTGCAGTCATGGTAACATATCCAGAGCGAAAATATGATACTGTGCAAAAATTGGTTAGATGCACATACAGGAAAAGAAAGTGGGGGGAAAGGTAATACAAGTCCAATAGGGTCACAAGGCAAAACAAATCCAGACTTCTCTCCTTGTCTTGATCTCCAATACGCTACTCCCCGTCAGAAGCGAACTCCTGTTGAATAGGTGTACCATGCTTTTATGCACTTGACCCAGCCATCACTCAGCCAATGAGCACCCAGAACCAGCCAATAAAAATGGCTACAAGCAACACCACCACTTCCATCAGCACAAAGTGCTGCCCGATTCACCATTTGTATGAAGCTTGCCAATTTGCCGTCTCCACACTCCCTTGCAAAACATAGAAGCAACTCTGGCCCTTTTGGGTCACCGAGGTAAGTTACCACTACAGATACATGTGCAACCCACACTTTCTTGCATAGATACATCCAATACCTACCTTCTACTATTAAGTACTGGCAACTAAGATGTCCACACAGTCCTGCATTGACACTAAAACATACATACTTTCTTTACCTACATTTTAAAGCAAGTGGCTGCTATATTTAAATACATACATACATACATACATACATTCTTACAGACTCTCTCAGATGCACTAACGTATTTGAATTGTTGAATCTCCAACTTTAATTATCCTTCTGTATATATACCATGTGTTATATAAAAATTTATTTTGTATATATTAATGCTCTGTGCATTTTTTAAATTTTTACACAAGTTAGATCTATGGTGGGAATGGACATTGTCATAAGATAACCTCCACCACCACCATACATTCCCATCCTGGGTATGACGATAAACTAATCCGTGTCCTGGGTAAGACGATAAACTACATCCAACAGCAAGGCTTCTGATCAGGAGGTTTTGAGGAGCGTGGAACCACCTCTTAATTGCTGGTGTTCCCAGGTCCACTCTGACCCGGGGTGGTAGCACCTGTTAGGGTCCCAGCTATGGGCAAATAGTTAACTCCCAAAATGGGGTCAAAACACTATGAAAGTGTAAAAATAAGTTTTAATACCAGAAATACTTTTGAAAAAAAAATATTACCAGCAATACATTTTTGAAGAAAAAATATTACCTGAAATAGATTTTTGAATGAAAAAAATGTTACCAGCGATACATTTTTGAGAAAAAAAAAAAAAAAAAATGTTACCAGCGATAAAAATTTTGTTGGCATTAAATAACCCATTGCAGTTGATATGCCGTAAAACAAACCAAACTGCCATACATTCACTACATTTCAAATTTAATAATATTCAGTATAGTATCTTATAAAGAACATTATGTTTGGAATAGTTTCACAGAGATTGACGACACCAGAAATGAGTATATAAGCATATTTTATATGGAATTATTTTGTACACATTTTAAGATATCGTTTATTGTAGTGAAAGCTATTTAAAGCAGGTTCTTTTGTATAACAATAAGCTTTGGATTTTTCCCTACAGTGAGTGCCAAATAGTAATTTAGTTTTATCTGCTAATATTTCTTATTACATTTTTGCTGTTTATGATTGAAATGTGCACAAATTGCAGTGAATTTCAGTAATTGACAAGTTAAACTATGAGAGACTGTGGTGTTTGTGTGACCAATGTAAGAATTTAATATTTTGTGATTATTAGTATTGGAGGAGATTTTTGTGGTATTTGTTTCAGTAATAATAAATTTTAAACCTTTCATAGTAAAAGATAAATCTAAGATGCTTACTGCAGTCATTAAGTGATATGCACCAGCAAATATTTTAATGCTAAGTTCATAAGTAAAGAGAAGCTCATTGTGCCTTCTTGGCCTAATGTTTTTTACTGACATGAAGTGGATTGAATCAATTATTACGTTTGCTGCTAAGAAGCTTGGTTCACCATGTTGTGATGGACAATTTTTCATGAGAATCCATCTTGCACATTTATAAATATGCCATTCATCTGTGCATTGAATATTGCTGCCATATCTGGTCTGGTGCCCTGATCTTGAGATTCTAGCTAAAATCCATAAAAATAATGTTATTGAGAGAGTGTGGTGCATGTGTGAGCAATATTTGCCTTTAGCAGATTCATTTTTTGTTTGTTTGTTTGTTTTGTCATTGTAGATGCAATCTCCCAAAAGATGCAGGAATTTATAAGCCATATTACTTTTTACATTCAACTGATTTGACACCTTGTAATTTTTTTCTATGCAAAAGGACAGGTCTATATCCCCCACTTTTACTACAAGCCTAGAGGAACTTAAGCATAGAATCACTGAGGTGCTGGGTTCTTTTTTCTTTTTCTTTTTTTTGCTTTTTTATTTTTTATTTTTTTTTTGTCATTATAGATGTAATCTCCCAAAAGATGCAGGAATTCATAAGTAATATTATTTTTTTTTACATAGGCTGGATTTGGGGGTTGCGAGTTATTGTTAATGAAGTGATTGAATATAATGAAAAATTGCACTAAGTTTTGATAAGTGACAAGTTAACCTATGAGAGAGTGTGGTGCATATGCAACCAATATTTGCATTTAGTAGTTTATTGGTAATGATAAAGTGACATGTTTTAAACTTGTTAAAGTAACTGATAATTCTAAGGTGTCTATTGCAATCAATAAGTGATATGCGCTGACAAATTATATTTTAATGGCATTTTCATCTAGTTTATAATTAAGGTGAATCAAGTTACAGTAGAATAAGTTAATGGCTATTTGCATCATTCTTTTAAAAAAAATTTTAAGGTTTATTTGCTTGTTACTGACATGGTTGCGGAAATTATTGTTTAGTGTTTGTTTTACGATTCGCAATTCTTTATAAAATAATGTGTGGAAAGAAGAAATTATTTTTGCTTGGATAATCATGTTTTTTATAACAGCTATTTTATATCTCTTGGGACATTCACTTGTGTAATAAAGAAGATGAGTTTTTGCTTGTGGGTGTTTTATTTGGAGAAGTAATAAAATGATGTCTACTGTCACCGTATCTATTATTAATGCTAAGTTCATAAGTAAATGGAAGAGCAGAGTTTTTTTAAGGCCTCTTTAAGTTTTTTTTTTTTAATTATTTCATCCATGCTTTTCGATAGTATGAATACCATCAGTATATCAAATGTTAAATCATACATTTGGCAAGATTATTAAAGATACTGTTTTTTTATGCGAGTCATGTAGAAATCAGATAAAATAGGGCCAATAGGTGAACTCATAGCTAAATGGCAAGAAGTAGCTAACATCTTTCATCTATGACACTGACAACATTTAGTTCTGAATAATGACAAAGACAGATCAAAATATTTGAACAAAAACAAAAAAAATTATGAACTTTGAACAATTGTAATCTGATGTGCAACAACTTATTTGAAAATTGGAAAAATGCAATAAAAAATTTAAAAAAAATATTTGGTTGAACTTGACACAACATTTAAAAATAATATATGAATGTAGGTCACTTGTTATGTTAGACCATGACAACAAGAGATTGATGTTGGTGATAATATAGCAGTAAAGCTTGAACCTCCCTAATAATAACTCATACTTTTTGTTTTTTGGCTTGTTATAGACAGCAGTTGACCAACTGTCATGCATACAAAGCAGAAATATGTCATTGAATTCTTTCATGTGGAAGAAAATTTCACTTATTGACAATCATCAAGATTTATGGAGACCAAATTGTGGATGTGAGCACAGTTAGGCAGTGAGTAATGTATTTCAAAGTATTTCACTCCTGGTGCAACATACATGCTCTTTTTCCTGTCTGAATTTCCAGAATGTATTAAGAGTTATTATTATTTACAGTTAGATTGATGCCCTCAACATTGTTGTTGATATGACTGCAACAATAAAGATAAGGATATTAGTTCCACTACAAATAAAGTAAATAATGCAGGCTCTATAATGTGCCCATGAGTGTATTTTATTTTATGTGTGATTAACATATTTTTTCAAAGTATACACTTTGATCTTAAAATTGCTAGAGTGAACAGTAGCAGAACACACAGGTATTACACTCCAACCAATTCCAGGTAGATTGCATAGATACTCCAATCTTGGGCAGAACAGATATGTCAATCTCTCTGTAAATAAACCCTCACTATTTGGATTACTCTCCCAGTTCTTAATCTTATATCATAATATGCAGATGGCCTTTGGTTGTACTAGAAATATCTTGCTTGCACTATCATTGCCAGTTTTAATACACTAAAATTTGTAAAGTTTACTTCATCTTGACTAAGGGAGACACACTCAAGAGTCAGACTCTTTTCCAAGACAACAATTTGTCTCACAAGGTTTTTGTGATGGCAGCAAAAAATTTTAAAAAATAAATAAATAAAAATAAAAAAAATAGTGTTCTGAGTGTGTCTGATAAAATAATTTTTTTTTGATGAATTCACTCCAAGCAAGGTGATAATGCCACTAAGATGCAAGGAGCTACTGGAAAGTATTTGTTTCTAAATTTGAGTTATCATAGAAGAGAAACAATAAACATTTCAGAAGCATCCAGTAATAAATCATGTATAGAAAGAAGAGAAAAAAAAATATTGCAGACCTTCTGAAACATGCGCACAGGTGGAAAGTCAAGCATCGTAGTGAGAAAATTGAGTCGACCCCTGTGAGGCATACACATCACAATATCAGAAATTCCACCTGAAATTGATAAAAATAAAAGCATAAATAAATGGAAAAAAAAATTATATATACATATTTAGGCAGCATATTTTCATTCAAACAGGTTTGGTTAAATAATTTAGACATACTATGTCTGTTTATTTTCGTTTTAATCCTTTCAAGTCCACGAATCCTTTTCTTGGTAGGCGTAGAAAACTGATTAAGAAAAATGCCAAAATACTAGTTGACAGAGAAGAATTGTTTTTGACAACTAGATTGGTTGTATTAAATTTAGTATAGTATAACCCCCTGAAGATGGTCTCAGATGAGACTGAAAGTACTTGGGAAAATACAAATTTTAAAGAAAATTTTGGCATTTTTCTTAATCAATTTTTTACGGCTACCAAGAAATTGATTTGTGGACCCAAAACATAGTATGTCTAAATTATTTAACCAAACCTATTTGAATATATATATATATATATATATATATATATATATATAATTTAGACATACTATGTCTGTTATTTTTGTTTTAATCCTTTCAAGTCCATGAATCCATTTCTTGGTAGGCATAGAAAACTGATTAAGAAAAATGCCAAAATTTTTTTCAAATAATTTTCAAGTACTTTCAAAAGGATTACAACAAAAATAAATATAGTATGCCTAAATTATTTAACCAAACCTGTTTGAATACACACACACACGTATGTGTGTGTGTGTGTGTGTGTGTGTGTGTGTAGCGGACTCTCCCTTCGTATTCATCGTATGAGGGTCAAGCAGCTCTGGTCCTAGGAACCGACAACCAGACACCAGCACATGAGATTTGATTATAGCGGTGAAGGCTTTGTGCAGAAACATCCACGGTTTTTGAAGGACCGAATACAGAGACCTGGTGCACTACGTACCACAAGGCCCCCAAACAACCCTCTACAGGTTTTGAATTCAGAGTTGTCCTTCTCCTACACCAGTTGCCATTCAAGGATATAGAACCCAGTCCGTCCTGCTATTTATCCATAGCTGGAGGAAGAAGAGGATTAATACCTTTCCTAAGGGTATTAGCACGTAAGTATAAGCATGTAATGGATTCAACTGGAATTCGAACTCGGCTCTTTGATTCCTCAATCTGAGCCACTATGCACTACCCCACCTGCCTCCCTATATATATATATATTTAATCATTTCCCCCCAAGCAAAGCAATAAAGCTGCAAATGGGTAATGAGTGAAAGAATATAAAAAAAAGAGAAAAACACTATTAAGGAGAGAGGACAATAAAAGAACAAGAATTAAGAAGACAAATGATAACAATTGACATTGCATCTAAATGTTTGACATTCTAAGTTGACTGGAAAGCAAGAACCGCATACACACCTCATTTATCTGACTGTTAATTTTGGAATGCCTACAGAAACTCCCACAATCTTTCTTTCATCTCTCTTGTCTATCTTTTGTGGTTTACTAAGGGTTTTTCTTTTTCACACCTAAATCATTTCCAGGAGAAGCAAACATCTTTTGGATGGTTTGAACAATGTTTTCTTTTTTAATCACTTCACCACACACAAAGCAATAAAGCCACTAAGATGCCAGGAGTTACTGAGTGTGAGTGAATATGAGGAAAAAAAGGAAAGAAGAGGAATTATGAAGACAGAAGATAATGATTGACATTACATTTTAATTTTTGAAGCTCAATGTTGAAAAGCAAGAAGCCCGAAGTGAATTCCACAAATAAATAAGTGCAAGTGAAGAAACTGTTAGCATAGAACTTACAGTTACATCTAGCCATTTTAGCTGTAAAATAATGAGACCTTGCTGCTAATCTAGTACTGCATTTAAATTCATAATGTCTAGGTACTATAGAGGAAAGTTCATCAGAACAATTACCATGAAAATATTTATAAAAAAGGCACAGGGAATCTACGTTATGGCAGTGAGAAAGTGACTGAAGCCGAGAAGCCAAATCAAAACATAAAATTACAGATTCTTTTTTGTATTCTATAAAGAATCTCTAAATACACAGCAGAAGCACCAAACCAGATATGGCAGCAACATTCAATGCATGGACGAATGGTAGACTCATAAATGTATAAGATAATTTCTGGCAAGAAAAATTGTCTAGCATGACACAATGAACCCACTTTCCTAGCATCAGACCTAGCAATTGATTCAATATATTCTTTCAACTTCATGTCAGCAGAAAATGTTAGCTTGAAAAGGCACAATGAGTCACTGTCTCCTGGAGATTAGCATCAACTATGTGGATGGCAGGTAAAATGGTTCTCTTAGACAATTAAAAGAGAACAATTTCATTTTAGAGGCAGGAAAATTAAGACATTCCTTGCTCTGATTAACAATAGACTGTAGATAATTTTTGAGATCAGCTGCCAATTTGACCATATCAAACCAATCAGACTTACTGTGTCATCAGCAGAGACACCAAGTTGATAACTGATGACATCAGGAAAGTTGTTGATAGAAATCAGGATCAAAGTAAGTCCAAGGGAACACCTGCATTAGTGCAAAATGATCTAGAAGAGTGGCAATTCAAGACAACTTTCATTTTACGATTTGATAAGAAAGACTGAATCAGTTCAAAAATTTATCCAGAGATACCAAAACCTTTCAATTTGTGAAGAAGACCAGCATGCCAAACCCAGTCAAATGCCTTTGAGATATCTAAAACAATAGCCTGAGCTTCACCACTCTTATCTAATAGACTTTTTCAGCAATAATTATTAATACATCAACAGTTGATCTAAAGAAGTAAAATATTGCTTATCTGAAAGAAGTCCCTTCCAAGATGATTAGAGCGTCTAGTACTTTGCCAAAAAAAAGGCTGACCTGAGTTCTTAAAGACTGGAATTATGCAAGAAGAGTTCCAACAAGCAGGAAAGCAAGAAGCAGCTGGAAATTTACTGGAGAGTTTATAGAGAACAGGAGCCAGTTCAGGTGCAAATTTCTTAAGGACTATTGCAGGGATACCATAACCTCCACATGCTTTATGGGGATCCAGGTTTGAGCTGATAGCAGAAACCATGGACATAATTATATGCATATCACTAAATAGAGGCTCAGTTCTAAGTGAAAAGTCATGTAAAGATACTCTAGATGAGTCAAGAGTAGAATTTGAAGAGAATTTACAAGCAAAACATTCTACTTCATCAGCAGGTGATGTTAACACAAATAATGTAAATTCTGGAAATTCCCAGCTGCCTGGCTATCTCTTGCTGAGTTATCTTCCCCTTCAAAGTCACAACTTTATTCTTTGTTTTCGCAGAAATTTCAGCCATGGTTTTCATGTAAAAAAGAAAATAATGTTCAACTACAATGGCACTTGACACTCATATTAATAAGATGAAACAACTCATACTAAGAACTTTGCCCATTATCATGACTATCATCGCAGATCTTTCACTCGCCTTTTTTTTCAGATTCTTAAAGCTGTGTATCTTCTGTTACAAGGCACTTACAAAAATACAACTTTTTTTTCTAATCCTTAAGGTCCACAGACACTACTGATAAAAGCACACTTCTAAACAATCTTGGCTTCTTAATAAAATAAAGTATAATCCTTTTGTGTAGCTATTCCAAAACTTTTGAACACCAGTGTAGTTTAACAAAGCAAACTTGAATCGTTGATTATAATGACTTGTGACTTTGTTCTAGCACAACTTTCTAATCTTTGGCTACTCAGTTTCACTTACAAGACTTGGGTCAATCTGTTGTAACTGTTTTCAGGCACTCCTTGATGGTGCAACACACTGGGATCATCTTACCAGGTTGATATTATCAAAAAGTCACTTCCTTGACAAATCACCCATAATGAGATTTGAACCCAGGTCCTATGGTCAGAATGTTAATGCTCTAATAACTCAGTCATGTGCACATAAAGATATTATTTTTTTTGTGACAGTCATTAGCATTGTTTATAATAAATTTTAATTTTATCAATTTGACAGTCACTACAAACATTTGTATTTTCTTTCTATCAAAGGAACTTTATTGTAATTCAAATTTCTGCCTTTTAAATAATCTGTGCATTTCTGTAAAAGAGAATTTTGGTAAACATTTGATTTGTATTTTTTGATCATTTGTATAATTTTCTTGCATGATAACCTTGCTTTTGTTAAAAAATGTTAATGAATATTATTGCTGAATTAATTACATACTTTTTGTGTAAACAATACATTACCTGTTCCTGATATCATGTTACATCATACAGATAATGATCTAACAATTTAGATCACCAAAGTAGTGTCAAGTCTGGTCACTACTTAAATGGGACTCTGCTTAAGAACGGTGGGTACTGAAAGCAGTCTGCTACAACCCAAAATATGTTCCAGTTCTACAAACAACACTTGTCTTTTCTTTCTATCTAACTTTACTTGGAATTAAAATATTTGCATTTCAAACAATCTGGGCATTTCTATGAAAGAGAATTTTGTTAAATGCTTGATTTGTAATTTTTATCTTTTGTGTAATTTTCTTTCTTACAAAGCTTTGCTTTTGTTTGAAAAAAGTGGCAAGAGTTAAGCAAATAAATGTTATGTTAAGTACTTTTATTGAATATGTATATTTTTTAATTTGCTATATTTATAGGTGAAGTGCTTCTCAATAACAGAGATAGAGAATTTATAGGTATAGACAGTGTGGACATAGGAATAAACACTGCATGGTGACTGTCAACTTCAAAGTGATTTTTAGAGCAAGTGCCACTACTCCTTGAGTGGGCTGTATGTATATGTAGCCTTCAAAAGTAGTACAGTGTAACCCGGATATAAGAGAAACCCGGATATAAGAGAGATGTTATCTGGTCCCAAATTAGAGCCTTTGTTAATGTATATATAATAGACCAAACCTGGATATAAGATAAACCCAGATATAAGAGACTTCTTCTCCGGTCCCGACAACTCTCTTATATCCGGGTTACACTGTAGTTGTATTCTTGTTCTGAAGATCGTGTTGAAGAGTGAAACTAACAGTCATGCAGAGTTGATTCATATCTAAACCTGAGTTTCATGCTTACACAATTGAACCCCATTCAAGTTGTCTGAAGTTAATATGAGCATGAAACTCGGGTTATGACAAAAGCCATCCTTCCATAGGATTTAATGTTGTTATGTGTTTTTTGCTCAGTTTAGGCAATTTTTGAGCACTTTACTGAGCAGGTAAGTTTGCCGTAGGCCATTTTTTCTCTTTATTTTTTCAGTATTGTTGTTTTTATTCGAGACTGTATCTGGATAAGAGTTTTAGGTTTTGGCAAATTTTCCATTGGTTCCATCATTGGTTTTTGTTTTTCTTTAATACACACACACACACACACACACACACACACACACACATAAATATAAAAGTGAACATTTTGTTACCTCTGAGTGTTGACTTCAATGTTCACTTTTATATTTATATACGCTCTATCTCTGATATTGAGCATTTTATCCCATAAATATAGCACACATTGCTGCCATATATGGTCTGGAGCCCCTTCTGTTTGCCTCAAGGTTCTTGATAAGATCCAGAGACGGGTATGCAATGTAATTGGTCCTGATCTGGCTTCTCATCTGCAGTCTCTCTCTCACAGACGCACCGTCGCCTTTCTCTGTCTCTTTTATAAATACTTCCATGGTAATTGCTCCGATGAGCTGCTATCGCTGGTTCCCAGGCTCCATGAATTCAAGCGTCCTACAAGGCTGGCATCCCGTTCCCACCCATTCACTGTTAGAACTGTTAAATGTAGACGTCTCTTCTACTACAATGGCTTCATATCTCGCACCTCACGCCTATGGAACTCCCTTCCTCATTCCTGTTTCCCTGATGACTATGATCTCCAACTATTCAAGTGTAACGTCAATTGACATCTCCAGTTGCCTTGATCTATCCTCCATCCTTCTCCACATCCTTTCCTCTAACACTCCTATCTGCTCTCGTTCCAAATCCTCTGTAACCCCTTGCGTGCTAGTGACTTCCAGCTTTTCCTGGGGTGAAAAGCTTAATATATATATATATATATATATATATATATATATATATATATCTCTGGATTAGAATCAAATATGAAATAATATATATTTTTCAAGTACTTAATCTTTTTAATCATCAGGTTTTTGAAGTTGGAAGATGCACAATATTAATTTTCTTTGCATTGGTTTTTTTCAGTAAAAGCAAAGTTAAACTTTCGTCTGTGCTGAAGCCTTTCTGTTACCGTCCTTAACCCTCAATATCCCTTACCATTTTAACTCCTACAGTTATTGGCAAGAAGTGTTAATTACCGCAGATTTTTAGTTAATTGAGTGGTTGTTAATTATCACAGATTTTTTCGTTAATTGATCATCATCAATTAAGAGTCGAAATATGACCATCTAGAGAACACAAAATAACATCATTATATTTACATATGTATTTGCCAGCTAATTTTACTATGCTAATCTAGAAACAGATTACTGGCATAGTGATATGTCATTTGCCTGCTTACCTTGTTTGAATCAAGGCAGAATTCATGTCTTAACTAGCATAGTGGCTGTCAAAAATGACTGGATTATTTATGTATGTATGGACGGATCAGCACTTCTACCTCAGTTCAGTGGTGTGCTCTGGCCCTAGCTAGCTAAGATCAATGTAATATTTGTATTCTGTAAAAAGTCTCTCTCTCTCTCATATACACACATTAGAGCTGTCAACTGCCTATCTATTCATATACAAAACTGAATGGAGGGGCAGAGAAAAGGAAAGGAGGAAAGAATAAAAAGGATATGAAATGGGGGAAGGTAAGGGGTAAATAAGATAAATAAAAATGAAAAGAAATCCAGGTGAAAAAAGGAAGAGATGGAGACAAAAGGCTTGCTGTCCTAAAAGTGGAGGAAGTTTGATTAATATTTTTGGGGGGATCATGACAGACGCTTTAGTTATGTAGGTATATACTTTACTACTAATACAAACATAATATATATTATATATGGATTCTATTAATTATCTTATTTATGATTGAGTAAAGCAAAAAATATAAAGTAAAAAGAAATAAAAATGAAATAATATTTTAAAAAACTGTAAAGAAACTAGCATCAAATGCAAGTAAGAGAAATAGATGAGAGCAGAAAAATTGACAGTGAAAAATAGGGGACATGGACAGAGTCAGGCAAGCAGAAAATGAAATCCCCACCCAACAAAAGAAATACTAAAAAAGAAAAAAATTACACTGAGCAGATTGAGAGAAAATCTCATCAAATGCCGCCATCATGCTTTCACAGCCTTCCCCTCCATAACGCTTGACAGTGGTGAACTTTGACGCCAGGAAATGGTCAAAAGCCTGTAGAAAAAAGAAAAATGATTATATATATATATATATATATATATATATATATATATATATATATATATATATATATATAATTTCATTAGAAAACATTATGAACAATTTCAGTTTTTAAATGTTTGCAAATTAAAAGGAAATATTATTTATGAAATTAATCTTGGAACAGCTTAAGTAATTTTGACAAAAAAGTTCAAACAGGTTTAAAAAGTGTATCTCAATATTCCCGAACATTTATTTATTTTTAAATAAAATATTTCAAAAACACACACACATATATATATATTATATAATATATGGATAAAATAACTGAAAAAAAATTGGATGTTTTTTTGCGAAAGTATTTATTTATATGTTTTTATATATATTTAATATTTCAGACCACCTCGGTCCTTCCTCAGAAATTAATTGAATTATAAGGACCGAGGTGGTCTGAAATATTAAATATATATAAAAACATATAAATAAATACTTTCGCAAAAAAACACCCAATTTTTTTTCAGTTATTTTATCCATATATTATATACATATCAAGAAAGTATACGTGGCTTCTCATTATGCTATATATATATATATATATATATATATATATATATATATATATATATATTGTGGACACTCTCGTTGTATTCAATGTATGAGGGTCAAGCAACTCGGTTCTTAGGAACCGACAGCTAGACACCAGCACATATGATTTGATTATAGTGGTGAAGGCTTTAAGCAGAACCAACCACACTTTTTGAAGGGCCAAATACAGAGACCTGGTGTACTACATGCCACAAGGTCCCCAAATGACCCTTTGCAGGTTTTGAATTCAGTGTTGTCCTTCTCCTAGACCAGTTGCCATCCAAGGCTATAGAACCCAGTCTGTCCTACTATTTACCCATAGCTGGAAGGAGAAGAGGATTAATACCTTTTACAAGGGTATTAGCATGTAAGTAAATGTAATGGATTTGAATGGAATTCAAACTTGGCTCTTTGATTCCTCAAACCAAGCTGCTAGCCACTACTTCACTGTACCTCCTAATATATATATATATATATATATGGAGGCACAGTGGAGTAATGGATAACGGCTTGGATTGGGGAATCAGAGAGCCGAGTTCGAATTCCAGTCGAATCCATTACATTCACTTACGTGCTAATACCCTTGGGAAAGGTGTGAATCCTCTTCTCCCTCCAACTATGGGTAAATAGCAGGACAGACTGGGTTCTATAGCCTTGGATGGTAACTGGTTTAGGAGAAGGACAACTCTGAATTCAAAACCTGCGGAGGGTCAGAATGCTTGTATCAAAGTACATGCTCAAATCTATCAGATTACAACATTAAAATATCATCAATTAACTAGTTAATGAGGAGGCATGGTGGAATAATGGATAGTGGTTCGGATTGAGGAATCAGAGTGCCGAGTTCAAATTCCAGTCGAATCCATTACATTCTAATACCCTTGGGAAAGGTATGATTCTTGTTCTTCTTCTCCCCCCCCAGCTATGGGTAAATAGCAGGATAGACTGGGTTCTATAGCCTTGGATGGCAACTGATCTACTGTAGAAAGAAATGGCAGCCTACCATGGAAAAAATCTGCCTCATTAGTCATGTATTGAAAGATACATGATCGCCTACACATGTATTACACATGGCACATAACTGACTGAATTAGTTAATAATAAAACCCAGTAAAAAAAAAAAAAAGAATTTTGTAGTACTTTATAAAACAGTTTCACCATTGTTGCACAAAAGTATAAGAACTCCTGAGAAAATATTAAAAATGTGTCTCTTTTGTCCAACAAGTCTTAATTAAACTTTATATTAATTAAGAAAAATTTTTATTAAACAAATTAAGACCACTTTCAAAAGATTTTATTAAATTGGAATTAAAATATTAATTAAAAATTAAGATGTGCAAAAGTAAGTGACCCTTTAAATCTAATATTTGATAACTCTTCCTTTTGAGGTCATGGTGTTGACCAATCTTGTTCCATAATTTTTAAGTTTCTGGCAGTAGTGAGTGTCAGTTTTTGACCATTTTTCTTGGCAAAACTCCCACAATTGCTCAATATTGTTAAATTAAATTGCATTCATGGAATGAGTACTTCTTTATAGATTAGTAGTTAAAAACTAGCCTTACAGATGATTACTGCATTGAGTTTATTCCTCATTGGGGATACACACATGTAAAATTCGTTAAGAACATGTGTTAATCTAATTCAGGCATTTTGAATATTGGGAATTTCAGTTATCAGTCCTCAGATCATTTTAATAGGTTTTAAAGAATTTTCTTGTGATTTCTACAAGAGTAGGGAGTTATGTCATTCCTTAATGTCTGCAGTAATTATCTGCCGCTACAATCTTTAGAGATGTTATATTAAAAAAACAAACAAATTACAATGGAAATTGTGTGAGAGTTTACTTAAATACTAGGCCTAGATTTTTCCTTTATAGAAATGAATAGTTTATAGAGACACAAGAAAAGCATATGGCATGGTCTACAGATTTGCTATGACTCATAAAAAATATATTTATCATAACATTTAAAATAGACTTGATATTTCAGTTGTTATTCCTACTTGAGAAATTTACATTAGAAATTTCTTAAACCTTTCAATCAATATACAGGCAATACTGAAGATATATATCTTATTGATTTTAGAAGTATCTTAATGACAGCAACTTGAATTCATCTGTAAGCCAAGACTGTACTTTGGACAACACGGATTTTTCTGCTAGATATTCTGGTCATAACTTTTTTTCTGACACATTTTTGTTTTAATAAAGGGCATAGGCAGTTATGTCTTTCCATACATTCCTTTTATCTATGAATCTTGGGAAAGAGACTAGAGTGGTTTGCCATTGACTTTTCCATTGTTTTCAATTCATAGTTTTTCTCCTAGACTGGATGCCACACAAGGTTAGACAGTGGCTGGTGAAGGTATGGATTTAGGTCTTTTCCAAGGTCATAAGTGTGAAATGAATGGAAAAACTCTGCCAAAACTTGAACTCTGCTCCCCAAGTTTGCTTTCTGCTTCAACAGCTATTGCACTACACACACACAAAACTCCAACAGATAGTTTTCTGTCTGAAGATCATCCTTATCTGATATGTTTGACCTTAAGTTTGCATTCTCAAAAAAATAAAGAATAAATAAATAACATGGGAGGAGGGGGATGTCATGGGGTAGAGGAATAAAATTTCAAAAAATATCTCAAAGTGTTATCAGAGATCACATTTCTTTCTATGTCGTTGGGTAGAATTCCACTATGTGAGTAAGAAAACAAAAATTAAATTTAATTTATTCTGGAAAAAAAATATATATATATATCGCAGATAAAAAAGGTATATAAATTTGCAAGTTTTGCAATTTTTTTTTTAAAGTATCAAACAGCCTTAATTTGAAGAAAGGGGGATGAAACACATGACAAAAGACCGAAGCCTTCATTTCTACCAATAAGACTAATTAACTTATCTCTTTACCAGTTGAGCCAGAACACCCACTCTTGAAACACAGATTGCTGCCATTTTATGTTATGATGTGACTAGATTGACAAAATTTGACTTTGTTATTTTTGGCTTTGAAGGTCAACATATCATCAAGTTGGCAGAGCTTGGTAATTTGGGTTTCTAGTGCATGGACCAAACATGTGAGCAACAACAAAATTTTGGAGAGAATGGAAACAAAAAGCAAACATATTTACCATCAGGAAGAAGCATTTGAAATTTCAGGGGCATATAATGAGGAAGGAGGGCTTGGAAAATCTAATACTCACAGGACAGATTGAGGGAAAGAAAGATAGAAAAAAGCAACACATAACATACTTGATGAGGTTATGTAAATGGATGGTAGAACAGGGTTTGGGAGAAATAACAAAAAGACAAAACTTATTAAAAGCTACAGGGAACAGGAAGATGTGAAGGGCAATGATCGCCTATGTCCTGAATGGACACAGTATATAAAAGAAGAATTGCAATTGAAGCAACCAATTTAACACATACACAAATCAGTCCCTGTCAAGGTTGATAAAGGGCATAGCATCTTTATGCTGCCAATGTCTGGATAGGTAAAATAGTTATGGGAGAATGGTTTGCTCAAATGTTCCCCCACTATTCTTCTGTATACTAGCAGCAAAACATTATGGCAATATTTTTGTTCATAAAATCATACAGGGAGAAATGGATCTATGCCTTTCTTAAAGGAAAGAGTGCAAAGTGTTCATTTTGTAACATACACTTCAGAAACTTGTACAAATCTTGAAGGAGAGGCATATATAGGTAGATTAATATGTCTGTGGCCTAATGATAAAGAAAACATTTTACTGAAACATTTTCAGCATGATATCCTTCCTTGTCAGTGCACTTATTTTCATGGTGGACACTGATTAAGTATTATTAAAAGAAAATTTTTAATTAAAATTTAGCTTATAACTATACATCAGACTACAGACTTATTGATTCAATCACATACACTAGATTAAAAAGAAAAAAAAATACTTCAAATTTTTCTTTTAATTAAAATTAAAAACTCAAAAATGTAGAATTGTCTCTATTTTTTTTAATTTGAAAAATGAAAAAAACCACAACTTGAATTCAAAACCAGTTTGTTACTTCCATTTTTTTGTGTTGATAACCATTAAGCCATCCCCTACTTCTACACATATAAAGGGTGTGGCAAAAGTAACACCACATTTTTTTTTTCGAGCTGAGATGGAATTATGATGTGGAGAAATTGAGTAACCATCACCGGACCTAACACCACCAGACTTTTTCTTGCAGAATATATGAAAAGATCTTATTTACAGGCTCAAACTGTAAACAATTCCTAAATTAAAACAAGCAATTTCTGGTAAATTTTCTGAAATTAATTTATAAATGTGTCAAATGGTTTGTAGAAGTGTGGATATTAACAACCTCGTAGGTATTGTGTGCATTTTTTTTTAGGTGAAGGTGCATGTTCAGTATGTAAATAAAGAAGATAGAAGAAGAATACAAAAACTTTGTGTTAACGCTAAAGGTCTCTTGAGTATGTTTATTTTCCCTTTAGTTCTGAAAAGATTTATGGGAAGTAAGGATATGAACAGGTAAAGATGGTTGAGCTCAAGTCAACCTCATGCTGAATTGGGATGGCAGAGTCTCTACTTCATGAGTAGGTCTGCTAAAACATGTTCAGTGATGTTGTTGGTAAGTGGAAAACATTCAGTCATCAGTGAACTGGGGAAACTAACATTCCCCAGAGGGAACATAATTACCACATGGGTATGACAAACTACATCCACGTCCTGGGTAAGACAATAAACTACATTCAACAGCAAGGCCTCTGATCAGGAGGTTTTGAGGAGTGTGGAACCACCTCTTAATTTCTGGTGTTCCCAAGTCCACCCTGATCTGGGGTGGTAGCACCTGTTAGGGCCCTAGCTATGGGTAAATAGTTAACCCCCAAATTGGGGTCAAAACATTATGAAAGTGTAAAAATAGGTTTTAATACCAGAAATACTTTGTAAAAAATTATTACCAGCAATAAATTTTTGAAGAAAAAAAAATATTACCAGCAATACATTTTAAAAAAAAAAAAAAAAAATTATTATTACCAGTGATATGTTTTTGAAGGAAAAAATATCACCAGAAATATATTTTTGACAAAACAAAATATTACCAGCAATAAAAATTTTGTCAGCATTAAATAACCCATTGAGGTTGATATGCTGTAAAACAAAACAAACAAAACATCTTGAAGCCAAAAGGAGAAAGAGAAAGATTCTGTCCTTTCTGGAAATGGGGTCATAAAATTGCATATGTGACCAGAAACTTTTTCTGGTTTCTTTATAACATGCATGATGGGAAAATGAATTTATTTTTTATTTGTTCTTTTATTTATTGGTTTTATTTAATTTTCCCCACAGAAGTCTTGCTGATAGGGTTCAACATTATATTGAACATGAAGGGGAGCATTTTGAACATGTTAACTAGTTTGTTAATCATAAATCATGTTGTTTTGATGTGACAATAGATATAAATTTTCTTAAACTACTGTAATTTCTTTTTGTTCAATAAATAAAAAAGGGTGTTACAGCTAGAACCCTACCTGGTGGATGCTTGCGGACACTCATGTGGACAACATATGGACTCATGTATAAATATAACATATAGTCTCAATCATAAACAGTCTATGTCTTACCTACTGAAACAAATATGATAAAAATATTTTAGCATTAAATAATCCGACAGGGCTTGATGAGTTATTAAATCCACAAATCAACTAACATTTACCTAGACTAAAATTCCTCCTCTAGGAACCAAGTGACTCCACCCAACCCAGTTTGAGAACTACTCTATCCGTGAAACATTAACAATGACTTGTAGGTTATTATTTCTATTATTTACTCTAACATCCCTATCTTTGTTGTCATTATCACGTTTTGGCTTCTGTGCCTTCAAGCCTTCTTCAGGTGCTTGTCGATCTGGGTAATTGTTATGGTAATTTACCCACGCAAGCATGGACTCTCCCAGCTATAAATAGGAGCAGGTACTGCCTTTTTGAGGGTGAAGTTTCCAGCAGTCAGCTCTGACAGTCAGACTGAACATTCTTGCTGTAACACTCTTGTTTGTATTACTGTTTCTGTTAATATATTTGTTTAACTCAATTTCTCTCTTGTGTCTTTATTTCTGGCCCTAGCAAGGCCACAACCATCAGGCAATTTCAAACTGAACCCTTTATTAAATCTAGTGGGTAGGAGGTAGATTGTTTACCAGACATATATCCTTCCCCTTCAAGGTTTATAAAAGATTAAATCATTGGTTCATCTATTTGCTGACATAGTAATTGT
Organism: Acanthosepion esculentum; assembly: GCA_964036315.1. NCBI lineage: Eukaryota > Metazoa > Mollusca > Cephalopoda > Sepiida > Sepiidae > Acanthosepion > Acanthosepion esculentum. The sequence continues at coordinate 71,200,414 of OZ038498.1, forward strand.
GAGTTCAATCCCTAGGCTGGGTAGTGCTGTGGTAGAGTCAGTGGCAACAGCAAAAACAATAACTGCAGTACCAAAAATAAAAAAAGACGAGGTGTTACTAGACATGGCTTTTAGAATGAGAACAATCTATCCCTGTAGATTAAATAAAGGGTTCAGTTCGAAATTCCCTGAAGGTTACGTGGATTGGCAAGCAACTGAAGAAGTCTGGTGGGCACAAAGGCAAACAGTGTAATAACAGCAAAGATGAGGATGTTGGTCTGAGCGTAAATAATGACAACTCCTCGTCCCAGAAATTCAGACAACGACTTGTTGATGTTACTGACTGATATGTGTATTGTTGAATATTCAGAACTTTTGGGCAAATAAAACTGAAGAAGTCCAAAAGAAAACTTAAAGAACTCACTTGACATTTGAGCATCAACTTGCCCAAAGCAGTTTGCCGTTCTGGAGAAAGTTCAATGGAATCTCTTGTCTCAAACGCTTCAGCAAACCATTCTCGCTCTTCTTCTGTCTACAAAAGATGAAAATAAACAAGCATGATTAAAAACAAAAAAATTATAGAGAGATGATTACATTCTACCCTTTATTTTTGGTGCTTCTTTTTTTGAGTTTTTAAGTTTCATCAAAAGAAAGGAGATTTGAACAAAGATTTTTGTTTTCTCTCAATCTAATATACAATGTTGTATCCATAGTTTGATACATACTTAGCTGAATTTTGATTGAATATGGGAGGATATAGTCTATGCTTGACCCTTTCAATTGGCCATCCAATCCAGTAATGAAAATTTCCAGTGGATGTAATTAATATTCACCACTGAATTGAATATATTGGCAAAGAAGGACATTATGAAAAACAAATGCTGTTTTGGTCATCAAGCTGTGAACATTGATATACCTATATATCCATCTCTTTCAAGGTTTATAGAACTTTCTCACATTAATTAGCTTAAAATTGAACACTGTCACCTTCTTAGTGGTACTTCTTGCAAAGGAGTCTGGAGGGACTATAAACATTTCTGGTCATTTCCTGGGAGATGTCTTTTGCTTTTTCAGTTATACGTCTTGTGATCTTGAGAGTTTGAAGAGACTTTAAGATCTCTGGTTACTTCCTGGAAGATATCTTTTGCTTTTTCAGTGGAACTTTTTTTTCTTCTTTTTTTTAATCATTTCACCTCCCAAGCAGGGTGGGAATGCCACTAGTACACAGGAGGTCACAGGGAATGAAAGTGAGAGAAAATAATGACTATAGAGAGGATTGAGGAAAAGACAAAAGATGAACGAGATTCAAGGAGATAGAAGATGGCGATTGGCATTGCATTTAAATTTTTGAAGATTGTAGTTATCAGGGAAGCAAGTAAATGGAAGGGAGTACCACAGGCAGGAAGTGCGAGAAAAGAAACTGTTGGAGTAGAAGTGGCGGCTGTATTTAGCTATTTCAACAGTAAACAGGTGGGACCTAGATGTCAATCTAGTAGCACACTTAAATTCTTGTTGTTGGGACACCAAGCACATCAGAGCAGTTGTAATAAAAATATTTGTAGAAAAGACAGTGGGAAGCCATGTCACTTCTTGGGGTGTTGGGAGTCTGGAGTGACTTTAGAATCACTGGTCAATTCCTGGGAGATGTCTTTCAGATGTATCATGTTTAGCTATGAAAAAGATTATGGATAAAAATTTTGCAAATTCCTCTACTGGAATAAAAATACAAAGAAATCATATGGAAAACCATTACAACTTGTTTTTATTCCTTAAGTTATCGGGAAGCCTTTTAATTGTTAGGGGAGAGTGGCTGGTCAGTCATACACATACAATGCTGTCTTTCGAGATGGATAAAGGACACTTCAGACAGATCCTCCTCCTGCCGTATATTAAGTCATTTCACTCCAAGCAAAGCAAATAAAGCCACTAAGACACAAGGGTTACTGAGTGTGAAGGTATCTGAGAAAAAAATTTATCAAGGATAGAGAACAATAAAAGAATAGGAATTAAGACAATATAATGATTAATATTTCGATTTCAATTTTTATTGATCAAAGTTGACTGTAGACTGTAAGTTGAAGTAAGAACACAAAAGAGTGTTCTATAGGTGAGAAGTGCAAGAGAAGAAACTGTTAGCGTAGAAAATGATGAGACCTAGCTCCCAATCTAGTACTGCACTTAAATTCATAAAGTTGGAGTACCAAAGTGGAAATCTCATCAGAACAGTTACCGTGTAAGCATTTATAGAAAAGTCACAGGGATGCCACATTATGACAGTGGGAAAGAGACTGAAGCTGAGAAACCAATTCAAAACTGATAACATTGCAGATTCTTCTTTGGATTTTATCAAGAATCTCTAAATACATAGTAGAGACACCAGACTAGATGTGGCAGCAATATTAAATACATGAACAAATGATAGGCTTATAAACAAGTAAGAGAAAAATTGTCTATCACAACATGGTGGACCAACTTTTCTAGCAAGAAAACCTAGCAATATAATGTTTTCACTTCATGTCAGTGGAAAGCTTTAGCCCAAGAAGATATATATATATATATATATATATATATATATATATATATATATATATATATAGCTTTATTTGTTGTTCATCAGTTCAAAGCAGTTGCTTTCTTTTTGAGATGCTGGCACCGGCTAAATGCTATATAAAAAGCACTTTATAATATATATATATATATATACCCTTGTGCAAATTAATTGAAGCAACAACGTTAGTTTCCTTTCTTTCACCATACTTTGTTTTAGGCCCACTGGAGTGACAGGGTGTAATTGATTTCTGTTTTTTCCTCAGATTAGGTCATTCGCACTGGTGTGCAATATGAATCCATTCTTGTGATGTATGATGAAATTTGTTTGGCCATGAAAAATATTGTGTCATCCATGATTGCATCACATGTTTATCATGCTCAGACACTATTGTCTAGACTGTCAATTAGTTGTCCTACAGCCATTGTCTGTGATGGACATTACTCCAAGGAAGTTTACGAAAATTGTAACACTCCACAAACACACTGGCAAGCCTTACCAGGGAGGAAATCAAAGTACTACAGATTGGTCTGGAAACTCTCCTGATTTAAATCCAATCAAGAATCTGTGGTCAATCTGCAAAGGAACAACTTTGTGGAATGGACATACAAAGTACTAACATGTGCACTGGGTCATGCTCCATTGGAAAAATATGAAAAAAAGTAAATAATAATGGAATTATTCATTTTGTTTCAGTTAATTTGAACAAGGGTGTATATAGGAGGATATAGTCTGTGGCTTGACTCTTCCAATTGGCCATCCAATCCAGAAATTCTGAACTGTTATCCTCGATTTAATATCTATATGGAGATATACAGAAACAAGCGTCAAAATCGACAATGGATGTAACAGCTTTTTATTGTTACTACTACTACTACTATGTTGTATTTTTGGTAATAAAACAATTAAAACAAAATGCAATTTTTTTTTTTATCTTAAATTTATTTTGTAATGTTTCTGTAGTCAATCCAGGCAGTGTGCATTAAAAATGAAAAAAGAAAGAAAAATTGAATAGATTTTTAATAATCAGGAATTGATGCAATCATTACTGACAGAATAGAACTCTAAAGTTTTTGGCTTTTGGTTGAGGAGTTAATCATTTGCTTCTTCACAAGAATTTTTATAGAAATTATTTTTATTTTAATCTTCCAAGTGGTAAAGTTACAGAAAACTGACAATAACAATATGGTTGATATTAAGTGATTCCAACCCATACCTGAAGTAATTGGTCAAATGCAGGACTTTTGAATGCTACTTATAAATTATGTTTTTTTCAAGGAGGCATACTTTCTCTATGTTCCTTTAACTTTTGCTTCATATTCATATATAATGTCTTATAGGTTAAATAGCAAGGTAGACTGGGATCTCTATAGTCTTGATGGCAATAATTCTAGGAGTAGGATAATTCTGAATTAAAAACATTTCTCAAGAATACATGGCAATTCATAGATAATAAAGAAATCTGTGGAGAGCCATGATTGCACATGTCTTGAATGATCATGACATATAAAAAAAAAACGAAAAGTGATATGTAGGTAGTATCACAGTTATCAGTCTATCAGGAAAGTGGAAAGCAGACTTCAAGTTCTGGCCGAGTCAGTTACATTCACTTTGCACTAACAATTTTGGGAAAGGTATGAATCCATTTCTTCCCCTATGTACCCACATGTTCAATTATGAGTTAAATGGAAGAGTAGACTGGACTCTTTAGCCTTGAAGAGAAGGTCAACTCTGAATTCAAAACTATGAAAAAGTCAATGAGAAACCACTCCACTATCTTTCCCCAAGAAGACATAGCAATTCAGACAATAAAGAAATGGAGTCTGTGGAGAGCCATGATCGCCAACTTCCTGAAGAGATATGGTATTTAAAAAGCAAAACTATGATAGAGAGGGAGACACAGTAACATAAAATAATTATATAATTATATAAAATCATTCACACCCAGATGTTATTTGAACTTCAAAAAGCATTACCAGTAAATTGTCTTACCAAAGATTATGCAGTGAGAGGAGGGGACTAGGCATTCTACAATGCAATCTAGCAGGATGAGCCACACCCAAAAAGGTGGAGGTTGGTTGTGAATTGATTTCCTTTTTAAATGTTGGGGAAATCTAATACTTCATTCCAGTAACAGATTAAAGAACCAATGTTTGATCAAGAAACCAGGAGATGAGTTTTTATGTGGAAAATGAAAAGGACTCAGTCTGCAATTTGAGATGCAAATTTGAAAAATTGGAAGTTTATCTTGAAGAATCAAATGGTGCTACATAAATTGAGAGGGTCCACTCATAAAAAATATGGAAAAATTTGAGAGTGGGGGAAATAATTTTTATAGATTGGAATTCATAAGACATTTCTCAAGCCACAATATTTGTCAAAATTTGAAAAATATTTTTTATCAATTTAAGACTAGAGCTCATTATAAAAATATAGTGTAAAATCAGAGTATTTTAAATGTTAGCTGTACTTTGGTTTTATTTACAAATTGTCTACATCTCCACACTGGATGTGCAAGTGGTGAAATGAATCAAAAATTGGAAAGCCAAGTTTGAATTTACACTTATGTGCAAATACTCTTGGGAAAGATAGGAATCCATTTCTTCTCTCCCAACTAAGGGTTAAATAGCAGAACTTGTACCTAGAAAAATCATAGTTGTCTTAAAAAAAAAAAAAAAAAAAAAAAAAAAAAATTTCTTACAATCCCAAAAATGTTTTGGCTTTAAATAACTGACAATGGGTTGATAAGCCATAAATAAAAAAACTAAAAAAACTCCATCTCCGCTTTTCACTTCAGTAATCTTACTGATACAGTTTGACGAGGTAAAATTTGGCAAAATACAGAATATTTTCCAATTTATTATATATATGTTTGTATTTCATTTAAGATAAATAATTATTATCCCTCAATGTTAGTTCATGTGACTTTGAAAAAGGCCCTAAAAAGAAGTTTAAAAAATTAATAAAAATAGAATAAGTCATATGGAGATATCAATGATGGTAGTAAGCACAGTTTTAAACTAAGTATAATAATTTCTTTAAGAAGTCAGGAATCAATTTGACACTGTATTTACATTATGCAAAGGCCAAACATCTCAATTTATATCATGCAAAGGACCTCACTTCTAAATTGATAAAAATCAATATTTTTTCAATTCTGACAAAAATTGTGCCTTGAGGAAAATCTAACGAATGCTAATCTACAAAAATTATTATCCCCTAAATTTTTCATTATTTTTATTTTACGAGCGAACTAATCAATTTAAGTAGTGCCAACTAAATATTTATCTTCTGTTGATACATTTTATAAAGTCATACATTAACGTGGTTAAAAATCAACAAAGATCAGCTGATAAAAATCAAACAAGTGAGTCACATTTATTACTGATTTGTTGAAGAAAGACAAGCTCAGAACATACAAGTTTTCAAAATCCATATTCACACAGCTAACATGTTGCTACCACTACTGTTGGCAACACTGCAGCTTATAAGACCATTGTGATGCTCATAACTGATTGTAAGAGGAACAAAAAAAAATTTACATTGCCACATCTAAAAGACAGAATTTGTCTTGATTCTTCATTTTGTCCAACTGTTGAGCATGCAATGTGGGGGATGTTTCAGTTGGTGAGATAAGCCACCATTTATATCTTCCCAAGAATATTAACAAAATTTATTTTCATTTTAAATCTTACATTATATATAAAATACATTAACATGTTAATATGGTGGAGATGTCTTATTTGCAGATGAACCATGGAATTGCAATGACGGAAATTCTTGTCATCTATGTGATTAAAATTTAGCTTCTGTATTAATAAGTGTTTACTTAGTTTAAACTAGTGAGATTCTAAAATATGTCTAAAGAGTATATAAGGATGTATCAATAGATCCAATGCCTAACCCAGGAGTTTACACTATTTACAGGTGGATTGTTGTAATCATTTTTTGTGCATGTTGATCCAGGTAATTCCAAACTAAACACTTTTATCAACATAGGTAGACAGTTCTCATTCCACCGAATATCCAGGGATCTCTCTTATTTTTAATATTGCCCAGTTATTCCACTGAGTCCAAGTACAAACTGCCCAGCCCAAGGATTGAACTCAGAAACACTTTAGTCTACTAGGCTATTGTTCCATAGGACAATTCTCTGTTGAAAACCTGAACCTTAAACCTAACTTGCCTGTTGATGAGTGATGGTGCTGCTTGTCATGCCTGACTGCAGTCACTGAAGCTTTTCTTTTTTGTTACAGCTGCTGTTGAAGGCCTGCTGTTATTTGTTTTTCTTGTGGCTTCCATATTGTATTTATTTCTATGCTAGGCCTACTAAAGGGGTCCTCATAGCTTGGGATATGCATTGATTCTTTCAGACATTTAACTCTCCAGTTTTCTTCTTTATCCTGTATTTTCATGTCATATTCTGCATGAGTCGGCACCTGCAACAGGGATAGGCTAGCCACCTTAGCAGATTGTGTGCTTGTAAACAAGTAGCCAGCCATTATATATATATATATATATATATATATATTTTTGTCATCCACAGACAGACTGTTTCACTGACTGTTTCACAGCTCATCAGTGTGGCTAGACGTCCGGTTGCCTCTAGCTAGGATCGAAACCCGACTGAATTGGCATCAGTCGGAACTTCTACCACTAAGCTGTCGGCTCACGGCAGGGATGAAGGTGAATTTCAGTGTGTTTATTTTTAGATTTAGATAAACACACAGTGACTGACAGTGACTCAATTCTGCCGAATTAATACAAATATAAAGTCTGTCACTTAGCTGATTGGTGTATCTTTAGCATCATGACTCTAGTGTTTCATAGACAGACCCTCCAATAATCACTCATCAGGGGACATTTCTGTATATTTAAGTAGCAATTGTTCTTTAAGGCAAATATGATTAAAAACAAGACATTTTGTATTGATTAATTTTAACAATCAACTTTTCCAAATTATGAATAATCCTGCACAGACAAAGAGGAAATTCTGTCAGAAATTGTCTGAAGTTCATGTCAGAAAAAAAAATACAAGAAATATGGTCCAAGCTTTCGACTTCAGTCATCATCAAGGTAGGTAGACACAATTGGTGAGTTTCAGAAAACTAGTGTGTTGCGATTTAAACAAAGAGTATTGTGACATAAATGTCTACACGAATGAGTATCCACTAAAAATAACATTTAAAGCAATAGTTTTAAAGTATGCTATATTTATAGGTAAAAGTGCTCAATATCAGGGATAGAGCATATATAAATATAAAAGTGGATACCAAGGTCAACACCAAGTGGCAACAGTCTGTTTCAAGCTTGAACACCATCTTTAAGACCTCTGAAAATTAAGCATTAAACACATTGCTGCCTCTTGGTGTTATCCTTGTGTCCACACTCATATATTTTAGGATATTAAAACAAAAACCTATTAAAAATTGCTACACAATTACAACTGTTTCAACACTACAAATGTGTCTCCTCGGGTGATGTTAAACTACTGGTGAGTGAACAATTATTTTAATTTCAGAATACTTCCTCTTTTTTCTCTCAAGAAAAAAAAACGGAATTAAAAATAGGATTGTGAGCTTTACCATAATCAACCAATTGAATATGACCTCTGCTAAATTCAAACTCAACAAAAGAAAAAAAAAATTATTATGTAGGTCATGAAACAAAGTTGTCTGCATATAAATCCTAGACAATTTCATTATGGACGGATACAAATGGTTACATTAATTCGTAAGATGTATATAAGTTTGGAATGCAACTTTTCTAAGAAGTAAAAGTGAAAGAGGTAGGGAGGTAATTTAACATAATGCTAATTAGTTATATGCTCGGTCAGCTACCAAAATAAAATTTTGTAGTTGATAAATAAAAGGCTTCTTTAAGAAACTAGTAAATAAAGTGAAAAAAAGAAAAAAAAAATGTTTATTATGTATTGAGCTCTCTTTTAAATTAAATGTTACAGACAGTGGAATTATACTTGTTCTCATTTTACTTGGAGATATATATATATATATATATATATATATATATATATATATATATATATATGCTGGATTGGTGATAAGCAATCTATAATCAGTAAACCAGTACTAATTTACAAGCACTTTGATGGGCATGAAATATTTCTTTTTGGTGCTTCAGTTGTAATTTATTATATTTTGTGACCAGAAAATGTTTGTGATTTCAACTTTATCATCCAAATAACAAAGATGATGAAAAGAAAAAGAATCTCAAGGAAATTGGCTAGATTATATACTCAAAACATATATTGTAAAAAAAAAAAAATTAAATTTTTTTCTTAAATTTACAATTCCCAGCATCTCTCGTTCAGGCGCATGTGTGGTTGCATCAATATAAACCTAGTCAAATGAAGTCATAATGGACACAATGCGTCGCATGAAAACCTTTTCCACTTAATCATATATCTTTCCTCCAAAACTGTTCTTGATGTATCAAAATTTATATATTGCTATTCCACATATATTATCCCTCACCGATAACATCACTAAAAATCCTGAGTATCGTCTGACCATAGCATAATTTGAATTTAAAAATGTCTGGTTAACGCAATGTTGGAGCAGTTATAGTTTATACTGGGATTAGAGTTTTTTTAATTTAAAAAATTATATTTGGCATTTGAATTAAACAGGATTTGTATATATATGTAAAAAATAAAAAAATTATTTTAGAGTTGTGAATATTTATTTTTTTATT
>OZ038498.1:71214654-71277154 GCA_964036315.1 Acanthosepion esculentum
TTAGCATTTCCTTTCATCTTAATTCTTAGCTGCTTTTACCAAGAGCTTATTCATTATTGTTGATCCACACCATCTACTCACTTCCCTAGATTGCTAGCCTAAAAAACAAAAACTAAAAAAACAATTGCAATAAAAAGCAACTAAAGATCAACATGAAAATAAATACAAGAATTTATTGCTCTTATAAGTTTTTTTTTCTCTCCTGCCATTTTTTTTTTATTATAAGCATCACTGTCCATACCCTGTGTAAATCATAGCCCAATCGCTAATCACTCTCTGGTCAATTTGATGACGTTTCAAGTTCAATCTCCAGATGCTTTGCTAATGTGTTTTTGTCCAAAACTATCTTAGCAAATAACCATCTCTCCATGTCCCTTTAAAACATGGGTGATCATAGCTCTCCACAACTTCCTATCCCTTGTAGCACTAAGCAAGGTTTGTCCCCTTACTATTCTTCCCTGTTCATGCTCTGTCAAGCTTGTTAAGTATGTTACTCAGTTTCCATTTTGCCTCCAATCTGTCTTGTGAGTATCAGATTCTCCAAGCGTCCTTTCCTCATTATGTGTCCCAAAGATATCAGTCTGATCCTGATCAAAGGTATTCTTTTCATTCTCATTTTTTTAAAAACTTTCCCATTGTTCGCATGTCATGTCCATGGTATTCTCAGTATTCTTCTGTGAAACCACATCTCCGTTGCTTCAAGTCTCCTCTTTGTCTGTGAGGAAACTGTCCCGTACAGGCATTCCTCAATTAAGGCACATTCAATTAATGTGTTTTTGATTAGTGTGCTAAAATTTTTATCTATCAAAATTTGATTAGTGCAGTAAAACATTCTTCAGTTTAATCATAGTAATTGAAAATTTGATTTTTTTAGTTACCGATGTACACATTAGCCACACTAATCGAGGGATTGCTGTATTCACTATCCACATAAGAGGATTTATATTACATAACAGTTCATCATCATCATTGCTCGACTGCAGTCGGGATCATTGAGCCAATGCAAACGATCCTTTCTTTAGCTGTATGGTATGTGCTATGCCAGGGCTACATACAGTTTTAAAATCAGTTACTTTCTCCTAGACCAGCTACCATCCAAGACTATAGAACCCAATCTTTCCTGCTATTTACCCATAGTTGGGGGGGGGAGAAGAGGATTCATACCTTTCCCAAGGGTATTAGCATGTAAGTGAATGTAATGGATCCGACTGGAATTTGAATTTGGCTCTTCAATTCCCCAGTCCAAGCCACTAACTATTAGACCACCATACCTCTTATGTTTCTTAATATCAAGCAAAAACTATACTTTCCTCTTTGGTACCTGAACTTTATGAATTTAAGTGCGGCTATGTCTCTTTTTTCCAGTTGAAATTGCTAGATGTAACCATAAGTTCTATGCTAACAATTTGTTCTCTAACACTTCTCTCTTATAGAACTCAATCCAGATATGTGGAGGAACTTGCTTTCCAGTCAAATTTGATCTTCAAAAATCTGTCTTCTTAATTCCTGTTCTTATATTCTTCTCACTCCTTAATAATTTTTTTAATCTTAGCAGCTTTATTGCCATGCTTGGAAATGATTAAAACAAATTCTACTGTTTATATCAGATTGAATGACCATTAAAAACACAATAATGTAAATTTATTATTTTAATTTTTTTTTTTTGAAAAGCAAATTTCTTAAAATAGTGATAAAAAAAAAATTAAAATCACAAATGTTGAAAATTACCCCCACTCCATTATCCATCACCTACTGTGATAGGAAGAAGCCATTCATAAAACCTCCATTTTATCATGCAGTACCTGTGTGGGGGATAAATCCATTTAGGCAAACCTTTCTGTTGTTTTTTGGAACATGAACTCTCTGCTATGGGCAGCCCAGCACCACCCTGCACTCTGGTCCTAACCTATCTCTCTCAACTACCAATTCCTCTTCTCAATGAAGAAGCGAATTCCTTCCCTCCAGCTCCAAAGAATGTCTGCTATTTTTACCACTCCCTAACATCATTCTTCACCTTAAAGTACCCTTCAACCACCAATAGACAGCCACATACACCTACACTCTGCAGTCTGAAGTCAGACATTGCTTATCATATGGCTTATACAAAACTTGTAGAATTAATTTTTTTTAAGCTGATATCAAAACTCTGGAACCAGTGCAGACCAAACTTTCACACTGAGAAGATAAATTATTGCTAGTCTTTTGGCCAAAACTTTTAATTTTGATAAGCGGGAAATAGTTTTTTCTTGTTTAATTAAAAAAAGAAAGATAGAAAAGCCAAGTACATGTGTAATACTAACAATTTTTTTTTATTAAAAGCATTTACAGATTTTACAGTTACTATAAAGGTGTGCTGAAAAGTTTTCAGCCTAACTAACTCACAAAATCAATATTTCAGTAAATGAATATCAGAACACTAATTTAAATAAAGAAGCTTGTTATGTTCTGACAATCCTCGTCGGAACTTTTGTATTCCATGCTAAGAGAATAAATAAGTAACACCAGTTGGATACTAGAAGAAAGGTTTATTGTACACAGCAAGTACAATAAATACGGTACAGTTATACATATAGGTCAATCTAGTAGTAAGTGCCACTAATTGGAAGGTCGGACATGCTAGCATTTTCTCTCTCACTCTCTCTTCTCCTCTCCCGTAGACAGTTGACTTTATAGGTACTTACTACCTATAGTATAATCATTCATGGGGGTGCTGGGTTATTCCATTACATCAGAAATGTACAGAGAAGTTTTCAGCACCACCTCAAATATATCCTCCAATAATGACCTCAACATTGGACAATGGTTAATTAATAGGTTTTACAGGTAATTTAAAAAAAAAAATGCCATGTCCCTTCAGGACATAGGTGATCATGTTCCTTTTCTCTATTACCTGTGAATTGCTAGAATTCTTTTCATTTGTTACATGTTCTGTTCATACTCAATATTTGTCAGTAGCATCACATATCTATTGTTTCAAGTTTTTTTTAAATTTGTGATAAAATTGACGTATCTTTCAAGGTGATGTAGGAAGAGAGATATCACATAGTACCTTACACAAGCATCTTTTGCTATTCCTATGCATTTTTGAATATCAGCATCACACTTTTTGCCAGCTATTATTACGCTGCCCAGATAGTTTAATTTATGTACTTGTTTAATTTTGACATCCCCAGTGTGTAACTCACATTACCCCATTTGCTTACCAATATTAATTCTGTCTTTTTACAATTAATAGTCAACCCTTTCTTCAACTATCCAAGTTGTTTCAGTTTTTCTTCTGAATCTGCCCTCAACCATATCACCTGTATAGTGTATATTTTTATAGTTATATCTGCTGATAATAAATTGGGATCATTCTTCTAATTCTTTCATAGTTATCTCATTGTTTAAGTTAAATAAACCTGGTGAAAAAACAAAAAAACATCCTTGTTGAGCATGCTTACTTTGATATTATTTTTTTATTTTTTTTAAGCTTATCACCCCAAGCAAGGCTGGAGGCCACTAGCACGCAAGGGGTTACAGAAGGTTTGGAGGAAGAGCAGATAGGAGTGGTAAAGTAGAGGATATGGAGAAAGATAGTGGATCGATCAAGGCAAGGGGGTTACAGAAGATTTGGAGCGAGAGCAGATAGGAATGAAAGGTGAAAGGATATGGAGAAGGGAAGTGGATAGATCAAGGCAACTGGAGATGTCGATTGACGTTACACTTAAATAGTTGGAGATTGTATTTGTCAGGGAAACAGGAATAAGGAAGGGAGTTCCACAGGCGAGATGTGCGAGACATGAAGCTATTGGAGTAGAAGAGACGTCTACATCTAACAGTTTCAACGGTGAAGGGGTGGGAACGGGATGCCAGGCTCGTAGGACGTTTAAATTCATGAGGCCTAGGAACCAGCGAAAACAGCTCCTCGGAGCAATTACCGTGAAAGTTTTTGTAAAAAAGACAGAGCGAGGCAACGTCGCGTCTGTGAGAGAGCGACTGCAGACGAGATGACAGATCAGGGCCAATTACATTGCATATCTGTCACTGGTTCTTATCAAGAACCCTGAGGCAAACAGCAGGGGCTCCAGACCATATATGGCAGCAATACTCCATGCAAGGGCGAATGGTCGATTTATAGATTTGGAGGATCGATTCCGGGGAGAAAAATTTCCTGGCTCGGCACAGGGAGCCAACTTTCCTTGCGGTGGATGATGCAATTGACTCGATGTATTTGTTCCATCTCAGATCAGCGGTCAGCGTGAGACCGAGCAGCCGCAGAGAGGAGCTCTCGAGAAGTCAATTTGTTCATACAAATGCTGTTTGTCTCCAATATAGATTGCAGATTATTAGCATATCCTTTCTACTTAGATCAGGCTTTTCTAACTTTTCAATAAGTTCTTCATATCATACTTTTGTAATGCTGTCCGGGGTGGTTATTTGAAATAATAACTAGAATGGCAACTTACAAAATATAAGGGTTTATTTTAAACAAGAACAATGCAAACAGACATTTTCAAGTTCATCTGAAGCTGAAAAGCAAGCCCATCTGAGACCAACACCATAGATGCTTATATTCCTCCTGGAACAGTCCATTTAATAGAGGTATATTAGTTCTTTTTATACTTAGGGTTATCAGTTCGTTCCCTACAACACATACCTAATTGAATTGCTTTATTTAAGCCACAGTTGTATTTTTTAACTTTCTACATTGTGTCATACTTTAAAAATTATGTATCAATATAGGTGAGGAATATAGAAAAAATCTGTAATGGTAGGTTTAAAAAACATAAAATACATTCTCAACTACCCCTACATATATGACCGAATAATTACATAAGTACAGATGTAAAAGATTTTTTTCACTTGGTAAAATACAAAAGCATCTCCAAACCCTTGTGTGTGATGAATTATTCTCTACCCTACAACTTCTCTCCCACAGGCAGGATGTAGCAAGCCTCTCGCTGCTCTATCGCAACTTCTATGGAAAGTGCTTGGACAAACATCATTTCCTGGTTCTGCCAATTCAAACCTTCACGGCAAGAACATGCCATGCCACTTACACAGTAGCAAACCACCCACATTTCCTCCGTATTTCATCGGTGAGAAGCAAGTTCCACTTGAACAGCTCCTTCCCACAAACCATTGCTCTATGGAACCGACTCCCAAGTTGATGTTTCCCTGATCACTACAATCTTAACCTGTTCAAGGTTAGAGTCAACCATTATTGTGCCCTCCTATCCACACAAATTGCTTCTTAATTGCCTCTACATTGAGTGGCCCTTGTAAAGAGTGAACCATACCATAAAAAAAAACAAAAAAAAAAGAAAAAGAAAGGAAAAAGAAGAAATAAGATGAAAGAAAGAAGAAAGAAAGAAAGAAAAAGAAGAAAAGGAAGAAAAAAGAAAAATGTAAAGAAAAAGAAAAGAAAAAAAAACAAAGAAAAGAAAGCAAAAAAGAGAATTGTATGAATGGAATTGAAGGAAGATATTACTAACGTACCATAAGAGTATATATAATTCAAAATGTATGTCTTCTCTGCCTGAAGATTCTTTTCTTAGATGCAGGCTTTCCCCCATGCAGGCTTGATGATGTGCGACCATATGGGAACTGGTGTTTCAACATGATATGGCCATAAGCCCAAAATATATACAAGGAGAAATAATTCAATGAAAAATTGAATGAATAATTAAAGAAAGAATGGTTAATTAATTACACTGAAGATTTGTAATATATGATTTTGGAAAGCATTGAGGTGTTCCATGAAACTGGTATATAGGCCTTTCTATATATTTGGGAAGGATATAAGAATATATAAATAATTCCCTTAGGAAAAAAAAGGGTAATAAACTAGAATTTAATAATAGTAGCCATCTTCTTGTAATGTTGCAGTATAAACCACAGGTTGATTATGTGGGTGTTGAAAAAACTTAAACAATCCTTTCTGGAAGAAAGGCATGCTCAGAAATTGAGCAGTCATGCTGAAGATGAGAAATCACACTAATTTGCACAATGCCGTCAAGTCGAAAAGCTGTGATGATGGACAATCCACTTTTAACCTTTATCACTGTATGTGACTTCATTTGCAGTACAAAAAGTTTATCCTGCCCCTGAAGGTGACTGATCCCTGAACAATAGTGTGTTTGAATTTCATAATTGTGTTGTTATATCCTGCTATGGCAACAGAAAACAACTTTGAGTGAAATTAACAATAAGGATACTGCAATTGAGAGGCCTTGAAAAAGAATGTAGTGGGAAGGGAAGTAATATTAATAATGCAGAGTGATAAAGGTTAATCATAATTTCAAACAGCTTTGTTGATCAAGACCTGAATGGTACTTGAGTTCTCTGAAAGATTAAATATTTCTGGCACTTTGTACAAACCTAGTAACAGGCACAAATTAGGGAATATTCTAGAAATTTATTCACTTCTTTTTTTTTTTAAGGTCAGATTTAATGTTAAAATGTCAGAGGTGGAAGATCTTAGGAATATAGATGAGGAGTTATTGTTTTTGTCGGTTTTTGTTTTTTTTCTCTCGTTTTCTACTGAAAACACTTGACATTTGAGGTGAAATTTTTCCCTCAATTTGAATAATAGGATAATGTTTGCACAATAAATGCAACTAGACAAAACAACAGAAACTGCTCACCAGGATTAACACATTAAGTATTCAAGCTATCAATAAAATGTACCATATTTTTCAGTGTACAAGATTACCCCCATAATTTTGATATCAAAATCTGATTGTGAAGATATGAATAATATACATAAGTCATGAGTAAATATATTTAAATAAGATTGTATAATTTAGTTTGTTTGAATATATTATTTATAACAATAGCATGGATTTCAAAAGTGCAATGCACTTGAGCAATCAAAGTGCTTAATTCAATTATCATCAGTAATTAGCTAATCAGTATTTCAGTTTTCACATGGATACTCAGTAGTCTGGTATGTGCTTACCATTATGTTGGATGCAACACTGACAGCCAAAGTACCATATATTAGGTCGAGGAAGCAAAATACTTGGTTTTATTATATACTAATTTCCAAAGTATCAGATTGAATTTTGCTCAGTAAATATCTTCCATATATAACTGTAGCTTCCCACCTTCAAAAAAAAGTTATGTTAATTTCCATACTATTGCTTTGGAGGGAAAAAAAGCATAAATCTAACTTTTCTCCCTCTCCCAAGTTATGAGTAAAACAGTAGGGTAGACTGAGCTCTTTAGCTTTGGGTGATAGTCAAGAGGGACTACTACAAATTCAAAACTGTAGAGAACACAATGGAAAACTACTCTTTTCCAAAAACAATCTTGGCAATTCACAGATATCTTTTTAATCATTTCACCCCAAGCAAGGCAATATATCCACTAAGACACAAGGGGTTACTGAGTGTGAAAGGATCTGAGAAAAAAATATCATGGGGAGAGGCCAATTAAAAAACAGGAATTAAGAAAACAGAAGATTATGATACACTACATTTAGATTTTTGATGATCAATATTAACTGGAAAGAAAGAAGCCAGAAAAGAGTTCCAGGAGTAAGGAGCCAGAAGAGAGTTCCAGGAGTAAGGAGCTAGAAGAGAGTTCCAGGAGTAAGGAGCTAGAAGAGAGTTCCAGGAGTAAGGAGCTAGAAGAGAGTTCCAGGAGTAAGGAGCTAGAAGAGAGTTCCAGGAGTAAGAAGCCAAAAGAGAGTTCCAGGAGTAAGAAGCTAGAAGAGAGTTCCAGGAGTAAGAAGCTAGAAGAGAGTTCCAGGAGTAAGAAGCTAGAAGAGAGTTGCAGGAGTAAGAAGCTAGAAGAGAGTTCCATGAGTAAGGAGCTAGAAGAGAGTTCCAGGAGTAAGGAGCTAGAAGAGAGTTCCAGGAGTAAGGAGCCAAAAGAGAGTTCCAGAAGTAAGAAGCTAGAAGAGAGTTCCAGGAGTAAGAAGCTAGAAGAGAGTTCCAGGAGTAAGAAGCTAGAAGAGAGTTCCAGGAGTAAGAAGCTAGAAGAGAGTTCCAGGAGTAAGGAGCTAGAAGAGAGTTCCAGGAGTAAGGAGCTAGAAGAGAGTTCCAGGAGTAAGGAGCTAGAAGAGAGTTCCAGGAGTAAGAAGCCAAAAGAGAGTTCCAGGAGTAAGGAGCCAAAAGAGAGTTCCAGGAGTAAGAAGCCAAAAGAGAGTTCCAGGAGTAAGAAGCTAGAAGAGAGTTCCAGGAGTAAGGAGCCAAAAGAGAGTTCCAGGAGTAAGGAGCCAAAAGAGAGTTCCAGGAGTAAGGAGCTAGAAGAGAGTTCCAGGAGTAAGAAGCTAGAAGAGAGTTCCAGGAGTAAGAGCTAGAAGAGAGTTCCAGGAGTAAGAAGCCAGAAGAGAGTTCCAGGAGTAAGAAGTGTGATGGAAGAAACTGTTAGCATAGAACTTATGGTTACATCTAACAATTTTGACTGTAAAATGATGAGACCTAACTGCCAATCTAGTATGGCACTAAAAAATGGAAAGTTGAGGTGCCAAAATGGAAAGCTCATAAGAAAAATTGATGTCAAAATATTTATAGAAAAGACACAGGAGAGCTATGTTATGGTGGTAGGAAACTGACTGAAGCTGAAATGTCAGGACCAATAAATAATAAAGAAATCAGTGGAAAACCATGATTGCTTTCATCCTAAAGGGACATAATATAAAAAAGAGACTTATAATTATTTAATTTTTATGTAAGTTTAAAAAAAAAAAAATTGTATGTATTTTATTATAAACTCATGATGAACAATGTGGGAAAGGGCTTTCACCCAAGAGAGAAGTTGGTAGCAAAGAACTTAAAATAGTGAGCTAATTCAATATCTTATAGCTTCATTACAACTTGAAGACAGCTCCAGAATAGAAATAATTCCAAGAGCATCCCAAACAATGGCACTTATCTTGTGGTAGCTTCTTCAAAACACAAAGAATGAGAACGAGTGACTAAACAAGTTCTGTTTTATTGAACATAAAATTTTCCATAATGGTCAAATAGACAAGTCATTCATTTTCTGTTAAAATACCAAAATTTTGAATTAGTACAAATTCAAGCATTCCACTGAAAATTAAGACATTCCCTGAGGTTTATCATTGTTATTTTGTTCCTATGACTTTTTCGAGAACACAAAAGAAAAATAACCTAGTGTGTATCCTATATTCTATGTACAGAGTTGGAAAATGGTTACATTTTTGCCTCTGAGAGATGCTTACAAAAATGTTGTAAAAATGTATAATATTTTTAAAAAATGATAAATAAATAAAATTTAAAAGTCACAATTATTATCCAAACTTTTCCTTGAAAATTGAGTTTTGGTGAAGTTGAATTTACAGAATTAAAAACTGACAAACATCCAAAAAAGCAGAAACAAAAAACACAAATAAAGCGTAATGACAAAAACAAAAATGAAAAAATCTGACAAGAAATAAAAAAAAAAAATAACCACGCCATGAAAAAAAAAAAAACTAACATAGAGAAGAAACAGAAAAACTAACAATGAAAAGAAACAAAAAACAGAGACAAGAAACAACAAAAGAAAAGAAACAGGGGGAAATGAGATGCAAAAAATAGCAAAGGCAAGAAATTAAAAAAAACAAAACAAATACAAGTAAGTTTGGTGGAGAACTAAGACAAGGAACAGAATCAAAAATCAAAGACAAGTAGCAAGGAAAAAATGAAAACAAAGGCAACAAAGAAAAAAGACAACAAAAAAAGACAAAGAAAAAAGACAACAAAAAAAGACAAAGAAAAAAGACAACAAAAAAAGACAAAGAAAAAAGACAGCAAAAAAAGACAAAGAAAAAAGACAACAAAAAAAGACAAAGAAAAAAGACAACAAAAAAAGACAAAGAAAAAAGACAACAAAAAAAAACAAACAAAAAGCACAGAAACAAAACAAAAAATTAAAAACAAAAATAGACAACCACTATCTATATTGTTATTATTTGATGAATTATTCAACCCTGGCCTGCTCAACTTTATTTTATTATTTGTGCTTGATCAACATTTGATATTATAATGGTTTGGAGTGACTCCTGCCTGTCATCAAGAGGCTTTGTCATTTTAAACATTTATTGTGGTGGATTCTCTCTCTTTTCCTGCCTTTTCCTCTATCAATCTCACCTTTCTCTTGTTTACAGTTGTTCTGACCTTCAAGCCAGATGGAATTTGATTTGGGTCCTGACCCCTGCAGAGGAATTTCAGTTAGTTGGATACCCAGGCCAGCTTATGGGAAAGCTTCCCCAACTCCCTAAATTTTCTCTCTTCTCTTCTTATCATTTCTAGTCTGTACTGATTTTACACAGGGATTGCCTTATATTTTGACATGTCTGTATTCACTAAGCTAATCAGTCTCACCTTAAGATACTTGTTCAAGTATCTATATTATTATTAAAAACAAAAGGTTAGGAAGGAAATTCCCATCAATACTAGAAAGAATAATGAGTGGACTTGAGAAATCCATTTTCCTGAAAAAGATTTTGAAAGAAAAAGATTTTAAAAATTCCAATTATCATTAACTGTTCAGTCTATGAATACTGAATATTCCCTTATAAGGAAATGGAAAATTATAAAATTATATTCCCTTATAAGGAAAAGGAAATTTCACTATTACCATTCCTGCAGGTTAATTATGACTTTTCTTGGTACAGAAAATGCCCAAGTAACATAGTCCATATCTCCTCAAAAAGTGCCAGGTTAATTGCAACTTAAAACTTTTTATTGTGAAAAAATTAGTATAAAACCATTTGTTATCACGTTTTATCTCTCAACTTCAGACAACACTGAGTTGCTTTTTTGTAAAAAATCTTCATGAAACCAAAGCAGGAGTAGATTGCAGATTATCAGAGACAATGTTAATTGAGCTTAAGATATTTGTTTTTATAATTTGTACAATAATTCATACTAGAAATACCTGTTAAAATTTCACACTTTTCCAATTTTAATTTTCCAATGAATCTTAATTCTTTAGTTAATGATCAAATAAGCTCCTTGACCGTAAAATACAAGTGGAAATTGCCCCTGTTGCATCATTAAATATTTGAGCTTAATAAGTTTAACAAAATATTTCAATAACAATGTATGAATGCAGGTGATTATTTAAAGAAGTGGGTACAAATGAAAAGATACAAAGTGGACAAGCTTTCCATTTCACTGAAGCAGAAATTAAAAACATGAGAGTATTATCACCTCCTCTATTTCCTTTCTTTTTCTCACTAAAACTAAACAGCATCTTATCTTTTATATCTTTCCTTGTGATCAAAACAGAATAGTTCATTATTTTAGATTGTAATAATTTTCTTTTGAAGATAATAATGGTTTAGCAATACAAATTTTACCAATTAACCCATAGCAGGGAGGGAGAAAATGCGCAGATTCATACGTTTCCCAAGCGTATCTGCATGTAAGTGAATATAACAAACCCAACAGGAATTGGAACTCAGCTCTCCTATTAACAATTCCGAGCCATTATCCATTACACCACTTGCACATCTAAGCTTACAGCACCTGGTATTCCAAAGCAGTCATGATAACTGAAGTGAAGGAACTGACCAAGCTTGAAGTTGCTTAACTTTACTGATCATACGAGAACTGGTGTTTTTCGAGATGATGTGGCTGTAAGCCGTATAATAATATCATTTGGATACTAAAAATATTTACATTTCTATAAAAATAAATCCCCAGGAAAATAAAATCAGATGAAAAATGTAGAAAAAAAAAAATAGAGAAAAAAACAATGCCTTGAATTGGAAAAATTTCATTAACATAATTTTAATTTATTTTTAAATGATTCAAGTTTTTTTATTTACATTATTTACATACAGACTATTGCCCACATCTTTGTTGCAGTTATCATAACATTTCAACCGCCATGCCCTCCAGCCTTCATCAGGTGTATAACTGAGTAGTACTAAATACGAACTAAATGAGAACTCCTTAGACATGGGCAGTGAAATGAGAATATTCTACCCCTGTCGATTAAATAGTTTGGTTCAAAATTCCCTGTAGGTTACCGAGATCCACATACACCTGATGAAGGCCATTGGTCGAAATGTTGCGATAGCAACAAAGATGAGTTCATTTGCAAATAATGATAACTCCTCCTTCCAGAAATTCAGACAGAAATTAACACTTAGTTGACGACAGAGCCAATCTATTGGCCAGAAAGTTGAAGGATGAAGAAGACAATTGGACCGATCCATTAGCTTGATAATACAAGCCTTGAGATTGGTTGGTATGAAGACCAGCCAGCTAATCAGATTGCTTCTTGCATTTCTTGCACATCTGGGCCTTTCAATGGTGACTTCTATAATAGTTTTGCTATGTTCTGTGATTTTATATAGATTTTTTTTTGTGTTCCAAGTGAGGGCTTGTGGAAAAGGCTCCATCTTCTTGGCACTGAAACTCCAAATAAGGCTCCATCTCTAAAGGGTTAAAATTCTTTATTGGAAAATTGCCTTAAAAATAATTTTAACTTTTTTTCTAAATTTTAAATTCAAGATTAATTAGATTATTTCCTAAAGATTTTAAGATGCAATTAACCTGGCACTTTTTGAGGAGATATGGACTATATTAATTGAGCATTTCCTGTACCAAAAAAAGTCATAATTAACCTACAGGAATGGTAATAGTGAAATTTACCATTTCCTTATAAGGGAATATTCAGTATTTATAGACTGGACAGTTAATGATAATTGGAATTTTTTAAAATCTTTTTCTTTCAAAATCTTTTTCAGGAAAATGAATTTCTCAAGTCCACTCTTATTACTCTTTCTAGTATTGATGGGAATTTCCTTCCTAACCTTTTGTTTAAGATAGTGTGGAAAGTAAACAAGTCTGGTGAATGAAATTGGATAGATGAATGTTCAGAAGCTGTTGATACTTGTGCTGGCACAAAGTCACATGTCATCATGACCGAGTGTTCAAGCATACTGGGCTTATTCAACTACTGATCATGCCAGAAACTGTAACCAAGGTCCACTCAGCATAGTTACAGTATAAAACTGGTCAGCTGTTTTTTTTAATCTTTTTTGAAATACCAATCATGATAATTATATTTTTCCCTCTTTGTTCCATTAAATATACATTTTAATTGGAGTAATAAAATTGTGTAACCCAAAGAAAATTTTTAAATGTGATCATATTTATGTATTGTGTTGTTTGTGCTATGTCAGTTTGATATTTTGGATAACATTCTTCTTCACATGTCATGCTTATCTTTGAAGTATCTTGTTTTCATTCACCAAATAGTTATGAAATATATTTAGTATGTATATGTACCTAAATTTGAAAGAATTTTCTTGATGGTCAGTAGTTTGTGTTTTATGGTAAATGCTTCTTGTATTTGTAATTGTTTGTATAATTTATATGATATAGTATTTTGTGTTGATATGAATTTATTGGACATCTTGTGTTAGTGATATGCAATTTAACACAGTACATTTTATATATATATATATATATATATATATATATATATATATATATATATATATAGAGAAAGAGAGAGAGAGAAATTATTAGGAGGATTTGAATAATCATAACTTATCGAGTCTAGAAGAATCCTCAACAGAATGCAGAAAGCACTGGACAGTCATCTCATCCTATTTTGGGACTCATCAGCAGTGTGCATCCACTACTGAGAGTTGAACCCCGATCCTTACGATGCAAGTGTCATACCCACTAGACCAACAGGTCACAGTGACGAAGAGGTAACGAGCTTTCTGCATTCTGTTGAGGATTCTTCTAGACTCAACGAATTACTTAATTATATATTATATATATATATATAATTATTTATTTAAATATTATAACATAAATTTGTTATAAAATCACTACAAAAATAGCCATTTTGTTTCAACACTTCTGGTGTCTTATCAAGTGATGATGTTGAATGTAGAATAAATGGTTTTAAAAGTTTCAAATTAATTAACGATCCTTCGCTAGGGGTAAATGCTGTACATAAGCTTATATATATATATATATATATAATTATTTTGGGATATTAAAACAATAGAAATCAGCACAGCATAGTGACTGTCAATTTCACATTTCAAGTGATCTTCAAACCATACTTTGTAAGTATTGTTACAAGTGTATGCTAACAAAAACAGTATTTAATAACTTATTAGACATTGACAGATATTTGGCAGTAAATACTAAATATGATATATAGTTTGTGTTCACTTGTGAGAGAATCAAACTCACTGTCTTTCCCGTTGGTTCTTTGATGTTTGCTTTGGCAACAATAATTCTTTCCTTTCCTCCTCTTCTTGTTCTCTTCTCAATCTCTCGTGCTCTTGCCATTCGTCCCACATGAAGAAAACCCAGAGTTAACTATGATTGGAAGATCTGAAACAATTTTTCCCTTTCCCCCATCGGTAATGTCATTTTTATATTCTTTTCAACTGTCGGAAATTTGCATGTTACCAACAAAATCTCGTATTTGCAAGAATGTAATATTCTGAAGGCATGATGGAATAATGGATTGTAGAACCGGAGAGCCAAGTTCAAATTCCAATCAGATCCATTACATTCACTTATGTGCTAATACCCTTGGGAAAGGTATGACTACTCTTCTTCTCCCCTCAGATATGGGTAAATAGCAAGACAAACTGGGTTCTATAGTCTTGTGTGGCAACCAGTCTAGAAGAAGGAAAACTCTGAAATCAAGCCAGCCAGGCTATTTTGCCCATGAAACACCACTTCTACAGTATATGTGGTGCCTCTATGACCCTAATGATTTGGTTTGGTTTATATTGTTTTACATCATATCAACCTCAATGGGTTATTTAATGCCGACAACATTTTTAGGATGGATTTGTATGAATAGAATATGTATTCTTTGGTTTAGATTGGTTTGGTTTATTTTGTTTTATGGCATATCAACCTCAATGGGTTATTTAATACCAACAACATTTTTAGGATAGATTTGTATGAATAGAATATGTATTCTTTGGTTTAGATTGGTTTGGTTTATTTTGTTTTATGGCATATCAACCTCAATGGGTTATTTAATACCAACAACATTTTTAGGATAGATTTGTATGAATAGAATATGTATTCTTTGGTTTAGATTGGTTTGGTTTATTTTGTTTTATGGCATATCAACCTCAATGGGTTATTTAATACCAACAATATTTTTAGGATAGATTTGTATGAATAGAATATGTATTCTTTGGTTTAGATTGGTTTGGTTTAATACTGGCAAAATTTTCATTGTTGGTAATATTTTTTTCCAAAAATCTATTTCCAGTGGATCATTTAATGCCAACAAAATTTTGAAATAAATTCATAGCGATAGTTCGGTTTGGTTTGTTTTACGGTATATCAACCTCAACAGGTTATTTAATGCCAACAAAATTTTTGTTGCTGGTAATATTTTTTTCCTTCATAAATCTATTTTTGGTAATATTTTTTTCTTTAAAAATGTATTGCTGGCAATAATTTAAAAAAAAAAAAAGAAGGATTTTTGGTATTAAAATCTATTTTTACACTTTCATAGTTTTTTGACCCCAGTTTGAGGGTTAACTATTTGCCCATAGCTGGGACCCTAACAGGTACTACCACCCTGGGTCATGGTGGACCTGGGAACACCAGCAATTAAGAGGTGGTTCCATGCTCCTCAAAACCTCCTGATCAGAGGCCCTGCTGTCGGACGTAGTTTATCATCTTACCCAGGACGCCTATGACCCTAATGAATCATGGGATTTATGACCATGAACTTTCTTAAATACTCTCTCTCTTTCTTTGTGGATTTCTTTATATTCAATGCATATGTGAATTCATTGTGCTGGTGGTAAGTCATTTTTTTCTTTAATCATTTCACCCCAAGCAAGGCAGGGGTGCCACTAGTACGCAGGAGGTTACAGAGAGCAAAAATGCGAGAAACGACTGGGTATAGGAGGGATTGAAGAAAGGATAAAAAAATGAATGGCGTTCAAGACAACAGAAGATGGAGATTGACATTGCATTTAAATTTTTGAAGATTTTAGTTATCAGGGAAGCAAGTAACTGGAAGGGAGTTCCACTGTTGGGAAGTTCAAGCAGAGAAAATTTTAGAGTAGAAATGATGGTTGCATTTATCTATTTCAACATTAAAAGGGTGGGACCTAGATGCCAATCTAGTAGCATGTAGTTGGGGCACCAGGGAAAAAAGCTCATCAGAAAATATTTGTAGAAAAGACAGAAACTTACAGGCAAATGTTCAAACTCTGCTCCAATTGAACCACAGTAATATTTATGAAGCGTGCGCACAAGATCTTTCGGGGATTGTACTTCATCATTACAATAAAGAATTCCTTGTACATTGACTGTAGATGAGGTATCGTCTGCTGAGAGTCCATAGCGACTTGGATCAACTTCTGGAACAATGCTACAATAAATTAAGAAGAATTTTATATATATAATCATAAACTGCTTTTTTAATTTATTCATAGGTATTAATAAAAAATAAAAGACACACACACACAAATATATATATATATATATATATATATATATATATATATATATATATATATATATATATATATATATAGCCACTTTTCACTTAACAACCAGGTTCCATTCCAATGAACTGGTCACCAAGTAAGAAGTACTTGACCGCTATTTCCGGCATACTATTTGTGAGTAATGGATTTGTGTCAGTCAGCTTCAGATAACAAAAAAAAAGAAAAAATTTGCCATCAACTCCCATTTTTAAAACTATTCATTATGTATCAAAGGAGTATAGGGAGTAAATAACCAAAACATATTTGCACAAAGTTTTTTTTTTTATTCATGGTAAAAGTATTTTATGAATCAGTGCTGAAAATTTTATTTAAATTGAATAATTCCTTGATTTTTGGTAAATTTAAAAAAAAAAAGGGCTTTTTTTTTTTGTTTTAATTTAGGAAAAAGCACATGTATCTTGGCATACAATACAACTGTTTAGATTTTGTTATTATTAATTTTTTTATTTTATGGAGGTCATAAGTCATTAAACAAGTCATTAAGTGAGGAGTGGCTATATACCGGGCCAGTGTATACTATCCACTAACACCCTTACTGGAAAGAGCCCAAGCCTGATTGGGAGCCCCAGCCAGTGACCCTTGCTATCTTATCAACATTTGTTTCTTCTACCTAAATATTATATATATATATATATATATATATATATATATATATATATATATATATATATATATATGCTACAAATATAGAACAACTGACTATTAAAGGATAAAAATTGATTTAACAAGAATGATTGAATCAAATCAAAAATTTGTCCTGAAATATCTTGTGAAGAAGACCAACATGCCAAACACCTATCCAAAGCAACAGCCCGATTTTCACCATTTTATCCAAAGCTTGACATACACATTTTAGCAATAACTGTTAATATATCAGCAGTTGACCTAGAGAAGTGAAAGCTATATTTCTTGTCTGAAAAAACACCATATGTGGTGTGATGATTAATCATTTTGGAGTTAATTAGAACCTTTAGTACATTACTAAAAAGTAGTAGAAGTCTAAGTAATAAAAAACAGTCTTAGTGAAAATAAGTGATATTATCAACAAAATAACTAATATTTTAATTTATTAAATATATGTTAAAATAAGTTATATTTCATTTATAATAGTAAAATAAGAAAGAAATTCATATATATATATATATATATATATATATATATATATATATATATAAAGGAGTTTGACAAATGGAAAACGTTTGCTTGAAAATAGATCTGATTATGCGTTTTGACATTCAAGGTTTCATCAGATCCCAAAACAAAAGAAATGTGTGTATGTGTTTTTGTGTGTATGCCTAAATAACGGATCATAATACTTTTTCCCTAAGCTTGCATTTCTCATGATTAAAGAAGAAAGAAAATGAGTGACTTTTAAAAAAGATTAAAAACAACTAT
This sequence comes from Acanthosepion esculentum, assembly GCA_964036315.1. NCBI lineage: Eukaryota > Metazoa > Mollusca > Cephalopoda > Sepiida > Sepiidae > Acanthosepion > Acanthosepion esculentum. The sequence continues at coordinate 71,232,524 of OZ038498.1, forward strand.
ATAAATAAAATGCGAATGTCAATGTGTCACACTTCAACTTTACCCCTAGAGGCCATAGCCCAACATGTCATACCATTTTGGAATCAGGCCGACTCTGTGAGCAAATTAAAAACATTCCAGGTCAGATCCGGACACTCAATCCTGAAATTTTACATTTCCAAGCTTTCGTTACTGGGATTGTATTTGGTGATTTTTTTGCGACAAATTTTTTTGTACAATAACAATTTTTATAACTTAGAAATAAATTTGGGAATAATTGAAATTAATTGCGAAATCCTGTGAAAGTCAACCATGGAATAAAAATAATTGTTTGTACAGAAAGTAAGGACCTACGTACATCAAATTATCTTTAAATCAAATAGCGGCAGAAGAATTATCGTTTAACTTTTAAAAGGTAAGCTTAAATATTAATGTAATACTTAAATGTAGTGATCAATTTTTAGTTCTCCTGTAGTTTATTGTTGCCTATTGCACGCGGCAGTAGTTTGCCTCACAAAAAGAAATGTCCGCCAACAGAGGACCAGATTGCAATCAAAAGAGCCAAGGCTGCAGCAAATGAAAACCCAGATCAAACGGCAGCCAGGAGATCTTCCAGTGCTGAGAATATGCAAAGACTTAAGGACTCTCAAACTCCTGAACAAGCTGAAGGCTCAATCAAGAGCTGTCTGCAGGAGGCAGCTCAATTGCCAACCAATAGGGCAGCTTTGAAACTAGTATATATAAATATATGGACTGAAGATTGTGTTTAAAAGAGAAACAGACAGTTGCCACTGGGTTTTAACTTCAATGTCCACTTTTATATTTACATACACTATCTCTGTTATTGAGTACTTTAGCTCATAAATATAGCATACATTAAAACTATATTTTTATCACATATATTATTTTAATTACTACGAATTAAATAAGACATTGTTGAAATTCAGTTCAATGAGCTCCATTCTTAAATTATACTGGTTCAGATGTTTACAGCTAGGACTTCCAATCCTATGCCTATAGAGTTAAATCATCTTCATTTCCTCCATATTCCATTTGTAAGGATGAAGTTCCACCCAGCTTCTTCTCCCCCAAAGAACTGCCACTCTTTAGAACAAACTTCCATGTGGATGCTTCTCTGAACACTACAATCTTAAACCCTTTCACGTCAAGGATCAATTATCATTGATCCTTCTTATCTTCGTAATCTTCACTTCTTAAATTCATATCACACGCCTCACTCAGGAACCCTCTACCTTGAGTGGCTCTCGAGTCTTTCTCATTATTTCACACTAAGTAATCCCCTTGTATCTTAATGGTTTTATTGCCTTGCTTGGGGTAAGATGATTAAGAAAAAAAAAAAAATTCTGATGACTTTTTTTTGTTCATACAACTCGTTTTATTCGAATAAATAGTATGAAAGCTTTACATTAATAAAGAGATTAGGAAATATCCTCATATGATTAGCTGAAGCTGAATAAAAGGAATAAAAACTAACAATTAAAAACTATTAAGGGGAGTGTCTTCACTCTTCCTCAAGGATTCATTTCCGAGAGCCGAGCTAAAAATAAAAATGATGTATTTAGTAACACACACTGAGAATTAAATCAAATTCTCTCATAACAGCAAAGCTACAGATCTAAACATTTTTTAAACAGCACACATTTTATGAAAGTAATTTCTTTAACTACTGTATATACTTGTAGATAGGTTGCACCATTAGTTTGGGGGTTGTCAAAGTGGGTATTTGTAATTGACTCGCAGATAGGGTGCACTATAACCTGAGGAGTTACATGGCCCTTTTTTAATGTAAATATAGCTGATATTTGTTTCTGAAACTCCAAAGTCTCTTTCTGCAGATCTGTTTCCATGTTCTTCTGCATAATCCACCATTTTCAACTTAAAACCTACTTCATAAAACTTTCTCTTACTCATGATTAGGGTTTGCAATTATTAAAATTTGTAAACTACTGGTACCAGTAAAAATCAGAGTTTTGTATACCAGTAAATGACTATTCCACACTGAATAACTGTAAGCAAAATTGTGATTACTTATAAGTGCGTGGTAATTACATATTAAGTGCAGGCCTGCTCTTTTTAGACAAAAATTTGGATATTGGTCATCGCTTCAGTCCTAAAATCTCTTGAAAATGATAGTCTTTGTAATAAATCAGATAAATGGTAAATATGAGCGGTGCAGATCGAGTGCTTTTATTTGATGCAGTACTGTTGGAAGAGGCAATTGTGTAAAATCAAAATGTCAGGAAAAATTTGTTTTCTTCCTTGCTCAAGCCCAGGGTACTCACCTTGACTACTGATATGTTTCCATCTACTTCAGATTCCCTACAATGTCGAGTAGATAGGTCACACACCTGATTTTTAATAAAATTTTGGTGTAGAATAGTGTGCCCTATCCTAAAAAAGTATATAGTTTTTCTCTATATTCATACCAGGTCTGGCCTAGGAGACGATTACATCTAAAGTTTAATCCTCATTTGGTGCTCCATACTTGTCAACTTGTGCCAGACTAAACTAAATTTTTATAGATATCTACATTTATTTAGCACAGTATAGTTTATTACAACATTTATTTTTTTATTTCTAATTGATATGTACTGCACAATAGCACAATGTCTTCAAGTACATTTATCATGTAGACAAAAGTGACAGACCTCAGCATAATACTACACCTTGTCACCATTTTTCATGTTGGAAACAGTAGAGACTTATTTACTCTTAGCGTCTTGTGCCACATAATACTAAACTTTGTCCTCAATGCATTTATTATGGAGACACGACCTACAACTAAAGGTAGTGCAAGACTGACCACTTTCTGTTCAAAATTACATTATTTTCAGTTTCTTAAATATTGCTTGGACAAATGATTGATTTATTTACTATGGCTTATCAACCCTTTGCAGGTTATTTAAAGCCAGAAAATAGTTTTTAGACTGTAAGATTTTTTTTCCTTCTAGATAATAATTGAGGAGACTTCAGCTAACATAAATATGGTTCTGCAGAGTGATGCTGAGAATATCTTGGACAGAGCATGTGAGCAACAAGGAAGTTTTAAGGAAAATGGAAACAAAAAGGATCCTTAAAATCAGAAAAAGAGTTTAAATTTCTGAGATTTATGAGAAAGGGGGGCTTGGAGAACTTGACACTCATAAGAAGACAAAAGGGGCAGAGGGAAATAGTAATATGTTTAATGAGTGTGTGTAAATGGATGGTAGAATAGCAACTGGGAAGGATAGTTAGGAGAAAAAAAAGAATATGATGTTTGGTCATTTGGTCCGATTTAAGGAAGTGGGTTTGCCAAGAACTTTTCAGTACCCCTTGTATACATCCCATCTCCTATTTAGTTATAGGTCATCTCATGAGAATGTTAAAAGTTTTAAAAGCTTTACTTTTGCCACTTTTAACCTGATAATTGTTTTGCATTAAAGCCTGTTTTTGTAGATCCTAAAAAGGTTTTAATGAAAGTTTTTGAAATTGAAGTAAAATAAAATAGAAAGACAATATTTACAAAGTATGAAGATTTAAAAACAAAAAAAAGCAGAATTCATTACATTTCCAAGCAATATAAACAAGAATGTTATAATAGGCATATTTCAACACTGAAACTTTTGTCCAATACATTCCAGGAATGCTGTTGATTTCATGAAAACAAAGGATGTCAAATTTTTGGTGCCTAATTCAACTCCTCAAATAAGTTTGAAGCCGAGATCCAAAACACTGGTCATGGTTTTGGTCTCTTAACAAACACCATACAAAAATATTTTATTTAAGTTAGAAATTTATATGAAGTTACTACAATGGTTTTGTTTTGTTTTGTTTTACGGCATATCAACCTCGATGGGTTATGTAATGCCGACAAAATTTTTTATTGCTGGTAATATTTTCTTTTATCAAAAATCTATTTCTGGTAATATTTTTCCTTTAAAAATGTATTGCTGGTAATAATTTTTTTTTTTTTTTACCAAAAATTTATTGCTGGTAATAGTTTTTTTTTCTTCAAAAATGTATTGCTGGTAATAGTTTTTTTTTCTTCAAAAATTTATTGCTGGTAATAGTTTTTTTTTTACAAAATATTTCTGGTATTAAAAACTATTTTTACACTTTCATAGTGTTTTTACCCCAATTTCAGAGTTAACTATTTGCCCATAGCTGGGACCCTAACAGGTGTTACCATCCTGGGTCATGGTGGATCTGGGAACACCAGCGATTAAGAGGTGGTTTCACGCTCCTCAAAACCTCCTGATCAGAGGCCTTGCTGCTGGACGTAGTTTATCGTCTTACCCAGGACAGTTACTACAATGATATTCATAGCTGCATATTGTATTTGTTTAGTTTCATTGTTTTAAACTGTAATTTTCAATTTTTAGTAGTAATACAATAAGCAGCTTTCAAACCCCAGATTACACACAAAATTGTGAAATGTCTGGTGAGACATGGGAAACATGATAAATGAACTGAGTGCAGAACATGTTCAAATTCAAGAAACTGTTGGCTCAAGTATCAAATACAGAGCCACTACAAAGTCTGATAGAGGTCAACATTATTAAAAAAGCTTTTAAAGGTGCTTTTCATAGCATATTGCAAAATGTAAAATAAACAAAAATAAGTAAAATAAACAATAAATAAGTAAATAAATGAAGTAAATAATAAACAAATTAACAAACTATGAACGCACAGATAAACACAAGAAAACATAGTAATAACAACCAACAATAAATAAAAAATAAATTAACAAACAACACTATAAACAGCCAAAAAACTGCATTTGGATCCACAATAGCTCCTAGAATAATTCAAAATGACAGTTACTGCCCACCTAAATAACCATTATAATAATACAATGGACTACTCACAATGCATCACTGACCTGTATATATAAATAGCCAAGTAAAAACACAAGACACATGACATGAAAATTGCAATTAAACATGAAACAGACTCGCCTCTGGGTGTTGACTACAATGTCCACTTTTATATTTATACACACTCTATTCTTGATATTGAGCATTTTAAGCCATAAATATAGTATAACTTAAAATTATATATGTGTGTGTGTGTGTGTTTGTTTGTTTGTGTGTCCTTAGTGTTAGGCAGGATCATCTCTTCACTAATAGTGAGTTAAAGACCAAAAATGATGCTCTCGGTGCAGACACATTTGATGATGTGATAGCCTTTAATAATTGCTTCTGTTTTTCGTGCTCATGTTCTTTTCTTTCAAAAAAATCCAAGGACTTGTCTTTTAATGCTGGATACTTGGTCTCTGTGTGTTGTGGCAGTTTTGAAGGATTCATGGCCTCATTGGATAGCTGGTCTCCACATATTAAACAGAGGCATGTGAATCATCTGTTGCGATGAACCCGTAATTTAAGTAGGATGCCTGGTATTACCTTTTAAATGCAGCTTTCTTTTATTTAACAGTCGTACAGTCTTCTGCCATCTCATCATTTGGTCTTTGTCTGTTTTCAAAGAAGCTCTTCAGGAAGGTAAGTTTTCTACTTATTTTTGCCAGGGTTGGATTGTAGGTTTCTGTACAAAAAAAGAAAAACTGACTGGGACAAGAGTGGAAAAGAGGCACAGATGGAAGTGGTCATTTTTCAAAATAAAACATCCAGTAGACCGCAATAGTCAATAAAATGGAAAAAACGTTTTTCTTTCTGTGCCAGTACCAGACTGCTGCTGTAGATCAGTGGTTCCCAACCTTTTTGAGCTCATGGCCCACTTTAAACACAGAATTTTTCTGTGGCCCATTAAATTATTATAATGTAAAAATTCATTCCATTTTACATAAAATATATCCAGTTATAAAATTTCTGTGGCCCACCTGAATTTGCCGTAGGTTGGGAAACACTGCTCTAAATGACCAGAACCTGACAAGTGATTTCTCCTCAGATCTAGCTTTAACAGCTCAGTGGCGGGGGGGGGGGGGGTGTTAACTGTCTGATTACAATGCCTTGAAAACTGTTCAATCATCACTGAGCAGACTTTGTATTTTCACCTATTGCAAGGAATGGGGGTTCTCTCAGTGAAGCTCTGTGCCTTGGGACTTATGCATGAGTCAGACCTCAAGTGGAACTCTTACATACGATCCATCACTTAAAAAAAAAAAGTTCCGTTCCCTGTACCAGTCCAGTAAGTACCTTACTCCTGCTATCTTTTACTTTTATAAGATCAAGCCGAAAATGGAGTAATGCAGTTATATATGGGTAGGAGCTGCTCAGTCCTCACTTTCCAGTCTCGATAAAGTCCAAAAGGTTTATGGAGCCCTTGTGGGTGATGGATTATTTTCCATTTTTTATAATCCCTTTCTCACGGGCAAAATGTTGCAAACCTCTCACTTCTCTATTGCTATTTCTATGGAAAGTGCTCAGATGAACTACATTCCTTAGTTCCACCAGTTCTAACCTTCATGACCAAGAGGCACTATACCATGTAAATTGTAGTGAACCACCGTCATTTCCTTCGGTGAGATGTAATTTACACTTGAGCAGTTTCTTCCTATGAACCACTGCTTTCTGGAATTGACACCCAAGTGGATGCTTCCCCAGTTACTACAATCTTAACCTGTTTAGGTCTAGGATTAACAGTCATCTTCTTCAAATATTCTCCATAAACTGTGCTACTTACTCTGTAACTATCAGTCTTTAGTGGCTCTTGGACCTTGTAGAAGATGAATATTATTGTATTAAAAAAACTAAAAAAAAAACTAAAAAAAGAAGGATATAAGTGTAGGGTGCCCACGTAAGGATTGAACTCAGAAATTATAGTCTACTGGACTAGACCATTTAACCTTTATCTCTCAGCGTATAGAAGCTAACAAAATTATCAACACAACTACTACTTCTGATTATTATTAATATTACTAATCAACTTGTGATTGCAGCTAAACATAACTTTTAATGTACATGCTCCTAATTCAATTCTGTTGAGAAAAAACATCTTGCGGTATTCCAGCTCTGAAGACCATAAAATTGATGATATTGCATGATGTAACTGTTTCACACAAACACTTTTTTCGATGTTTGTCAAAATAACAGTGCATCAAAAGTGACAGAGTCTTTATAGGAAATAGTTGATTAGAAAGGTTTGTGTTAGTTGCTATAAAAAAAAAAAAAAAAAAAAAAAAAACTTAAGACACTTTGGTAAAAATGTTTCAACTAACAAACACCAATAGTACTACAATAGTTCACACACACACAAAGTCAACGACTTGGGCGTCATGCATAGATGGGTTAATATTTCATTGTGATGCTTAAATATTGTTAAAATATTTATTCTTAGACAATGAAATATGCATTCTTAAAGTATTTTGTGATTTAGATCTCTGCTAAACAATTTTGTAATTGATACACTTGTAAAATAGATTTTATTCAGTTTTTTTTTTTAAGTCTTTAATACTTCTGCTGCTGTGTATGTATTTATGAATCTTACATTGCTTGCTATTGACACACATATATATATATATATATATATATATATATATATATATATTCAAGACACTGTGAAATGTTGGTCCTTAATGTTTGTGTTATGAACTAGAACTACTGCTTAGAGCTATTTCCAATATACAGGGTGCAATGAAGAAACTGCCATCTTAGTTACGCAAAAATAAAAGTAACACAGGTATCTCATTTTAACACATATATATCTTGAAATACTAAAGAGTAAATTTATTCAATAAAATCGCCATTGCTTTCAACCACAGACTCCAGATTACTTCAGAATCTGCAACTCTTTTGGACAGTCTCCTTGATTAAGTTGGTGAATGCTGCCATAATCCTTGCCTTCCATTCATCTTTGTTTTGAGTTTTGTTGGTCTCTTGCTCAACTGCACCCCACACATAATAATCAAGGGGGTTACAGTTTGGGGAGTTAGGTGACGAGATGTTAGGGGGGATCTGGTTCACACTCTTTCCTGATCTTTTGAACAGAGTAGAGGTTCATCCCTTGTTTCCTGTCCCTTTTAAAGTATACTTCCACTCTTTACTTCTAACATCTGTGTCTGAACTCTGATATTTTATTTGATAATCTTATGCTGATACAACTCCACACAGTAACCCTCTACTTTGTGTGGCCCTTGGGCCTTGTATTAGGTGAACATTAGAAAGTTGTGACACACATTTTTATATTTTAAAGCAACGAAAGTTTCTTCAGACAAAAATTTAAGTGATTTTCATTTAAAAGAAAAAAAGAAAGTAATCTTGTTTTTTTATCATTTAAATGGGTCGTAAAAGTTTATTTCAGAATGCTTGGTTTTACCTATACATGTATAAACTTGTGAGATCCATATTCACACATACAGAAGCAGTAGTGGATAAGCACACCATGACTCATTAAAAGTCACTGTTACTTGTTAGTTATTCTATGAAATACGAGCTTATGATAAAGTCAACCCATTCCAGCGAATACCAATAAATCCCGATGACCAATTGTTTTAACTGTGAATTCTCAGTGAAGACAAGTATACAGCATAAAACTTGGTATATTCAAGCCAGAGTATAAAATGATATGACTAAATGCTGTAATGTCTGATATTGAGAAAAGAAGTAATTCTGCAATACTCAGATGAATGATTATCATTTCAAGAGTTGTTTGGAAAAACAATCCCTACCCTTTTTGCTACCATCATAATGCTTTGGCCTATCCATTCTATAGCCTTCTTTAATTCTCAGACAAATCATTATCATTTTAAAAATTGTTCAAACTTGATCTCGTTCTTTTTCTTCCTTTTATTCTAACCACATATCAGCTACTCTAATCTATGGCCTGAACATCGAATATTTAAACCAATAATTAATTCTGAGGTTATCATGTTTGGTATCACTGGAAAGAGTATTTTATGTAGATTAACTGACCAAAACATTTGCACACAATAAAATTATCTATGAAAATGATGACTGTTTTCAATTCTATAATAAAATTTAGTCTAGGGTCAAACATTATCTATCCTACATATCCTCATAATATGCACTTCTTTCACTTACATACATCCAACAAATTCAGTAACCTTCCATCTTGAGTGGCTCTTGGGTCTTGTATTGTGTCAATATTTAATAAAATAAAATGCTTTGGCTTATCCATTCTATGAACTTCTGTTGTTGCAGGACATCACCTCTTTTGTTGCACGGTAAGGAAGTTTGTCAGTAAATATTTAATGGCTCCTGAGTCATTTGTCCCACAAACAATATTTGGCAGACTCATGCAAGTCCTGGTAAAAATAAGAAACACAACATTGATTTTAAACAAACAATGCATGTATTAACAAAAATAAATTATACTAATGTACACACAGTTGAAAAGAAACGACATTAAAAACTTAGCTATTAAGAATGTGTTTGTTTGTATGTGTGTTACACACGTGTGTATGTGTGCATGTGTGTGAGAGTTCAGTTGCCAGTGGACCAAGGAAGATGAACATGCCCCAGCAGGGATGACTTTATCCACATTCTGATATATATCTTGAAGAAAGAGGAAGGAAATATTTGTCTTTTTATAGACTGAAACAGTGCGACCTAACAAGCATTTTGGCAAAGACAATTGGAGAAACACGCTAATTCTCAAATGATTCATTATCATTCTAAGAGTTTTTCAAACTTTATCTCTATTTTTTTTTTTGTTGCCACCACATCTCAGCTAATCTATGAACTTCTTTAGGTATATAAGAAGAGAGTGTCTCTTTTTGTAGGCAGAGTGCTATGGGACTTCAGTGGAGAACCCAGTTGGAGATTTAAGGCAAAGAGAGAAGTGTGTTAATATATACTCTACATTAGAAAAGAATTCAAATAATCAAAATAAATTGTAAGACAAATTAAACCCTTCTCTTGGACAAGAGGTCAAGCTGTATGTTTATATAACTACTGATCATCTATGTACCATGTCCCTTCAGGACATGGGCAATCATGGCTCTCCGCAACTTCCTTTCCTGTGTAGCTCTTAGTAAAGTTTGTCTTTTTCCTAATCCCTGTTCTGCCAACTATTTACACAAAGCTTGTTAGGTAGGTTATGCACTGCTTTCCTTTGTCCATTTTGCCTTCAATATGTCCTGTGAGTGTCAAAGTGCCCTTTCCTTATCATGTGACCTAGAAATTTCAACTGTCTCTTTCTGAAGTTAAGTATGTGTCCATTTTCTCTAAAATTTTGTCATTGCTCATATGTTCAGTCCATGATATTCGCAGCATTCCTCTGCAGAACTACATTTCTTTGATTCAAGTTTCTTTTTCATCTGTGAGGAGATTATCCAGCATTCAATGCCATATAGGAAATCTGATATTACCCTTTTCTGGTTTCTAATGAAATTTTCCCCGTTTCTTAATACTTTGCTTTGCTTTTGGAAGGCATCTTTCACTAATATAATGCATCTTTCAGATTTTGGAGTTGCACTTTCCATCCTCTATTAAAAAAACTCCCCAAAAATTGAAATTTTTGTACTTGCCTGATGTTGATGACTCCAGTTTTATAATTTACATGTTTAGTTATTCCTTTTTCTAATCATAGTAAATATTAAAAAGTAAATGCTGAAGTTTTTATGTATATTTAATATTTGAACAAATATATGTACAGTGTAACCCGGATATAAGAGAGTTGTCGGGACCAGAGAAGAAGTATCTTATATCCGGGTTTCTCTTATATCCGGGTTTGGTCTATTATATATACATTAACACAGGCTCTAATTTGGGACCAGAGAAAATCTCTCTTATATCCAGGTTTCTCTTATATCCGGGTTACACTGTACACACCAATACACACACACACACACACATCGGAGTGTGCAGAAAAGTTTTCAGCTTGACCCACTTTCCAAAATTACCAAACAAAATTTTAAAGAGAATGCCTTCTTTCTCTTTTAGTACCTTCTCATGCATGTGTGACTTTTTTTTTTAATACCGTTATAATGTCTTTGATCAGCACTAAATATAACCCCTGTCTGAGACTTGAATATCATATGGAGGGGGGTCACTTTGTTGAAGGTGGCTTGCATTTGATGCAATAAATTTTGCTTCACCAGGATGTGTGGCTTAGTGGATTCAGCTATGTTATGTTTATTCACGAGGAATTCAAGAGCTGCAGAATTTTTTCTTGGCCTGGGTGAGAATCCAATTGACCATTTACTCAACATTGGTCGATCCAGCTGAAAAGAGTAAACATGTCAACTGGAAGAAAATAAAACTGTTGCAATGTTATGAACAATTAGGAGGTGAGACGTAAATAGTGCAACATATATGAGACTGCTTCATCTCAACCATCCTTTCTCTACCCTTGAAGTACTGAGAGACATCTTAACAGTGAATTACATTTACTGTGGACTAATACTTTTTTTAATGCATAATGTTGGAACAGTAATGGTGGCATCTCCAACTGACCCCCAACTTGCTGCCTATAAAACTCCTATTGCCATGCACCTTCAATTCGTGTGCATAAGTATTCCATTTATATAGAGTTCTGTTCAGGAAATAAACAAGATTAATTAGCATCTCAAACAAAGAACCTTCTATAAGTAAATCAGATGGCTGGCTTCAAAGTGTTTTTTCAGTTATAGCCTGGATTTTTAAGTTTTCAAAATTACATTGAAATTAATGTAGATACAATGAATAGGTCTCTAAATAAACAAACCCTAGATTGACTGAAAATCCTGTGAACTTTTGGTATGTCATTCTAACCTCCTTGGGGTTATAGAGTTGGTTCATAGGTGTCAGTTATACTGAATCTTATTAAATCTTAGTTTAATTTGAGTTCATACACTTCTAAGGCCCTCCTTATAGTTATTTTATGGGTTCAATTTTTTTTCCTCTTGGAAACCAATCCAAATAACCACTTGTCCATATTTTTCTCCTAATATCTCTACTCCTTCACTCAGAATTATCAAGTCTCTCAATAGGTCATCACTAACCACTTTCCATGCACAAGTATGACTCAACCAGGACCACTACTCTCTTATACTGTCAGAGGAGTCTACTACAAAGAGATTATGAATTGCCAAGATCTATATAATTGACTCCTCTAATAACATAGAGGGGAAAAAAAACTTAAAAAGTGCACAATTCGTTATTGTTATATTCTAAGCATGAAATAAGGCTGAAACTTAAGAATTTGATAAGTATGGACAGGTTCAGCAAAATTACGTGATGCTTAATAAGAAAAAAGACAAAAAAGCAAAATGTATGCATATATTGTTCTCATTTATAGCAGTGGGGGAGAGCAAGGTTTTTTTTTTTTTTAACAAATCTTTCCTGTTTCTTAACCCCTTGCTTTTGGAAGGCATCATTCATTATCTCAATGCTCCTTTGAAATTAAATTTTAAGTTAATAGTCAGCCATATCACACCATATATCACCAGTTCTCATATGATCACTGAGGTTAGGCAACGTCGAGCCTGCTCAATACCTAAATGGGTGACTGCTTGAGAATACCAGGTGTTGCATACTTGGATGTATAGGTGGTGTAATGGATTGAAATTGTTAATTGGAGATCAGAGTTCCAATTCCAGTTGTATTTGTTATATTCACTTATGTGCAAATACATTTGGGAAAGGTATGAATCCACCACTTCTCCTCTCCCCAGCTATGGGTTAATTAGTAAGACTTTTATCACTAAATCATTATTATTTCTAATAAACAAATAAAAAAATTATATATATATATATATATATATATATATATATATATATATATATATATATATATATATATATATATATATAATGCAATCTAGCTATGGTTTAATTAGTAAATCATTATCTCCCTAAAAATTCTTATAATCTAAAAAATTTTCTTTCAGGCTTTCTGCAAAAGATTGACATGCCATGAAAAACAAATCAATCGGAATAGTCAGAATATGTATATATATATATATATATATATATATATATATATATATATATATAAAAACAGAGCAAGAAAAAATTATTTTATAAGTATAGGTACCTCAAAAAAAAAAGAAAAAAAAAAAAAAGAAAGAAAACAAATAAAAGCCATATTTTTTTTTTTTTTAAAGATGGGGTAGGTGTTTTATAATGTATTGACCGATTTATTGACAGTCTGATACTTGGGAAATTTAAGTAAGGGAGACATAATTGAAAAGAAAATTACATGACAAATAAAATGTGAATGCTTTATATATATATATATATATATATATATATATATATATATATATTATATATATATATATATATAATTTTTTAACTACCCAGTAATCTTTAAAATTTTAAATATTCTAAGTATTATAATATTTTATTGAATTTTAGGTATTTTGGCTTCATAGCCTTACTTCAGAATACACTTGTTTAGGAAATTTCCAATAAATTTAAAATTTATTTTAGGTACTTTTCTTATTTTCTGATGTGTATGAACATTGATATTTTCAAAAGCCAATGTTTATAGATTTTTAGAAAATTCAAAATTATTTTTCAAATACTGAGGGATATTGAAATGTAGTCAGCCTTTCCATTTATGGTTTGTAAATAGTTTTAATTTAATAACAATATTACTTGACCATTACAAACTAATACAGAATTTTAAAAGATTGAAAAGTTCATAAAAAAAAAAAAATGAAACAATTTAAGATAATAGCATTCATAATGTAATGGTCAATGGAGTGGGGTAACATGTTAAAAAAAATATTTTTACAAAGATTTTCTAAAAAAGAAATATTTAAAAAATAATTTCTGAATAAATTGTGAAAGTTTCATTAAAATCTGACAATTATCTGGTTTTTGCAATAACTTCCAAATCAATGCATTTTTTTTTACTGCTCAAATTTCATGTACAAATTTACATTTTCATTAAATTTCATTTACACTCAAATCAAATTTAAAGTCCTGTGTTGATTTTTAACCAAAATTTCCAAGGATCTAAAAAAGATTAAAAAAAAACTTTTTACATCAAAAAATCCTTTGATCTTTCCTCTTAATAATGATACAAACTTTTTAATAACATTTGCTTTTGTTATGTTTTGGGCATTTTTCTTCTTTTTTTTTATCATGTATCCTTTTTTAACAAATTTTGGAGGTACCTATATAAGTACAATACAACTGCATTCGCAAATTAATAATGAATATACTAATATTAAAATGTAGTCATTAAATGTCTATGATCTCCAGATAAAAAAAAAAAAATTATGTAAAACATTAACCTCAGAGGCATGCCTCAAAGATACAAGAGTACACTTAGCCTTCCACCCCCTCTCACAGAAGTATTTGTAATAGCCTATTTTTATTGAGTGTTGGTCTTTGCATGAGAATGTGAAATTTAGGTTGGAAGGAAAAATGTTATGAATTTTTATCCTACAACCTAAATTTCACCTTTCACTTTAATAAGTGACTTTGGTAGGAAGAAAAGTGGGTAGGAAAAATTGTCAGAACAAATAAATAGGAAATATTTTTCATAAAATTAATAAAAGTCATATTTAATTTATAATAATTAAGAAATATTTTAATGAATTAAATATTGACAATGTCTTATTTAATCTATGGTAATTGAAGTAATATTTTAATTAACTAGTATATTATGACTTTCCTTGCATGACTTTTTTTCCAGTCACTGAATGTTATGATTTTCTAAGTGTAGCTTAGATGTGGCACAAGGTTGAAAGTATGGAGCACCCAGTGAGGCTCGAACTCACTACTCAGTCATAATTGTTCTAGCAAGACATGATTGCTAACCATTACACCACACCAAGATACCCCAGTCAGTGAATATTATTTATAGAGTTAGAAAGATTTATTTTGGCTTTTAATATATGTATTCTGTTTTGAAAATCAGGAAAAAAAATAACTGTCCACGATTAGGAATTAGGATAATTGTTATTGACAGAACTGTAAAATGTATTTTATTAAATAGAAAAGATAGGAAATATCTTAAGTCTCTTGGTGAGATCTTTTTGGTGTTGGATAATTTGTTTGACGTTAGGTGGAAACTTAAAGGAACTTGTTGAAATTATTCATGTTCCAAGTACTATCTGAATAAAATGTCAGAAATAAACATATAAGCAAATTTATGGTACCCTTTCTAATTTCAACACTACAACAGTACTCTGTGAATCCAACTGCCAAAAAATGATTAAAAATACTGGAAGCTCTTTACATCAAAGGTTGGCAATCCACAATCAATAAAATTTATTTAAACAGGTACAAAATTGTTATGGTCATTTTAGCAACAATCTATTTCACGGTCATAGAGTGTGAAGAGATGTCAATTTCAAACTGACTAAAAACAAAAATGCTATGCAGGTTATCTCTCAACTTCTCACCTTTTCTTGGAAATACCAAAATTACTGGGATTGATTGCTTTTTGATGGCTTATCAATCTTTGTCGGTTATTTAAAGCTAAAACTTATTCTGAATTGTAAAAACTAATTTTTTTTGCGAGTGAACATTGCATTAACAACTGTTTTTAGTATAACAATGATTTTTCTAGCTACAAGTCCTACTATTTAACCCATAGCTGGGGAGAGAAGAGATGGATTCATACATTTCCCAAGGATATTTGCATGTAAGTGAATGTAACCAACCTGACTGGAATTAAAACTAAGCTCTTCAATGTCTCATTCTATCCTGCTAGCCATTAAAACACCAACACATCCTCTAAGTTAATGAAAATACGAAATTTTGGCAAATTCCTTTACAATTTATGGACATGACTTACAACTTATTTAACACCAGGAGTAACTCATTAAAAGTGTTAATAGTCATTCTATTTAATAAAACATGTTTAAACAAAGGACTGCTACCTAAATATACGATGTTTAAATGTGATAGTATATATTATCAATGTACATAGGTATTTATGAATCTGAGCTTAGTCCAAGGCAGAGCCTAAGTATGAGATACCCAGTAAAGAGCAAACATTACATAAATCAACTTGTTAACAATTACCACTATGTAACTGACTAGGTCAACCATGGGGACACCCTCAAGGATCATCACAGGAGTTTCAGTTGTGCAAAGTGGTAATCTATGTGTTTCCAGGACTCAGAAATAATTAGGTATCATCTATTGTCCAGTAGAATGATCTTTTTCATGACATTATTGCAATTCAATGCTAAATATCTGGTCTATTGACCACATCCAACTGCTGATGTTTTCACCAACACTATGCATAGTGCTCTTAGATAATACCAAAATATCATACATCATCTGCTGTTGTAGTGTCCATCACAGAAACTGACTCCAGGAACTCCTCAGTGACAGTCAAAGTCTCATCTACACCACAAATGAATATGGCCAGTTGTCTGCCAGTGTTTCTTGTCAGGCTAAGAAAAGGAAAGACCCAACATTCTAAAAGCTAATATACTGTGAAACAACTCACATTAAATATCAGTCATCTCAGGAGATGATATTTTGAAGTGTGTATAAAAAAAGTATTTTATTTATATACAAAATATAAATATCTGATACATTCTTTTTTTGGTGCAGTCAAACTATATATAATTGTTTTACACATGTCATTTTGGATAAAAAAAAAAAGAAACTAACATAAATCTTGAACAGATTATCGAAAATTTTGATCTTGATGTAAAACATCATATTTTAAAATTGGAAAAATCTAATAAAAATTAGACAGACCAGACATTGTAAGTTAAATTTAACAAAACTTTTTAGGGTTCAGTTGAGTCAATTAGGGTCATTGAGTCATTCAACAAGGGTCTGACCATCACCAACACAGATTTTTTTTTATTTACAAATTTGGTACACTTATAAAGTTTCATGGTACAAATTGAATGGCACCTATTTGACATCTCTAGGTCAAAGGGTTCCCCAAGATATGACCCTTTGACCTTTGCCAAAAAGGTGAATTTTGGAAAATAGGCACAAAATTTAAATATCAATATCTCAGTTGTTTTTTTTTTCACCTAAATTATAAATTTTAAAGTATTTGTATAGGTCTAAAAGGTAATCTATCTATTTGTTTAAAGGTCAAATAAGATAATTTGACCTTGACCTTAATCCTTGACAGTTAATTTCTCAAAAAGCCTATTTTCTTTTTTTAAATTTGACAACAAATTTGTCTGCCTTATGGCAAGATAAGTACAAAATTTTTATTATACAATAAATAAATTTTTATATGAAAAAATGATATAATGAAAATAATTATTTTAAAAAGTGCTATGAATTAATGTTAAGATAACATAAAATAATCAGAAAATGTGTAACAAACGATGTTAATGGTTGACAAATGTTTTTTGACATGGTACACTAAATGCACAAAACAATCAAATTTTCATTTTTTTTATATTTAAAAAAATTAAATTTTGATCTGAAATATACATTGAAATGATTATTTAAAAAAAGATTCTTAACATTTAAAAACGAATTAACAAGAAACTTATTTTTTGCTTGCATTGTTCAAAGAGTTTTCTAAAGATATACAACTTGACCATATTGAGAGATATGAAAATGTTAGCATATAGTGGCAAATACCCAAATCTGCTATTTTAAATTAGCCCAACTCAGTAAAACCCTTGTAACTCAGGCCACAGTCAAAATTCCACCACAAAATTTTGTACATATGTTGTTTGTTGTCAAATTTTAGAAAAAATTAAAGATACACTTTCTGAGAAATTAAAGGTCAGTGGTTAAGGTGACAGTCAAATTATCTTATTTAACCTTTAAACAAAAAAATAAATAGATCATCTTTTAGATCTATCCAAGTACTTTAAAATGGCATAAAATTTAGCTCTGTAGGTGAAAAAACTGAGATATTGATATTTAAACTTTGTGACTATTTTTCAAAATTCACCTTTTTGGCAAAGGTCAAAGGGTCATATCTCAGGAACCCTTTGACCTAGAGATGTCAATAGGTACCATTCAATTCATATCATGAAACTCTATAAGTGTACCAAATTTGAAAAAATCTGTTGGTGATAGTCAGACCCTTGTTGATTTGTCACTGAATGACTCAATTCTTGCTAAGTGGACACCAAGGGCAACACTGAGTGGTGACAGTCTGAACACAATCATCAGGCCTGAAGATTGTGTTCAAGCATGAAACAGACTGCCGCCACTCTAAGTTGACTTCAGTTACACTTTTATATTTACATATTGAACACTTTTACCCATAAATACCTAAAAACTATATTTTTATCATATTGTTTTGTAAAACATTCCAACAATCCCTACAATGGATAAATTTTAAAATTCTAAAATAACTGTAATAGAGTGTGTTTGTGTGTGTTTTTAAAAATCACTATAACAACAGAATACAGATTTTATTACAGTTACGATAAGGTTGTCTTTGTAATTTACTGCTGAAGATGATGATCTTAGAAAAGGTTGAAAGTACTTGGGTAGAAAAAAAACTATGGCACCTTCCTTAATGAATTTCATCTTAACATCAAAAAACTGATTAGACAACTGGAAAGGATTAGTATAAAAATAAATAGACGCAATATGTCTATACAGTGTAACCAGGATATAAGAGACCCTGATATAAGAGAAACCCGGATATAAGAGAGATTTTCTCTGGTTCCAAATTAGAGCCTGTGTTAATAAAACAAAATAGACACAACCCGGATATAAGAGACTTCGTCTCCGGTCCCAACAACTCTCTTATATCCGGGTTACACTGTATTATGCAATGAAACATGAAATAAAAGATATACTGCCTAAATATACATATCAGTTGTGTGCAAAAGTTTAAGACCACCGAACCAAAAAAAAATGTTTTTTTCATTTCCAGGCCTGCGATGACATCAGCCTAATCAGACAAATTAACAAACCAATGCTCAGTGAGTGCATTGTCTTCAAAAATTTGTCCGGTGTTTTAAAGTTTTCCTGTGTTTTGAATGTCAAAAAATGGGGAAAAAAGCCAGTTTGTCAAAAATACAAAGAGCTCAAATTTTGATTTTTTACACAAGGAAGGGCATTCAAAAAGGAATATTTGCAACAAAGTGTCTTGTAGCAAAATGGCTGATCATCGGGTGATTTTCAAATTCAAGGATCCTGGAATTTACGCTGACAAGAAGCAGAGCGGTAGACCACTAAAAAACAACCCCTCATGATGACAATTTGAACTGGCAAATAGCTGTTCGGTCTCTAACCAATACCTGCAAGAAAATACACCCACCACTGCTTCTCAAATGTACAAATGTTCATCGTTTGACTGTTAGTAGGCACCTTGATCATTATTTCAAGTTGAAAAAAAAACCTGCTAAAATCCTTGCCATGAAAGCCAAGCAGATAGACTTGGCTGAAGCAAAGTGGGATAAAGTCCTTTTCTCAGATGAATCTACTGTCCAGCAGTTTGTCCAGTGAAAATGGCAAGTTCATAAGCCTGTTGGCACAAGATATGATGACCACTATACCCAAGCTATGATGAAATATTCTCCCAATATCATGATGGGGGGTGGTTATGTCCACTAAAGAACAGCTGGACTCTTCTTCTTACCCACTAGAACAACAATGAACGGCACAAGGTACCTTGAAATGCTGAAGAACAAGCTTGAATTTCATATGGCTGTTCATGGTTTTGATACAATCATGCAGGATGGTGTTCCCTGTCACTGTTCAAAGATAGTGTTTTCCTGAAGAAGAAAGTCAGAAGCTTGGATTGTCCAGTTAACAGTCCTGGTCGCAGTCCGATTGAGAACCTGTGGACACTACTGTAAGACAAGGTAGTGGATAAAGAACCTACAAGCACCAAAAACCTGAAAAATGTTATAAAACAAGTCTGGATAGGTGATATAATTGCTGAGTACTATAAAAGTCTGGTGCACAGCATGCCTCACCATGTACAGGCATATACAGGCTGTAATAAAGAACAAAGCAGTCATAGAAAATACAGAACATTTTCCAAATTTGCTAGATCCTCACAAAAAAAACAAAAAAAACAAAAAAAAAAAATCAAAAAACTGCCTAATATGATGGTTTCTCAAATTTGTGGATTTACTTTTTGAAGTACTTTTAATGTGATTCAATGATTTTGCTTAATAAATTTATATTATAGAACACCCTATATTATTGCATTTTACATGAAAATCACTAAATGGTCTTAAACTTTTGCACACGACTGTATATAAAAATTATCCACAACTGGATATAATAATATTCAAGATTTTGAACGTGTGTGCATATATATATATATATATATATATATATATAGATATGAAGAAATATAGTTTTAAGGTGTACTATATTTAAGGGATAAAGTGATCTATATCAGAGAGAGCATATGTAAATATAAAAGTGAACATTGAAGTCAACATTCAGAGTTGACAGGCTGTTTCATACTAGATGCAATTGTCAGACTGGGCGATTGCATCTAGCATGAAACAGCCTGTCGCCTCTGAGTGTTGACGTCAATGTTCACTGATATATATATATATATATATATATATATATATATATATATATATATTAGTTGAAGTTAAATGTTTGCATACACCTTAGCCAAATACTTTTAATTCCAGTAAAGATTCTCTTCTGCCTCAGGTCAGTTAGGATAACAATTTATTTTAAGAATGTGAAATGCCAGAATAATAGTAGCAATGATTTATTTCACTTTCTATTTCTTTTCATCACACATTCCCAGTGGGTCACAAGTTTACATACACTAAGATGACTATCCCTATAAACAGCTTGAAATATTCCAGAAAATACTGTCACTGCTGTAGAAGTTTCTGATTGGTTAATTGATATAAAGTATGTCAACTGCAGGTGTACCTGCGAATGTATTTTAAGGCTTACTTTTCATTTTTTTTTTTATCAGTAAGTCAAAGTTTACATATCCTTAGTATTTGGTTAACATGGCCTTTAAATTGCTTAACTTGGTTCAAATATTGTGAATAGCCCTCCACAAGCTTATCACAATAAGCTGTTATAATTTTAACCTATTCCTGTTGAAAGAATTTTTGTAACTGGGTCAGGCTTATTGGCCTTCTTACACTTCTTTAGTTCTGCCCATACATTTTTTACTAAATTGAAAACCAGGCATTAAGGCAGTTACTCCAATACTTTGTTCTTAAACCATTTGGCCACAACTTTGGAAATGTGGTTGCGGCCTTTGTCCATTTGAAGGATATTTTCTGGTCAACTTTTGTTTTTTCTTGTTTAATGGTACATCAACGTCTTTAGGTCATGTTAGTGCCAAAATTGTATATTTATGATCTGTAAGTAAGTTTGTACTTAAATTCTTTCTTTAGGAGATGAGTGTTTTGGTAAAGAGGTTCTAAAGAAAAACAAATTTTTTCTCTTATTGTGAGAGATCATATCTTTATAATTTAACATTTTTGGTCGATGAATCAAGAAGTTTTTTCAATATACCCTCAATTTTCCTTCTGCATGTTGTCATCTATTTTTGTGAACTGCCCTAATTCCTCTTGGAAAAAGAAAAAAAAAATGCACCTTACTTTTATGCTCTAGGGTAGGCATGAGGGTTCTTTACCCTGCAAGACTTGTTCTTTTTCTCCAAAAAGTTTAATATTGATTTCATCAAATTTACCTCAGTGGGCGTAGACAGATTTTGTCAGTATCTCTTGCCAAAGTACCCCAAACTGACAGCCCTGCTGTAAAGGTTTTGTGCATGTTCAGGAATACCTATCTATAGTATCAATAAAGGAAAAGCTGCACTCAAAGCTCAAACATAAGCACTTAAATGACATCCTGAAATTGACTGCTACTAAGGATTTGGTGCCTGAAACTGATGCAATTGTAAAGGAAAAAAGATGCCGAGTTTCAGGAACATATTGAAAATAAATGATAAAATATAATAAAAGTGTTTTTAAATGTTTTTCTTTTTAATTTATAAATTGTATACATTTTCAAGGCAGTGTGATAACTTAGTTTTCTTTAACAGTTCCCACTTTCACTTGTTCAATGTTTTACAAAAAAAAAAAAAAAAGTTCTTTAAGCATGAACATTTTCAGAATGTACTTTTTTTTACACTAAAACAAAAGGAAAATTTTAAAATTGATATTCATAGGTTCTTATGCCATGATTTTACTGATCCGGCCTGCTTGAAATCAAATTGAGTTGATATGTAGCCTGTGAACTAAAATGAGTTTGACACCCCTGTTCTACAGCAATGTCGCAATTTTATGGAATATTTCAAGTTGTTCAAAGGAACAGTCAACATAGTGTATATAAAATTCTAGCCCATTGAGAATGTGATGAAAAAAAAAAAAAAATAGAGAATAAATAATTTTTTTTCCTATTATTCTGACATTTTAAATTCTTAAAGTTGTGATCTTAACTGACCTGAAGCAGGAAATCTTTACTTTGGTTGCATGTTAGGACTTGTGGAAAACCAAGTTTAAATGTAATTGGCTAAGGTGTATGCAAGCATCTGACTCCAATTCTGTGTGTGTGTGTGTGTGTGTATATATATATATATATATATATATATATATATATAAAACAATCAGAAATATGTGATTGCAGTTTTGGTATGAAACTAAGAGTTACTGTTATAGGTCAGCATTTCCAGACATATTTACAATTGTTATTATTAGCTCATTGGCTTAATTCCTCATTTCAGGTTTCTTTATACTATAGGCATTGGCTTGAATATTCAAGAAATATCATTACAAAACTATCCACTTTTTGGTAGGATTCAAATCTGTATTCCCCTAGGGAAAACTGTCATAGAGCTGACGTGCTTTGTACCTGTTGGCTACGGAGCATGTTGATAGCCAAGTAAAGTCTGAAATAGTGCTTTAAAACACAGATTTTTCTGTGATTCCCAAAATAAACATATCTTTTCAGTTTCATATCCCAATGTAAAAAAACAATTTATAAAGAAAGGAATGGATTTTTTTAGCACATATTTTTCTAAGATTTCTCGAACATTAAGGCCAATAGATGAAAAGAAATAAATATACTGTTTAATAAATAAACGGAGCATCTAATCTAATACAAGTATCCATCCACTAAAAATAATGTTTAAGTAATAAAAATCTGTTGGATTAATAAATGAAAAATCCATTCCTTTCTTTAAATGTGTGTGTGTGTGTGTGTGTGTGTGTGTGTGTGTATTGTGACATGGCCCTCAATATTTAAATTAAAATCAGATGTATTATCAATCTATCAATGGACACATTTTCTTTGTGTTTCCTCTTTCTTTCTTCCGGGTCCGTCTTCTCTTCCTTTATTTCCTGTCTACACTTGGAAGTGGTGGGATAGAATCTGGGTCACTTAATGACCAGTTTGACCCCCTAATGGAATAAATAAAAGTGTCACCCAAGCCCACATGACATGCCAACAAGTGTGATTTTTTAAAATATATTTTTAGTTTCCAGAAAATCTCTGACTAAGTCAAGTTATGCATAAGTTGACTCCCATTGTGAGCTCATTAGAAATGTGCCTATGGACTTATTCAATGACTAGATGTGTAACGAATAAGAAAACATTATTCTCAAAGAAATCTTCCCAGTCTTATTTTGGGATTATTTTGATTACTACACAGGGAACAAAATAGATGTAACAATCCAAAATCTCCCAGTGTGGATTACTGAAGGAATAATTACTGATTATCATTTGGAAATTCTAAAGAATTTCTGTTTGTTGATACGAACACTTCAACTTATGAACGAATGATTCATGGATAACTGGAGTGATATCCAGTACCAAATAAGTGCTTCTTGTTGATCTTATGCCTGCTAACCTACATTCTCTCCATATTCAATTGTTTTGGTATATAATGTTTTTAAACTTTCATCCCAAGTTTGTTGTGCAGTGTTATGTGTTTCTATCTGACCAATTCCATCTTTTCTTTTTGAACCTAGTGTTCATATCCATATGGTGCCAGTTCGTAACAGTGTATACACACACACACACACACACACACACACACTTTGTTACTTTAATAATAATATAGCAATAAATCAAATAAAATATTATATTAACAATACAAATACAACATAAAATATCATAATTAATAATACAAATATTACAATTTAATTAATAATAATATAACATAACTTCAGTATAAACCATAAAAAAAAATTTAATTTAATTTTGAAGAAAAATTTCCAACTGTGAGAATAATCTCTAAATGAAAAAAATGAAGACAAACAAAAGCAAAAATTTATGAACGTGTGTATGTAAAAGAACGTTAAATTCATGAATGCGCACACGTATAAGACATGGAATAAATTGAAAAAGTGGAAATATCATTTAAAAAACAGAAATCCTTGAAGAATGAACATTACCAAAAAAGTTTGAAGTCAGGGAAAACAAAACAAAACAAAAAAAAAAATCATATTTATAAGTTAAGTAATCTTTTTATATAATAATAATAATAATAGTAATAATATCATCATTAAGTGTATGTATATATATATGTTTTGCTTATACATTATTTTTATAGATACAAATATTTAAGTAAATGCTTTGTATATAATAAACAGTATTAACAACATTTACCGGCCTGAATGTCTGAGAAATTTCATAGAAAATGTGTGTCCTCTGACAGGAATTGAACCTGTATCTTACACAGAATAGTTATATAGCCTAATGTGCTATATTATTTAGGATACAGGTTCAAGGACACAAATTTTCATAGGTTCATTAAATTTTGCTTACATCTTTCATTTTTCCAGTTGCAGATTTTTCTCCCAGTTGTAAATTTTTTCTTCAAAATTAAATTAAATTTTTTCATGATTAGAAGGTATCTTATGTTATATTATTAATTAAATTGTAATATTTGTTAATCTGTAATATTAATTAAATTATAATATTTTAGTTAATATTTTAATTGATTCATTATGTCATATTATTAGTAAAGTAACAAAGCAAATATTTGTTAATGTTATGTCGGTATCAACCCATTATCTCATTCTTCTTATTTAATAATTTAATGTGATTATTATTTGAGATACACACACACACACGAGTGTGTATATGAGTGCGAGTATATATGTATGCATATATAGATGTGTGTGTGTGTGTGTGTGTGTGTACAACAGATAGTCACTAAATGATTAGTGTAAGTACTAATAGTTCTTTCCTCTATTTTTTGACTACTCGCATCGGAAAATTGCCATAACAATACCTAGTTACCTCCCCTTAATTGGTGCTCGCGAGCCACAGCATGACACAACAAATTTTGTCTTCCACAACCAAGAACACTAGAATACTTATCCTATAATTAACAATACCCTAATGATGACATTATGCTATGTCAAAAGTACTTGGAAATAAATACAATATGGACCAACACAGCGTTTTCCTCTCATCTTTCAATAACCACACAAAAAAGCTCATTCGTGAATATGAAAGGATCCTATCGAGAATAAGTAGACAGAACATGTCTAAATTATTTAACAAAACCTGCCTTAATATATACATGTGTGCGTGTGTGTTCATGCACGCACGCACACACACAGACTGTGATTAGTAAATCGTTGACATTTTATATTTTTAATTTCGTATGTGTGTGTTGTTTGTCTTTGGTTTTGTAGACTGCACAGTATAGTAGAGCCAGCTGGGTATCATCTGTGAGAAATGATGCAATTCATTCCACCAGAAATTTGGAAATGGCATGCTGTACTGCTTGGCATTCGTGCCAGAAGCTCCAACACAAACATTTTGGAATGTTGTGTGCTGCCCTGGGTCAAGAGGGTGGCTGCTGGAAAATCCTATATCAGGCAACAGGACTCTGCACCATGCTACACAAGAAGGGGGACCCAGTTATGGCTGTCAGGCAATTTCTGTGGCCACATCACCCCATATATCTGGCCACCTAACTCCCTGGACTTCAACCCCTTTGATTATTATGTGTGGGGCACAGTTGAGCAAGAGACCAACAAAATTCCTTGTAACATCAAAGGCAAGGATCATGGCAGCATTCACCAACTTAAACAAAGAGACTGTCTAGAAGAGTTGCAGTAGATTCCAAATTCATTTGGAGGCCATTATTGAAGCCAATGGTGAGTTTATTGAATAAATTTACTCTTTAGTATTTCAAGATATATTTATGTAATTTTGGCAAAAATATCTGTTAAAATGAGATGTTATTTTCATTTCTGCATAATTTAGATGGCAATTTATCCATCACACCCTGTATATATGTTTGAAGGTATGTTATATTTATAGAGAAAAGTGTTCAAATATCAGGGATAGGGTGTGTGTAAATATAAAAACAGGCATGGAAGTCAACTCCAGGCAATGACAGCCTGTTTCATGCTTGAACGCAATATTCAGGCCATGTGTTTTGGCTCAACTATATATGCTGGTCAATAGTGAATAATAGGCAGTAAGGTATATTGTATAATATATAAGATAAAGAACAAATAGAAAACGTTTATCAATCAAACTTGTTTCACTTTTATTAAATTCTCTGATGAATTTATTAATTCATGAAGCTTTAATAACAGTGAAACATGAGAATTTGATAAATGTTTTTTTTTTACTTGTCCTTTATCTTATATATATGTTTGAGCATAGAGAGAGACATGAGATACTTTCTTTCTATTCAGAATTCTAACAGTACAATGGATAAAGTTTATTTTCTAATTATTCATTTTAGACAGACATTAACAGTCTTCATTTTATGACTTCTATACATAAAAAACCCAGCCAGTAAAAAACTTGTTGTCTTAATTACAAAGTGAGTGCTTTTCACGATATAAAATAGCAATTAAAAATAACACGATTAACCTAGCTGATTTCATTTTTACACACATTTATTTAAAAAAAATAAAATAAAAATAATTCAAGCATTATAAAAAAACACATAAGAATTATTTCTTCAACCACATTGATAAGTAGCATTCTTCAACCACAATATAAGTAGCATTAAAGAATTTTATAAAAACAATGCAAACAATCATGATATAAACAATAATAAAACCATCATTAACTTATCCTCTTGTAGCCAAATGCATCCTTGCTATAAACAAGATGAAAAAGTTATTAAAATATAATTTACTGGCATAGACTACTTAATTACTGTAATAAATACCTTAGTTTCATCATTCCCTATCAAAAGTTTAAAACATCTAACTTAATCATTACCAACATCTGGGGATCTCAAAAATATCCTCTATGTAAAAACAACATTGTTTAGGAGTTTGTACACCCTTTGGGAAATTGTATCTCCAGTACGAATAATCAGAAAACAATATTAAATTCTTACATATGTCATACAAGCACTACACTCTCTTGTAGATTAACTTGTCACTTACCAAATGTTTGTGCAATTCATGCACATATCAATCATCACATCACAGACAATAAAAATACAGCTCTCAATGTAAGACAAATATTAGTAGAGAATACTATAGACTGATACAGCTCTCATTGCAAGGAATGACTGAAAATACTCAGATATTATTATACAAAAGAAAGAACCTGTATTAAATATCTTTCATTGCAGGCAGGGATGGCATTTTGAAATGGTCATAAAATATTTAATAATATGTACATCTTGTGCTGCCAAGTACTATGAAATCATTCACTTATATGATACAAGTATATGTGAATTTGAAATGCAGCATTCCCAAAAATGCTGAGGAAATTAACAAAATATTTCTCTATGAAAATTTAGTTCTAAATAATGACATAAGTAGTTAAAAGTAGTCAAACAAAAACATGGACTTTGTAGAGTTTAGATACAATTTAGATCCAGATGTATAACAATTTATTTGAAAATTGGGCTTGGACACATTTTATCAGTATCTCTTGCCAAAGTAGCCCAAAACTGACAGCCCTTGCTGTGAAAGTTTTGTGCATGTTCAGGAATACCTACCTTTGTGAACAAGTATTCTCTGTAATGAGCATCAATAAAACAAAGCTGCTCTCAAAGCTCACATATAAGCACCTAAATGACATCCTGAAATTGACTGCTACTCAGAATTTAATGCCCGAAACTGATGCAATTGTAAAAGAAAAAAAGATATCAAGTGTGTCAACTGCAGGTGTACCTGCGAATGTATTTTAAGGCTTACTTTTCATTTTTTTTTTTTTTTTTATCAGTAAGTCAAAGTTTACATATCCTTAGTATTTGGTTAACATGGCCTTTAAATTGCTTAACTTGGTTCAAATATTGTGAATAGCCCTCCACAAGCTTATCACAATAAGCTGTTATAATTTTAACCTATTACTGTTGAAAGAATTTTTGTAACTGGGTCAGGCTTATTGGCCTTCTTACACTTCTTTAGTTCTGCCCATACATTTTTTACTAAATTGAAAACCAGGCATTAAGGCAGTTACTCCAATACTTTGTTCTTAAACCATTTGGCCACAACTTTGGAAATGTGGTTGCGGCCTTTGTCCATTTGAAGGATATTTTCTGGTCAAGCATTAACTTTTGTTTTTTTAATGTTTAATGGCACATCAACGTGTTTAGGTCAAGTTAGTGCCAAATTTGTATACTCATGATGATTGTTCTGATGAACTTTGCTCTATGGCACATAGACTTTATGAATTTAAGTGTGGATTGGTGGCAATGTCTCATCATTCTACATTTGAATTGGCTAGATGTAACTAAGTCCTTTGTTAACAGTTTCTTTGCACTTCTTGTGGAACTCTCTTCCGGCTTCTTGCTTTCCAGCCAACTTTGCTTTTCAAAAATTTAAATGCAATGTCAATTGTCCTAACACTACAATCAATAAGCTTTGAAAACAGCTTTGGTATCTTTTCGGTTTCTGATTATTGATCCACAATCTCTTAGCTGAAATTCTGAAATTTACTACTAAAAACATGCCAGCAATTTTATGATTTGTCATTATCTGATTTCCTGGTTTGGTGCTCTTGCTACATATTTAGAAATTCTTGATAAAATCTACAGAAATATCTGCAATGTTATTGGTCCTGACCTAGCATCCCAGCTTCAGTCCCCTTCTCACTGCCATAATATAGCTTCCCTGTGCCTTGTCTATAAATACTTTCATGGTAATTATTGTGATGTACTTTGATCTATGGTACATAGACTTTATGAATTTAAGCACAGATTTTAAAAGAACCTGTAATGAGATGTTAGAAAATCAATCAATCAAATGAATTGAAAAAAAGCATATCAATTATTAAAGAGAGCAACTCCTGAAGTGAAACAGAAGTTATACTGTGATTGCATCCAGCTCCAGATGACCTAATGTAGTCGGCAAGAACAGATTGGAAGAAGTCACGTTTTCCTACATTTATTGATGATTTATTTCATGACATTTATGATGCTTTAGTAATTCCAAAATAGTCATGGAAATATATTTACAATAGTTTTTAATTTACATTTTTTTCTAAACCACCATTCCGTAAGCATTAAAGGCAGCCTTGCAACAACCCTCATTTAGATTGCAACCAGTTGTTTTGAAACCACTGAATGACACTACAAGATTTTATCTATAAAATCTGTTGGTTGCAATCACAATAGGAATGTGTATTTATTGTTTTAAAATAAATAATTGTGGCACAAAGCCAAAAAGAGAAATAGGTAGAGGCTGGTCAACATTAACTTTCCTAAACCTAGCTAATCAGATTCAAGACCCATTTATCCATTACAATTTATTCATTCACCACAAGAAATTGTGCATTGCCATTCAATCTTATATATACCACATACTCACAGGGATCCTACCAACACCCATGACATAAAAATCTCATGTAATCACAATAGGAATGACTGTAAAACACTTTCCCTCCCCAATTTATAGGCAGAAACACACAAATGCATGCTGGGATTTTTTCCTAGCCAATAAAATGGGCCAGTTCTCAGTTTCATATGACTCAATCCCAGTCCGTTTGTCTTGAAGTCAGAATGTTATGTTCAATTCTCTTAACTTGCTCTTGTGTGTCAAACCAATTCTTAGTTTGTGAACTTTTTGCCATAGTATTGTTGCTTTAACTTGCACATATTGGTTACTTGCTTTATATTATATATATTTTTTACACCGTTTTTTTTTTCTTTTCTCTTTCTTATTTTTGCTTAATGTAAACTTTGTCAATTGTTTGTTGGACAGTTCTGCCATTTATTTTACATTTAACAATGACCACTCTACAAAACCTTTTTAAACAGTGCAATACGGCAACATCCAAACTTCCAGGTGAAGTTTATCAACATTTACGTATTGTTCATTTTGTAATTATAATAGCAAAATTTATGCATTTCTTCTTTTTTTTAATCATTTCAAATGATGATGCCTTAAGAGATAACATGCACGATTGAAACATTTTCAGAGTTAAATGCTTATTAATTATTGTAATGTAGTGTTATTGACTCATGGGAAGTAGCATGCACTCAACTGCCTCATGGGTAATAATTGTAGCTATTTATAGTCTTTGTGGCTTCATATGTAAATGAGTCACCTCATCTCCCTGTACCGAAGAGGTTTTATCCCCTTATTTTCCCTGGTACTTCTTCTGGGAGCTTTTGTCTCCTCACTATCTTCCTCCCTCTCCCTAAGAGATTGTCTAGATATGGGAGATCTTGACCTTTTTTTTTTTTTCATAGGAGTGTTCCTCCAATGATTGTTCATCTTCATAGTCTATATTAGTCACGATTTTACTGTCTAGTTTATCTTGCCTTGGCATAATGTTTTCGCCATCATTACTTTCAGGTTCACTATACATTTCTTCATCGCTATCGTGTTGCAATCTGACCTGGTTTGCATGCGTTAATATCCCATTTCTATTTTTTCTATTATCATAGCGTTCTGTCCACTTTGCATCATTAATCTTGCTTCTTGTAGATTAGATTCACTATTTTTTATATTCAATAGTTTTTCATTGGTAGCATAGGACATGGTCAATGGGGCTCTATTTTGTCTACCCATGAGGGAGGACGGGCTTTTCGATCTTCCAGCTTGTGGTATTGACCTATAACTTAGCAACAATCTAGGAAGAAATGTTTCTATCTTTTCTTTCTGTTGTGCCCATATTTTCAATCCATTTTTTTAGTTTGCACCATCCTTTCTGCTAATCCGTTTGATTGCCGATGTTACGGTAGGGTTTTATGGTTTGCATCTAATTTTGTCCAACCATTGGCATAGTTCCTCATCGCAGAACTTTGGGGTGTCATCAGATACTAGTGTTTTGGGAATTCCATTTTTGAAAATATGATCCTCAATGCTTGTTTCACGGTCAAGCTTCTTTTGTTGTAAACCTGTATTACTTCTGGCCAGCCTGAATACGAATCTACAAGTATTAGTAATAATCCCACTCCATTAATATGGGCATGATCCATGTGTACTTTGTCTAAGGTTGGAACTCTTTTAGGCCATATATATGTTTTTGTCTGTCTAAATTTTCTTCTCTTTCATTGTACAATTTACACCTTTTCATGTATTCTTCTACATCTGTAGAATAGCCTGGCCACCATGCCTCTAGCCTTAATTTCCTTTGTGTAGACATTATTCCGCAATGAACATTGTCATGTAGGCTTTTTATAATTTTGCTCTTTTGTGTTGCGATGTCTCCATTACAAATTATACCTTCTTCTACAGTTAATTTGTGTTTAACTTCTTTAAAACAGCTTTCTGCCTGTGAGCAATTATTCCAATTATTATTTTTTATCCTAAACAATATGGGATCTCACTTCATATCCTCAGCTAATTTATCAACAAAATATCAGTTTTGACATAGTGTAAGAAAGTAGCTTTGAATTTTCTTTCCTCTTACTCACTTTCAGAAGTAATAAATCTCGACAAAGCATCTACATGCAGAATGGTATTGCCTTTCATGTACTCAATATCGAAGTCAAACGTCATTAACATTAAGGCCCATCTTAGAATTCTAGAAAACATTACCTCAGGAAGTTCATTCCTAGGATTAAATATGAATTCTAAAGGTCTGTGGTTGACCATAGTAAGAATTTCTTTCCAATCAAAAACTGACAAGCTCTATTTGTCGTCCATATTATGGTCAATGCTTCTTTCTCAATATTTGAGTCGTTCAATTTGGCTTTTGACAATTTTCTTGAAAGATACATAATAGGATGACTATCCGGATCTAATATTCTCAAAATTGAGTGTTCACTTGCGTCAACAGTTACTATTTCCTTTCTAGGGTCAAATATTTTGCCTACAGGTTTCTTTGCCAGAACAGTTTTTAAATTTTCAAATGCTACTTGTTCTTTTGTCCAAATAAATTCCACATTTTTTTCTTCTTAAAGCAGCAAAAGGTTCTGTCAATTTAGAGTATAACTCTACATATCGTCTGTAGAAATTTACAAGTCCTAAGAAAGACTTCAATTCTTTTTTTGTTAGGTATTTCAACTTTTAATACTTTGTCAATTAACAATTCGTCTGGTGACATTCCTTCATTAGATATGGAATATCCCAAAAATGACATTTTTTTAGTGTTGTGTACACATTTTTTTTTTTTTGTTAATAGTTAATCCAGCATTTTTTAACTTATTCAAAACCATACTGGTTTTCCATTTTAATTCTTCATCGTTAATAGCACCAACACAAATGTCATCCTGGTAGTATATTATACTTTTTATATCGCTACCAATAACTTGAAAATAGTACTTGCAGTTTTAATACCATACAGCGTTCTTTTCCATCTTAATAAGCCTATTGGTGTATTTATTGTTGTAACCTCTTTAAAGTCTTTGTCAATAGGTATGCTGACTTTAGATCCACTTTAGAGAATGTTTTCATACCCGCATAGGAGTTCAAAGCCCATTCTATATTGGGGATAGGATATGAGTCTGCAAATATTTTTTAGTTTACACCTATTTTGTAGTCACCACAAATGCACAGATCCCTATCCTTCTTTCCTAAAATTACTAATGGGAAGGCCCATTTGCTCCTAGTGGAACTCATTTAAATAAATCTTGTCCCAGTAATTTTTTAGTTACTCCACAACAATTGGTAGTAGATGGACAGGCACTTTTCGTGTTTCAAAATATAGGGGTGGGGGCATTTTGCTTTTGTCTTAACTTTGTTTCATGGTTTTTTTAACATTCCAGTTCCTTCTGCCTTAATTTTGTCAAATTTATGTTCAATACATTACATCCTATTAGACCGTAGCTAATACGGTACCGCGACGTAGTGAGGCGACATGAAAGTTGTGGACATCAGCTGGGAGAGCCTAGCGATACGATCTGAATGGAGAGGAACCCTGACCAAGGAACCCTGATCAAGGGAGGAGAAGCTGACACAGGTTGCCACGGAAAGGTGGGCCTGTAGAAAGCAAAGTGACAGCTCCAACAGACCAGAGACAGAAAACACATGCAACCTCAGAGATTGTCACTCTTGCATCAGCCTCTACAGTTACAGACATCAATACTCCAGCCAAGCAGACAGCTTGGATGCTACACATGGTCAACCCTGACCGATGGCGGCCTACACATAATTAGACCATAACTCCTTTCACAGTTTCCATGATAATTGGTAATATATCAAACTTATTTTTTTAGTTCCATGTAGGCTTCAAAATAGCCTAACATTTTTATCAGATATCTGTCAGAGTGATTAAATTAGACAAATCTTTTCTTTAATCATGATTTTCATTATTTCTTCTAGAAATTTCTCGGTATCAAGTTGCATGTTCAATAAAACATTATTAATTTGAATTTTTAATAACCCTTTATTTTTTTTCTTTTCAATGAAAAGATGTTCATACTTATTTCTTCTTCATTTTGTTTGACTGTCAACATTTTTTTTTCTTTTTGGTTTTACACAGGTGTTTAAAATGATTCATTTTGAAACAGTTTTCACATTTTTTTTTTTATATGCCAGACATTTTTGTTTTTCTGTTTCATGCTGATATCTACAAATAGGTACAAATTATTTTACATTTTTTTCTTTATCATATGTCCATTTCCTCCACCAGATCCAAAACTTTTGTTCTAAATTTTCCAATTACTTCTTGTTACTGTACAAATTCAACACACTGTTCTAGTGACAACTTTCCCAGTTATGAATGCATTAGAATCATTTGCTGATACTCATTTCATTCAGATCAAAGCTTCCTCAACTGACTGGTTTTCTGATCACAGCTTCTCAAATTCACAATATTTAGTACCTGTTTTAAATGAAGAACATATTTCATTCACTTTTTGAGAAATATTCATATACGTAGCGCTTTCTGCATTCACTACTTTTTTTTTCTTGGGTGTTTTTCGCTATTAGTTTACTTATATCATCAAATGTCATTTCCTACAACTGTCTTGGGTGTGCAATGGCTGATAATTTTATAATAGCCTCACAATCAGCAGTTGCCAAGAAGAGATCAGTTATTTGGTTTTCTCCTCCAACTAATTTTTCACTTTTAATGATCATTATCTTAAAGCTTTTATCTTACTGTTAAATACGAATTTAAATAATTAGGTGCTACTTTTTACCCAAATACACTCAAATATTTAAAAAAATACTAATTTCAATAAACAAATATTGAAATAAGAAAACTTAACTTTAAATTTAGGTTTAGTAATTTAATCACTTGAAATTTAGTGGTAATTATCAGTCTTATTCTACCTTATAATACTGCTAATTAAAATATTTAAAGTTATTGCTTGTTACTATTTTTACTTTTACTTTTTTGGTGAAATGTCTGTCCGGCCAAATGTCTGGCCACAAAGTACACATTACCCGGCCCAGGGATTGAATTCACAATTACTATGGCACCAAATTGAAGAACCAACAGGGTGAGTAATAACCGAGCAGTACTGAAAATAAGAACTAGAGATACGCTTAGATATAGGCAGTGGAACGAGATCAATCTACCCCTATAGATTAGGGTTCAATTCAGAATTCCCTGTAGGTGACCCAGATCAGATAAAGGTCAGAAGGCACAATGGCCGAAATGTTGTGAAAACAAAAATGAGGACAAAATGCAAAATCGTGTAAATAATGATAACTCATCATTCCAGAAATTCAGACAGAAATATTATCTGAAAATTGTAATAGAATGTTAATATTTATTTTCTATCACTACAACATTAGCTGAAAAATCATTTTAGACAAAGCTCTATACAGTCAACGGGTACAAAGTTTTTTTTCGTTTTATTAATTCTAGACAAACTAAAAGTGGCGAAATAAGAATACTAGAGTATAGAAAATGAGGAAAAAAAAACTATACGTATATTTTTGTGGGTTCGGTTAAAAAAGATTAGGGAGAACGGAGATCAAGCAACAACAAAGTGCACTGTAAAAAAAAAAAAAAAAAAAAAAAACAACAACAAAAACTGGCAAGAGATGCTCAGTGAGATATAAAAGCAGAACAAATTTATCAAAATAAAATTTTACTAAATATTAGGGATGCACAAATTTGGTGGTTTGTAAGCCTCAGAAAAGGGAATAATAAATTCCTGGACAAGTGATTTATTTTTTCTAAAATAAGGCTCAGTGGTAGTTGTCGGGGAAACGAATCAAGTTTACAATCAAAATCAATCAAATAACATGAAATATCACAAGAAAAATGCCAGCATATACAAAACAATGCAAATTACAAGGAGGAAGATACAATAAAAGGGTTTCCTTGAGGTTGAACCCAGTTAAAATGGTATATTTACCTTGAAGGTTTAAAATGTGAAGGTTCTTAATAGTTCTTGTGATTTGATGTGAGTTGTTGAAGTTCATGATGGAATCCATTTGTGCTGTCAGTCTTCAACAGAGCACTGTTCTGAGAACAGTAATTATTCTCTGACAGGGAAACAACTATTTTTTTTTTTTTTTTTTTTTTTTTTTTTTACAATAGTCAGGGTTAAAACAAGACTTAATATTGTCATGAAAATAACAATTTGGTTGTCAAAATTTTGTTGAGGAGAGTTTTCACAGCCGCTTTTTTGAATCTACACTCAGTCAGTATTTCAGAAGTTTTGGAAGGCGTTACATCTCCCACTCCTGTTGATGGTAATATTGCAGGGATTTTTATAGCGAAAGGTTGGCTCTGATTTGCCCCCAAATTTTGGCAGTCAACACAAGCATTTCATATTTCAACTGGCTCAAGTAGCCATTGGTAAAAAAAAAAAAAAAAAAAGAAAAAAAATCATATTTATTAAAACAATTTATTGTAGTAGAAAAAACATTTGTTTTTCTTTATCCTTTTTTCACCTTTAATTGGCACCCTACTCCACTCTTTGGTCAAGAAGCTTTGTAAGCAGAGTGGTAAGATTCAGATTTTAGTAATTATTTTATAACCTTCATCCTTTCCCCGCAAACCACCAAGAGCCAAAATTGAAAAAAAAATAATTTTTAACAAGAGTCTGTCTTCTTGTTAGGATCTCTGATCAATTAAGACTGACCAGAAGAAACAAGAGAAATGATAATTATTTGGGCAGAGACCAGTGTAGAGAGAGAGAGAGAGAGAGAGAGAGAGTTACACCTGCAGCTAAGGTTGTAATCCATGCATTTTCTTACTGTTCATCACCAGAAAAAAAAAAAAA
Source organism: Acanthosepion esculentum (assembly GCA_964036315.1). NCBI lineage: Eukaryota > Metazoa > Mollusca > Cephalopoda > Sepiida > Sepiidae > Acanthosepion > Acanthosepion esculentum. Next base: position 71,268,775 of record OZ038498.1, read on the forward strand.
AAAAAAAAAGAATATATGATGGTGATGGGTCTATCTTTCTCATTCAGCAGACACAAACTTTCTGTACATTCGCTGGCCCTATTGTTCTATGGCTGGGAACATAGGACCAATTTTGTTTGTGGTTTCATTGCTGCCCTTGGAAGCTGTTGCCTTCTAAAACCTGCAAACCGCAGAAAATACTGGCTTCCCAGTCTAATCATTAAATAAAATTCTCAGATAAGGCCTTGATTTCCTTGAAGAATTTCACTGAAATTATCTAACTTTGGGACACCTGTAACAGACAGACAGTACCAAGTATATAATTGTACTAGAGCAAAGCTAAAAAGATGAACAGATTTTTATTTAAATTTTACTAACCCTAGTATATATATCATATAAAATCACATTTAGCATTTATTTTCTATCTAAAAAAGAAAAAAAAAAAAGATAAACATGTTATTCAATGCATATCAAATTGCATCAAAAACTTCCTGATTTTCCTGATATTAAACCCAAATCCACTGGTAATCCCTTGAATTTTCTTTTAAAAAAATTGACTTTTATAAATTCCCCCCAATTTCCAAGTTAGCTGCCAACCCCAAAATAACAACAGTTGTCAACTAAACTGAACAATGTTGTAAAACGACAGTTGTTCAAGGACATATGAGCTAGCTTTTAACCACCAAGTGGAACCACATTTCAGGTAGGTACCTTTTATTATTCTGTTGTAATGTTGTTTAGCATAAGGCAGAGAGTCCAGCTCTATTGATATTAAGTAAATCCTCCTTGAAACACAATCAGTTGAACAAAAAGTGAAAGAAACAAAATAGAAAATTGTACTCAAATATGAATGATGCAATCCTGTAATAAATTGACACAATACAACTTGAAACACTTAAGAACAATTTCCTAAGTCTTTACGTAAATATATTTGAGAAAATGTTTTCAAAGAGATCCACCCACAAGGCACAATGGGTGTGACAGTTTATGGAAGAAAGATTATTTGTTTTACATAATCTTTTTTTATTGCTTTTTAGTACAGAAAAGAAAGAAAGAGAGGGGAGAGAAGAGACTAAAGAAAGAGAGGGGAGAGAAGAGACTAAAGAAAGAGAGGGGAGAGAAGAGACTAAAGAAAGAGAGGGGAGAGAAGAGACTAAAGAAAGAGAGGGGAGAGAAGAGACTAAAGAAAGAGAGGGGAGAGAAGAGACTAAAGAAAGAGAGGGGAGAGAAGAGACTAAAGAAAGAGAGGGGAGAGAAGAGACTAAAGAAAGAGAGGGGAGAGAAGAGACTAAAGAAAGAGAGGGGAGAGAAGAGACTAAAGAAAGAGAGGGGAGAGAAGAGACTAAAGAAAGAGAGGGGAGAGAAGAGACTAAAGAAAGAGAGGGGAGAGAAGAGACTAAAGAAAGAGAGGGGAGAGAAGAGACTAAAGAAAGAGAGGGGAGAGAAGAGACTAAAGAAAGAGAGGGGAGAGAAGAGACTAAAGAAAGAGAGGGGAGAGAAGAGACTAAAGAAAGAGAGGGGAGAGAAGAGACTAAAGAAAGAGAGGGGAGAGAAGAGACTAAAGAAAGAGAGGGGAGAGAAGAGACTAAAGAAAGAGAGGGGAGAGAAGAGACTAAAGAAAGAGAGGGGAGAGAAGAGACTAAAGAAAGAGGGGAGAGAAGAGACTAAAGAAAGAGGGGAGAGAAGAGACTAAAGAAAGAGGGGAGAGAAGAGACTAAAGAAAGAGGGGAGAGAAGAGACTAAAGAAAGAAAGAGAGGGGAGAGAAGAGACTAAAGAAAGAAAGAGAGGGGAGAGAAGAGACTAAAGAAAGAAAGAAAGAGAGGGGAGAGAAGAGACTAAAGAAAGAAAGAAAGAGAGGGGAGAGAAGAGACTAAAGAAAGAAAGAAAGAGAGGGGAGAGAAGAGACTAAAGAAAGAAAGAAAGAGAGGGGAGAGAAGAGACTAAAGAAAGAAAGAAAGAGAGGGGAGAGAAGAGACTAAAGAAAGAAAGAGAGGGGAGAGAAGAGACTAAAGAAAGAAAGAGAGGGGAGAGAAGAGACTAAAGAAAGAAAGAGAGGGGAGAGAAGAGACTAAAGAAAGAAAGAGAGGGGAGAGAAGAGACTAAAGAAAGAAAGAGAGGGGAGAGAAGAGACTAAAGAAAGAAAGAGAGGGGAGAAGAGACTAAAGAAAGAAAGAGAGGGGAGAAGAGACCGGAGAAAAAAAGAGAGCGGAGAAGAGACCGGAGGAAAAAAAGAGAGGGGAGAGAAGAGACCGGAGAAAAAAAGAGAGGGGAGAAGAGACTGGAGAAAGAAAGTAGAGAAAAGAACAGGGAAAGAAAGAGTTCAAATATATTATTATTAAAAAAATTTTTTAACTTACGGTAAAGACTTCAAGCCAAGTGGATCCAATGTTGCTAATTTGTGTCCATGTTGTCGATAGCTTTTCGTTAAAGTATAAACATTAAGATTCTGAAGCCTTTTGGTGACAGTTTCTGGAGAGAGAACTAGAAAAAAAAAAAAATGAAAATGTAAAAATAACTATAATTTTTAAATATATTGAATTGACTGAAGTTTAGAAATAAATTTGCTACATTCAACAGGCAATGAAAGTGGTGGCTGTAGTTCAAACTCTTCTTGACAAAGTCTTAGTGAGTAGGTTTCATCTATCCTGAGATCTTAGAACATCGCGAGACAAACACAGCAGATCTTTATGAAGAGAGAGTGGAAAGAAATAAAGATTACACACACAAGAAGGATTTACTAAACAGAAAGGGCATCATTTTTCAGAATAGCAATGCAAAGCACACATAGTCAAATAAACTTAGATGATAGATTGGAAAGATCTACTCGAGTATCCTTATTCATCAAAACCTTCAAATTTTCATCACTTTGTCAGTAGCAAAACTTCTTGAAATATGGGGGAGATTAATAGAATAATACTTTATATTCATAAACCCAGAGGCTTTTCAAAAAAGTCGATGAGATAGTTAAACAAGACAATCTATCAAAATTTTAATATAAATCTTCTGTGCCGTGTCCCTTCAGTTAGCACTCCATAATTTCCAGTCCTTTGTAGGGCTTAGTAAGGTTTGTCATTTGGCTATTTTTCCTAATCTATGTTCTGCCAAACATTTATACAAGCTCATTACGTAAGCTATTGATTGCTTCACTGTCTCTTTTACCGTCAATATGTCCCATGAGTGTCAAATTCTCCAACACCTCTTTCCTCATTATGTACCCTTGAAATACCCAGTCTCTTTCTGATTCACATGAAAATGGACTACTCCATTATTTTGACAGTAGCATATAAATAAAGCAATGTTGGGTCAGATAGTTTTAATTTGTGCTTGACAATTGCTATACACATGAAATATCAAGTAGCATCAAGTGATGAAGAACAAATATATAATTATTCATAGTATAATTTTTAGCTGTTATTTTACATTGAGCATAGTTTTATTATTACTACAAGCACTCTATATATATATATATCTCAAGAAAGAACAGTAAGGTATAAAATCCGGTGTTCTTATAGATATTTTTATTTTTACACAATAGTGCTCAATGTAAATTTACAGAGCATTAATATTTTATATTAATTGATTTAAAATATGGTTTTATCGCTACACAGTGATAACCATGTTTCGAAAATGGAAGCCAAAGCCTTTGAATTCAGTTTTTTTTGCCAAATCAAAGACATTAGTTCCATTTCCTCGTCAAGCAAATTTTGGAGTAACTTATTTTTTTATCTACAGTTTTAAGGCATGGCAAAGATTCATAATTGAGGGCTCCCATGGATACCGAGAAATCCATTCATCTAGACAAGTGGTGGCAGGGTGTTCAATTGTTTAATTTTCATTGTATCAGTCAACAGTTACATTCGAAAGCGGGGGGGGGGTTATGTCTAGGGATGGGTAGGGATGTATTTTTCAACACATTCTGACAGCTGCTAAATGTTCATAATATGTTTTAACCACATCTATAAAAAAAACTTAATTTTTAATATCCAATATACTACAATATTCCTTTTTAAAACCAAGCAAATGTATTAGAAATGTAAAATTATATTTTCTTATCGAGTATAAGTATGTATGTTACCAGATTATTATTATTATTTTTTTTTTTGGTAAACTTTATGACAATGACGGCAAAGATAGTTAAATTATTTCACTAATTCAGTAAACTTTTATTTTTATAAATTTAGTAATATAAATTTTCCATGTATGTACAAAGGACATGGGTCATTTAATGTCCTATATATTCTAACCTATATTAACTTCATTTAACTTTAGGTGTTCTATTGGATTCTTTTAAGTGTTTGAATTGCTTTGAGAGAGGTGTTAAGTTTAGAGTACGTTTTATTTAATTGTAATTTTAATATGTTTAGGTTAGAATCCGTTTTATTTAGTTACAATTTTAAAACCAATTTAAAAAATTCTACTTTTAAATTTAACTTTAAATTTAATCAGCTATACTTTTTTATAAAACAAGTAAATGTAATAGAATTACTTACAGTATTTAAAATTATTTAATCACATCGAATATGTGTATGCATATTATCAGATCAATGTTTATTTTTTTTTTTTTTTTTAAATATTATTTAAAGAAAATTTTTGACAATGACGGCACAAAATAGCTGTTTCATTTCTCTGATTCAGTAAATTTTTATTTTTTATAAACCTAGTAATATATAGTTTCTCATGTATGCATAAAGGACATGGGTCATTTAATGACCTACATATTCTAGCTTTTCTTATTAACTTCCATTTTACTGTAGGTGTTTTATTGGATTCTTTCAGGTGCCAGAAGTACTTTGAGAGAGATGTTTTATTTTTATATTTATTTATCCTAAACGAACTTTGGTGTTGGTTGAACCTTTTTTTGAACTCATGGCTAGTGCAACCTATATATATTTTTATGTTTTCAGGGTTTTCAATAGAAGATATATTGCATTGGTATACTAATGATTCCGTGCAACATTTATTTTGTAGGGGACAGTTTTGAGGGTTTCTACAGTTACATAATTTTTGTTTACTCTCATTAGTTGTTGTTTTTATTTTTCCATTGTCTAAAATTTTTTGGTTCTGGTATAAGTGTTTATTTATGATATTGGCATTATGTTTCTTAATAATTTTTTCTAGGTTATCAGTACAGCTATAACTTAATTTTAGTGTATTTTTATTGAATATAGTACTTAGTTTACTTTGACTGGGGAAATGCTTGACTATTAATGCGAGGAATTTTTGACCCAATTTGTTTTTTACCATTTGGTTGTATGGGGGTGTATACCAAATTATTTTCCTGCTTCTGTTTTTTCTATGCTTACCATTTTCATTGTTAATATAAGTTAGTTTTAGGTTTTTGTAGCCACTATCTTTTAGAGCTTTATTTTAGAAATTAATATGTTCATCGAAAATCTTGTCATTTTCTGAATTTGTACTAATTCTTTTTTGGATAGACAAAGGTATATGTTTAATTATAGATGAGGGGTGATTTGATTTAGGGTGTACATATAAAGGATTGGTATTGAGCTTTTTATAAGGTGTGTATGTATTTTTCTTTAAATCTAATGTTATATCAAGGAAGTTAACTTTTTTTAATTTAGTGCTGACGGTAATTTTTAAACCCATGCTTTTTAAATTCTTTATATAATGCCTTTCTAATTTTATCTATTTTGAAGTTAGTAGAGTTTCTAATAACCATAAGACCATCGTCTCTGTATAAACCAATGTCTGTTGAATCAATATCACGGTGCGCTGTAAGGTTGTATAATATAAAAAGACCTATGAGGTGAGAAGACTCAGCTGAGTCTAGTGATAAAGTTAAATGAAATTAATATAGGTTAGAATATATAGGACATTAAATGACCCATGTCCTTTGTACATACATGGAAAATTTATATTACTAAATTTATAAAAATAATTTAACTATCTTTGCCGTCATTGTCATAAAGTTTACCAAAAAATTTAAAAAAATAAAATAATAATAATCTGGTAACATACATACCTATACTCGATAAGAAAATATAATTTTACATTTCTAATACATTTGCTTGGTTTTAAAAAGGAATATAGTATATTGGATATTAAAAATTAAGTTTTTTTATAGATGTGGTTAAAAGTAAAACATATTCTGAACATTTAGCAGATGTCAGAATGTGTTGAAAAATACATCCCTACCCATCCCCCCCCCCCCGCTTTCAAATGTAACTGTTGACTGATACAATGAAAATTAAACAATTGAACACCCTGCCACCCCATGTCTAGATGAATGGATTTCTCGGTATCCATGGGAACACTCAATTATGAATCTTTGCCGTGCCTTAAAACCGTAGATAAAAAAATAAGTTACTCCAAAATTCGCTTGACGAGGAAATCAAACTAATGTCTTTGATTTGGCAAAAAAAAACTGAATTCAAAGGCTTTGGCTTCCATTTTCGAAACATGGTTATCACTGTGTAGCGATAAAAAACATATTTTAAATCAATTAATAATATATATATATATATTAAATAAAAACAGACCACTTTAAGGTTCCATATAATAAATTATTTCACCACAGCCCTTTTAAAGGACAGCGGATCATCAGATTTTATTTCCAAATGTTAAAATGAAAAGAAATTTACACATTTATGACTGGCAGTAATAAGTGACCTAACGAAGTAAGGGAGTTAGGAGGGTGAAGGGGGGCAGAGAGACATGATTGAGTTAGATGTAACACTTCTATTCTTTCAACTTTAAATTGTTTGAGGAAAACCAGACATTGACACATTAAATCTGTTAACGGAAGTTATATATTGATATGGGAGGGGGATAGGTCAAAAAGGCATGAAGAGAAAGAGAGAGAGAAAGAAGTTGTGATAAAGTGTCATTAGTTTTCTTTGTAATGGGTGCTGTTTTTTGCTTTATTTTGAGAGTTCATAAATAATTTTTTATATAAGTTTGAATGTTTAAACAGTCTAAGGAATTTAATTATATGTTAGTTAAAGTTTTTTTAAAAAACTTTATTACAAAAATTTGGGGATTTAATATGAAATAGTTGATTAGAAAAATATTCATAGAATTTACATTAAAACACTAAAAATTTTATTTTCAAATATAAATTTACTTCTAGTTGTAATTGATTATTAAGGTGATATCTCTATCAGTTTGAATTTTATTCATGAGTTCAATTAGCGACTATTTTTAGATTAGTAATTTCTCTTACTTAAAATTTAGTTTTAAGTTAATATGGAGTGATATTTGAATGTAATATTAGAGATCTTGCTCTATCATATATTGTAAACACATCCATGTGAATTTCATATACATACGTTCCTTTACATCTGCAGTCACTCATACAGGTACACATGTACCGATATACATGGGTAATTTCATGTTAGTATCTGCATATATCCTTTTAAATATTTCCGCATACTTACATATATATAGGTGTGCCCTTAGAATTCCCTAAGTAAGCTTCTCTAAAAAATATTAGGTAATGACTTTAGTATTCAATTATCAAAAATCTAAATATTTTATCATTAATAATGATTATTAAAGGGTAATTCATTTAAAAAAAAAAAAAAAAGAAAGAAAAAAAATGGGGAGGGAAGCCTATCTATATACCTACACGTATATATATATATACATATCGATATTCATACCGGACAACTACAAATATCTGTTCACAATACACAATTACACCAAAGTATGCCTATTTTTCTATATAAAAAAACATATACATATACATGTCAAAAGATGTATCAATGTTTTAGTTCAATTACATATTACTGTATACATACAGTTATGAGTTCACATTCATATGTGCATAACAACATTTCAAAAGCAAAAATAAAGATCAAGTAATATTAGTCTTCCTATATAGTTACTCTTAAATATATTTCGTTAGCTTGAGGTCGTTCTTATGTCGGCATTTAAAAATTAGTTCATTATGTCTGTTTAGTAATACATCCGGATCTTTATGCTTTATAATGAGGATCTTTTCTTTTAGACATAAGTCGCATCTGTCTCTGAAATTTATTGGGGTTCTGGCTCTCGCGATGATCTTCTACTTTATTTGTGGGGTTAAGCCATCCTCCAACAAATCCCAATAATGCTTTGACAGTGCCGTTTGGTTCTTTTTACATTTGTCTTTGAAGGACTGGCGATGGTTATAAAATCGATGTTTCCAACTTCCCGCTGATATTCCTATGTATTTTTTCTTCTGTTCCATATTCTCTTTTGGGAAAATTGTTGCCTCATATATTATATTATATTATATTATATTATATATATAAAGGAAATTAATAACAAAGTGGAAAAATCTTTTGTGTGAAGTGCTTTGTCCAATGAAGTCCTAAAGGAGAAAACACATCACAAAAATTTTTTTCACACTGTCATTAATCTTCCTAACATTGTTCGAGTATATAAAAATTTATATAT
>OZ038498.1:71284654-71419654 GCA_964036315.1 Acanthosepion esculentum
TATTATAAATAATTATATATAATAAATAATATAATATAAAATATATATTATAAATAATTATATATAATAAATAATATAATATAAAATATATATTATAAATAATTATATATAATAAATAATATATATATATATATATATATAAATAATATATATATATAAAATTTGAAGGCATACTGAAAAGTTCTTAGTTCTCACTTCCCAAACTCTGACCAAACATTAGACCTTATTTTTTTTTAAATATACTGTCTTATTGTCTTTTCCTTTTCCATTCTAATATCTGATGAAATTGACTGTGTGTGACAACCACCTAAAGAAGCCTGGAGAACTCCCTGGCAGGGATATAATGATATATTTGGCTGAAGATTTGGGTCAAAATTCATCAAGGTGTTATCAATTTTTAGATTAAAGAAAGCCTTCCAAATATATAGAAAAGTAAAATTAACTGTATTTAATTGAAAACATTTAACAGAATTCCTTTGGTTATCATTTTATAATTCTCATTATTAATATGTTTAGAAATTGTAGAGTTAGCATAAAGAGACTAGAATTTATACTGTGTCTATCAAAAAGTAATCAAATGTAGCTATATTCCTTTAAACTATAATATTCAACTGTTTAAAAGTTTAAAAAGTGACACATTTTCCCATATAACTAAACTATAATTAGAAACAATAATTCAGAAAGTGAAAATTTCACCGTGTTGGATTATCACCACAATGATAATCATGGGTAGCAAGATTTTGAATTACTGCCCCCTGACGATAATTACAAGCGGTGCAAGATTTGAAAGAATCCATAGCTTTTTCAGTGACTTTTCATAACAAAAAGACATTCTTTTTGCTCCTGCCAACATACCTCAGCTACATATACTAAAGTTTCCTTTGAACTCTTCACATTTAATTTCATTTCTCACATTTTCCTTTTTGTAAAATATCCATCAATATATTTGTTAATATTATATATCTTATTTTTCCCTGAACTAACATTAGTCCACCAAAATTGTTTGTGTGTTAAATGTACCAGGAACATTAAAATCTCATCAAAAGTGTTGAAACTCACAACAACTAAAATATGTTGGAAAATTTCCAAGTTTTAATCTGAAATTGAGGAAATATGAACATTAAACAAAATAGTCGCAATATATTGTAAAACAAAGGTGTCAACCAGCAGGTTATGGGTTTATATATCTTATTTGAAATAAAACAAAAAACAATTGATTGGGTCATGTGATTGTGCCAATTCTATTTTTCTGTTCTGCAGAAATGGCTCATCTGGAAAGTACAAAAGATAAAAACGCATAAAACGATTATAGGAACAGAAGTCCTACCTATCTTTTCATACAATGCACTTTTAGAGTCTTCTGTAATTTTGAGAAGAGTCGGTATTTCCTGACTATTTTGATGTACGGAACCCGTTCTTTTTGTAATGTAAACTCAATATTTCAACCAATCTCTTCTACACTCTTCCATTTCTAAGTATACAAACTGCATGGAGAGATGGAGACGTTGAGAGAAGTGTCTCTTTTTATTCAGCAATGAAAATCAATATAAAAAAACTCCACCTTTTCAATATGGATTATACACCTGAAGAAGTCCGTAGAATTTTATCGAAACGTTTTTAAAAAAACAACAATAAAAATAATCAGAAGTAAAATAAATCTTAGAATGTATTTTTACTGACATATTTCGTACCCGGGGCTGGGATTTAAATATTTTTAACATGTTAATGTAAAAATATGAATAGCCAAAAAATAAAAATATATTTTTTTAGTAATTAATACTCAATAATTGATTTTTTTTTTTGGATGCGGGAAATAAGTTAGAAAGTTAATGGACATTAAAAGTGAAATAGTTTTACTTTTACTTTTAAAAAGAAAAATGTTGTCAATCGTCATTAGTTGAAAACTGTTCATAATTCTTTTTATCAGTTCCTTTTGCCCGATAAAACATGAATTTTCTTGAATATCACCTTCATTCTCCTTTGAATAAACAAGAACTTATTTTTGTACTACTGACCTTTAATAAGAAAACAAACAAAAATAAATACATAAAAAAATGAAACTTAAGGAAAATAAATTTAACTTGCATATATCTTTGTGAGAAATCTAAAATTTATGAATTAAAATTCTATGTACTATTAATTAAAAACAAAGGTTATTTTAAAAGAATAAGAAAAATAACCATTCCTCTTTCAATTACTCTCCTTAAAAACGAATTTTTACTTATGAAAATGTTAAAAAAACTTCGTTTTTAATGTCTCCAATGACTGTTTTTTAAGTTTGTTAATCAAGCAAGTCTAATCAATAATTAAATAACTTTAGTTTAAACTTTAAAACATAAAACTAAAAGACAACCCAATGATTTCAAATCAAATTAAAAAAAAATAAAACATTGCAATTAATTAACACTTAACACTAACAGCAACTCAATGTTTTTAAAATCCATTAGTGAAAAAATAAATCTGTTTTGCAATCAAGCGTAAACATGTAAACAGGAAAAATGTTACAAATTGATTAATCTTCAGTTTCACTCAGGAGTTGTAGAAGAAAAAAAATTATTTACTACACAAACAAAAAGTTTATCGATATTTTTCGTGATTGGTAATTTGTTCAACAGTTTAAAACGGAAACAAATTTTGTTATAGTGATTTTAATAAATCGAATATATTTTTTAAGAAGAATTGAAGAATTCAAATCAGCAAAGCCACGTGGCTTTTTAAATAAATTTAAAAAAGTTTGCTCCACGTATTCGCTGAAAGTTTTCATTCGGACATATTATTTTTTAAATAAATTAAATTTTAATATTTTACGCTCTCTATAGTTACGATATATATTTTTAAATAAAACAATCCGTGGAGGTGGAGTAAAAACAGCTAAAAAAAATTGTGAAATAAAAAATAAACAAACCGCTTAACCCCCAATAAAAAAAAATGTAGATGACGACTCATCATTTTAAAAAACTAAAAATAAATAAACAGAAAAATACTTTCATAATTACTTTTTAATGTTAAATATCCACTATAATTATACATTAATTTAATAATATTTATTTACCAAACATTTATGCTTTATCTCGTCATTATTTTACGTATTTTTATTTTATTTTTTAATTTTAATTGAAACATTTTTTAATAAATGATCATTTTAAAAAAGATCCCTTTAAAAATATTTTGCGGAATAAATTTAAAAAAACGTATTTTCACAAAATATTTTAATCTCCTACTGTTATTTTCCTGGTGTTGAATTTTAAACTAGATTTTATTAATATTTTACAATATTTAGAAAATATTTACGAGTTTCAGTGTTCAAGTGAAGAACAAACAACTCACTGCTCAAAGCAAAATATTCGGAGTTTTAGTTTTCGAATAAATTATCATTATTTTTGGTTGGTGGCATTTTTTTCAATAATGTGTATTGTCATAAACAAATTGATAAAATATTTATATTTTTTGAAAACATTATCTTTTGGGGTTTAGTCAAGACTCAAGCGTTAAAAAGAAAGCGAAAAAAGAGATCGGAAATCACAGAAAACGACAAAAAAAAATGTTATTGTTTGTTTTCGCAGGTGCTTAAGTTCAACTCACCCTCCACGTGTGTCTTCTCCTGCGGAATATAGCCATACACTCCAGTTTTTGAGTGATAAAATGATTGTGATCCCCGATAGACGGTACATCTATTTAATAGACAGCGAGAAAAAAACCTCATAATGATGATGACTCTTGTTGTTGCTCCAGTTAGCAAGAAGGAAACCTCCGCTTTTTCAGACTATTTATTTCGCTGAAGAACGTAACTACGGTAACATCCAAAAAGTGGAATCATAATGTTTTAAACATTTATTTTTATTTTTTTTTATATAAACAGAGCAAAATAAGAGTTTTATTTTATTTTTAATATTTTGAAAACATTTTTGTGATTTATTATTTGATATCAAATTTAATGTTTTAAAACTGTCGAATTAATATTATTTACGAGTTTCTGATTTCGTTGTGATTGTACGTAAAGCGAAATCGTACACTACACAGTAAAAAAAAACATTTGATACTCAACAAAAGAAAGGAAGAAACGTGACTAATGAAAATCCTTTAAAATTGTAAATATTTTTTTAAACACTCGCTATTCTTGTTTTTATGAAAATCAGTTTAGCTTTCTTTATGACACTAACTTACTTCGTATTCAACAACCCGATCAATAATGATAGTAAAAATTTGATTTCGCTTGCTGCAGAATTGTTATGGAATTGTTCGTTTTTAATGTTTTAAGGAAAAGCCTAACAGTAATTTTAATTCCAACAAAGCAAATTCTTTGTATGGCACGGTTTTGTTTTTCCAACAAGCTTTTCGCAAAGAATGTCTCCTCTTAGTCGTGACAATTACAAAAAAAGTATGCACTTGATGTCTAACAATTAATTTTGTACTAAATGTGTATCGGTTATTGGTCGGTGTTCACTGTTCAGGTCCACGTAAAATCAAGGATTTTGGATGCCGATTTTCAAGGGGAACATACTTTCCCTACTTGAAAACTGGCGAAAAAACGTTTTACTTGCCAGTAAAGCCAACTGCCAAACTTAGTAAAGTGGCCATGTTCAAGCGATCTAATTTCAATATTTCATGTTAAAGTTAAGGGTTTTAAAACCTATGTTAAAAATCGTTTTTATTTTCGAAGCAAATGATTGAAAAGTACGCATTTTGGAATTGTGTGTAACGGGAATGGGTGTAGAGAACCCCTTGTAGGAGGCACGATATAATATTGGCCTGTGCGCCCAAATAAGGATAATCACAGGGGGGCGCTAACATTTTATTTTTAGAAAAATAAAAGACGTGACATCTGACAGGTGAACTAAAGAGGACAACAAAACGACAAACTAAAATTAATACAAAATTTATTTACTACATCATATACAAATAGTGTTTCGATTAAAAAGGAAGGAACATGAACAAACAGTGAATCAAATAATGGAAGCAGAATTGAGTAAAAAAAAATAAGGATACTGACCGGTTAGAAGAACCTTAGCTGAACTAAATTTTAAAAGTAGAAAGTTCAATTCAAATGTCCGGCGAAAGTGTTGAGTAGTTGCTGGTGAAGTCCAATGATGAACCTTCCATAGTATTTTTAACCGAGGTGTACAGAAATAGGTTAGTTGTATTCTGGACGATAAAGAAAGATGCAAGTTCCTAAGCCAGGTGAGTTAAGTTGACAGAAAACGCCGGAAGTTAATAGATGAAACTAGGCAGAAATAGTTGTACTGTCCGGTGCAGGCGCTGATGAAATCCATGATAAAGCGGCGAGATTAGCCAATGTTGCGTTAATGTCCTGGTTAATAAGTCCAATGATGAACCTTCCGTAGTGTGTACGGAATAGGTTGTTTGAAATCTGGACGATATGCATGCAGCAATTTTCTAAAAATCAGGTGTGACGGGAAAGCCGGAAATAGGAACCTACGCGTAGCCGGAATTTCAGGGCAGTTGTAAGCAAGCATGTCCATTAACGTCGATCAACCAGGTGAGTTCGGTTGAGATGGGGATGCCAGAAGTAGGGACCAATGCGTAGCCGGAAGTTCAGGGCTGTTGAAGGCAGATCAGCCCGGTGAGTTAAGGGCTGCAAGTAATAAAGGCCAAGTATGCCGGAAGATAAGGGTCCGTGGTAGCCGGAAGTAGTAAAGACCAGAAATACAGGAAGTAGGATGCCGGAAGATAAGGTCAGTGGTAGACGGAAGTAATTTAGGTCAGGATTTTCGAAAGTTAAGATCCGAGGTAACCGGAAGTAGTAAGGCTAGGAATACTAGAAATAAGACTAAACAAGAAATCCCAAATAGCATCCAGTTGGCAGACTAAAATAAAAGGGCATGTAACTCAATACATAACTCGTCCAAGAGCCTGGCCACAGGGTCCTGGGTTTCTCTACCTCCCTTCTTTCTATTTACCAACCTCCCCACGAGGCAAGATGCGGCACAAGGTCAGTTTTTAACGTGGGGCGTTCCGAGCCCGTAGTATTGACAAAGAAAATTGCCCGTATACAAGGAGTCGGGTTTGTCTACATTCCCAAAAGAGACTCTGCTCTTTGGCATAGCGTCATCTGGGTTCCTCTTTGCCCGGAGGTGGAGAGTTCGACAAGAGAAGAAGAGAAAGCCTAAAGTCGCTAGGTAATATAATAAGGGAGTATAATAACATTAACTGGGCTTGCATACCTAAAGAAAATAAATTCACAGTTGATACGAAATATAAAAAGTATCAAAAGTGTCCCAGAAAAGTATTTAGATTAAGTTAGTAATAATCAACCAACCAAAGAGAAATTAGGTTGATTATAAATCTAAATAAACTTGCTAAGAAGTGGGGTAACGCAATGAAGAAAATGTCAAGATCTAGAGACAAAAATATTGCGTCGGCCATGATTACATGATCGGAGTAGCGAAGGGCTACGATAAGAGCTATGGTAGAAAGATTTCCCCCATTATGGGGATTATTATATCCGTGATATAACACTGTAGTTCACAGACGGAACGGAATGACTGAAAGGAAAAAGACATGCTTTGTTCTCAGAGAGATTTTTAATATCACTAAGACATACACACAACTATATGTACATATATACACGTGTCCCACACGGAGAATAATATATCAGAGTGTAAGGAGAAACAAACAGGAAAGTTCTTACATGTAATATGGAGATATTCATATGTCTGGAGTTTCTATGCTTAGGACTCCAGATTCAAACGACCGGATTCATCTATGTCCTAGGCGAGGACATATTCCACGAACAGTAAACAGGGTTTGTCCTAAATTGGGGACTGCAAGCTGGAGTTTCAATCTACATCTGGGAAAGATATATTTCCAAAGGGAAACAGCACCATGTGCTCGTAAGCTGCTGGCGGGGGACGGGGTGCGGATTTAGCAACCTCACTTGGTGGCTGCTGTAAACAAACTGGATTTGACTGCAGCTATCGTCACTGTTGGGGTGACGTCATTAAGCCGCTATCACGTGACCTACGTGACTTATCTCTACCAAAGGAAGATAAGCGCCTTCTGTATGCCTACACGTGGTTTGCCTCAACCCTCCACTTAGTTGAACGTTCAAAGATTGAAGCGATAGTCAAAACATAGTTTCAAGAAGAAAATTATCCTTGAGAGAAGAAACAAATGGTGCTTTAATAGTTTTGCCAACATTTTGATTTCCTATCGACTTTCTTTAATTCGGAGCAGTTGTTTCCTTCCTTTGTAAAACAAAGGAAAGATCTTGTGAAGATTAACGCAGAATGTTGGTAATTTGCATTCAAAATGAATGAACACTTGGTGAACGTTTGTTTTATTTAATCAATTTACCGCGAGCAAGGCGATAATGCCACTAAGACGCAAGAGGTAACCGTAAGGGAACGAGAATGAGAAGTTTGTAAGGAACCGCAAACCCAATCTTAGACTGGAAACAAGGGATAAATCTTTACTCTGTTCAAAAGATCGGGAAGCAGTGTACACTGGACGATAGGCGCAATTATCTACTCCTATTGAAGAAAAAAAAAGTAAATAAATAATAAATAAAGTTTCAGTGTTTAGGCGGAGACATTAGAAGTATAGAGTTGAAGTAGACTTTAGAAGGAACCAGAAGCCTAATCCTAAACAGGAAACAATGAATAAGTCTAAAAAAAACAGGGAGGAGTGTGAACTGTATGACAGGCGAAACTATCTACTCTTAATTAGGAAAAAAATAAAATTAAAATTAAATAGTGGATAACATTACGCAGTTTAGGCGGAAACGCCAGATGTATAGAACTGACGGAGGCTCGATGGAATAATGGATAGCGGCACGGATTGAGGAATCGGAGAGCCGAGTTCGAATTCCAGTCGAATCCATTACACTCACTTACGTGCTAATACCCTTGAAAAAGGAATTAATCTTCTTCTCCTTCCCCCAGCTATGGGTAAATAGTAGGACAGACCGGGTTCTATAGACTTGGCTGGTAACTGGTCTACCACAGAAAGAAATGGCAACCTACTGCGGCTCGTCAGTAATGTATCGAAAGATACATGATCGCCTAAGCGTGTATCACGCATGGCACATAACTGACTGATAGAATTGAAGTAGACTTTAGAAGGAATCGGAAAACCAATCCTAATCTGGAAACAGGGGATAAACTTCTACACCTGTTCAAAACATCAGAGAGGAGTGCGAACCAGATGATAGACGGACCTATTGTAGCGGACCGTGGGGGTGAAGATGTGAAGAGATATCAGAAGGTTAAAATTTCCTGCTGGCCGGTCCAGCTACATGGGAATGTCAGACTTTAATTAAGTCCAAAGAAAACAAAGAAAACAAACAAGACCGATATACATGGGTAAACAAATATATATTAATAACAAAACAAGTTAAACAAAGACATGGACTGTTACATAGAGTTTGTATGGAGAAATTATGTGTGTCTGTTGTAAGTGTTCGTACGTACGTGTATTATTCTTAGCGCGTTCCCAGAATTTGGGAAACGCTGTTTCTGTGAGAGGTCACATATTGGCCTAAGTGGAAAAAGAGAGATTTTACCTCGCCTCCGCGCGAGGTAGCGGCCCAAGGCCTAAGTCGAAAAAGAGAGAGAGAGAGAGAGAAGGGTCAGCCAGTATTTATAGCCAGGGGAGAGAGAGAGACCCCTGTTGAAGGATTAAAGAACTGAGGAGGAGCAAACTCCGACACTATCTATTCATATTGAAATTGGTTTAGTTTTATTTTGTTTTCTCATGTTGGTTGTTATGTTTTAAGAAGAAAGAAGTCTAGAATGGTGATCGCTGCAGATTGTCTAAGACAACATAAACAGTTAGAAGGTTGCACAAACTGCAGCACAGTGTTTCTTCAGGGTTACCCACTGGAAGTGCTTACAGGGACATGTATCCATTTGCGTCATGGCACTTCAAGAACCCCGATATTGTGTGACTGGTGATCAAAGCAGCCTCACGGAATATTACCAGGGAGTTTGGGCCCCTTGTCACCAGCTGGGATGCATATTAAAAAAAAAAGATAAAAGAAAAAATATAATAAGATAAAATTAAGAACAATGAGAGGACGATGGGATTCCAGGTATGGGATTAACTTAAAATATATGTATTTTGGTAAAGAGCTTAGAAATCTGTCAGTGCATTATTAACTACTACGTTTTAGCATTAGGAGCTGCGATAACTTCTGTCGACTGAAAATTTACTTTTGTCACAACAGACATTTTTCAGGCGCTTATTTCAAGGTAGACAAGCAAAATAAATGCTTTAAGAGATTCATCAGTTACCAAAATGGCCAGTAAAATTGAAAATACAATAAATGCAGCTAACTGTGAACAAATATTTTTAAATCAATCAACAGTTAAAAAGTACAGTATATTAATTTTTTGTACACAAATACGGACTTGTATCCTTCTTGTGAGACAGAGTTTGTAGCTCGCAGTACGTTGGAATAGAGAGAGGGATCCTCCTTCTTTGCAGCAGGCAGTTGTTCTGAATAGTACTTTGGTGGTTAGAGTGGAGTGGACCAGCCAGTCCCGCTTTTTAGCGAGAAGGTAGAAAGAAATAACTTACTCTCTTCATGGCTAGATCACTTTACTTAAGTGCCAAGTGAAATTTCTGGTTAATCTTTGTCAAATAACAGAGAAAGTCGACCGTCGAAAGTTGGGTGAAAAGAGCGAGCTTCGTGTACGTGAAAGGTGTGAGAGTGTTTTTTTCCCGATTCTGTGAGAGTACTCTATTTGGCAACCGAAGAACTTCTGCTAACGATCGCTAGATGGTGCTGCCAAAGCAATATACATAAAAAAAAAGATATGACGCAAAAGACTTATCCTGTTCCTTTTCTTTTATTCACATGATGCCATAGAGTTAAGTGCCTCGTTTCCTCTCATCTTTAGATGATATTGCAAAAATAACGAGTTAATTGATTACAACATGCGATACCCTAAGATTACTTGATTACATACAGGAATATCTAATAATTGTATCAAACCAACAGATAAAGAATTCGATGAGAATTAATGCACTATCAGTCCAACAACTATTCATCATCATTGACATTAACATAAGGTAAGATATTTCATTTTATTATGAATAAACATAGGAAAGAGATTAGATAAGGCTGAGAGTGTTTGCACACGACCAGTCTATGTCCCACACCTGTAGTAACTATGTGTTAGATTGTGCGTAGAAAAATCAATAATTATTCATTTGTTTTGTGATAATCACGATTATCTCATCGTTTTTCGGCAAGAAACAAACGTTTTCTTGGGAAGTGATATTTAACAAATTGCCATCAAAATCTCGAAATACGCCCAAAACAAGTAAAAACCTTAATAGGTGCATATACTGAAATGCCCTACTGTACACTGTTGAGAATATATAGCAAACTCAGGTGCCACTTTTGGGAATGTACAATGCCACCCCTGCGCAAATCATTGTGAATAAGTCCAGTATCTTATTCTATTTGTCGATACTTGGACATTTTTGCACTTACGTATATTATAAAACACCAAATCCTGTACAGAAATATGTGAACTGTATGTCTTTTACCTCTTTTTTTTCCAGCACCCTTACGGTTTTCTGTTTTGTAGGAGTATATATGACCAGCGATGCACTTCGTGTCTGAGTCGGTTTAGAGCAGTTTTCTGGTTTTCTTCATTGTGGCCCATTTTTGGTTTAAAAAAAATTCAGGCCCACTTATAGAAAGTACAAATAGAAATTCATAGAAATTAGCAGGAAATACATTTTATTTACAAAAGCAAAACGTAGGAGAAAATATATATCCTGAATAATGACTACAGTGGTGCCTCCAGGGCCATTTAAAATATTTGTCAAGCCCACAAGAGTTCACATTGTAAAAATGTTCGCAACGTCTCTTTTGTTTAAAAGTTAGTGCTTACTTTGTTTGGTTCCAAGAATTTCCTTTGTGAGGATGGCGTTTGAAATCGTCTGTTTTCAATCTTCCTGCCGAGCTGGCTAGACATGTAATTCTGTACTGCTACTACTACTTGTCTATTCATCTACTGAATACTGCTACGGGTACTCTAGTCTACTCTACTCTACTCTACTGTTCTCTCTTGTGGTGTAAGGGTCGTTTTTATAATGATGAGAGTTAGAGTGATGAAAGAGCCTTCTTTTCTATCACCACTGATGGCAAAGTTATTTTTAGAATGATGAAATATCATCATCATTTTGGACCATAATAGATATATTTCGAAACAAATCTACTTTGATGAACGTTTTCCAATTGTCAAAAATTTTTAAACTCTGTCGGGGTTATATATCCTAATTTTAAAACACACACACACACACACACACACACACACACACACACACACACACACACATATATATATATATATATATATATATATAAAACCTAGTGAGCCAGAACTTACCTACCAAGTTTTTACCTAACGGACCTTCAGGGTACTACTGTCAGACAAGGAAGATTTAATTATATATATATATATATATATATATATATATATATATATATATATATATATATATATATATATATATATATATATGCAGAAATATAGTCTTAAAGTGTGCTATATTTATGGGGTAAAGTGCTCAATATCAGAGATAGAGCGTGTGTAAATATAAAAGTGGACATGGAAGTCAGCACTTAGAGGCGACAGTCTGTTTCATGCTAGTGCAATCGTCAGGCGATTGCACTAGCATGAAACAGACTGTCGCCTCTAAGTGCTGACTTCCATGTCCACTTTTATATTTATATATATATATATATATATATATATATATATATATATATATGTGTGTGTGTGTGTGTATCTTATTGCTATATAAGGGTTATTTTTTAGTGGGTACACACGTTTGAGTTGCAATCCCGGATTTGTTATTTGTTTTTATTTAAAAAGTGAAATTAAAAACAACTGTCCTAAATTGGATAAGTCGCACTAAAGAAAAATTGTGCTTCCGACATTAATCTTACCTGCATCCCTTTTTTCCATTTAGGAAAACCACTTTTTGAGCCAAAGTGTGCTTCTTCCAGTTCGGCGAGGACTTCTCAACTTAGACCGGTTCACTGTTTTTCACTGTTTAATAATAAAAAAATGGATAGCAACTCAAACACGTGTACCCACTAAAAATAACGTTTATAGTAGGAAATAATGTCGGATAAAATATCCTTTCAATAATTAATGTTGTTTATGTTTCGAGTTCGAAACTGAATCTAGAAGAGATAGATTCGTAGAAGTCCCAACGAGAAATACATTTATATTTCCAAATCTCCTCTGTCAGGCTGGTCATCACGGCTCAAATGTGTCACTCCTGATGGAAAAAAGGTGTACGGAGGGCACTTATTTTTCTTTAATTAGACCATTTGAATATTCAGGCCGGTAGACGAAAAATAAATACATATACTACTGTTTAATAAATAAACGAAGCGTCTACTCAAATATGGATATCCACTAAAAAATCTTTTAAGTAATATATATTGTAATGTACTAAGCGTAGATTAGATGTGGCACAAGGCCAAAAGTATGTTGAGCACTCAGTGAGAATCGAACTCACTACGCAGTGAGTAAGTGATCTAGCGAGACAAGCTTGCTAACCATTACATCACATCGAAGTATCAACTCAAACGCTGATTCTATGTGCACTATTTCAGATTTTGATGAAATGTTAGTATGTTGTATCCACCTAAGAAAAACTAAAATCCCTAGAATTTTAGCTTTCTTAAACGCTTGGTTCAGGAATTATGGTCTTTTGAAATTTGGTGTCAATTTTTGCTGATTTCAAAATAGCACGATTTGCCATATTTGTCACTTCATAACTTTGCACCCTAGGAAGATACCGAGTGAATATTTCGTAATCATATAGGCTATAAAAACACCCTGGCTTTTATGTTATTTCTATTTTCCATGGTGTTATATTTATACGCTGCTATATATGAGAAAAAAGTGCTATTTTGAGTTTTTTCGGTGTGTATTTTGCCACCCATAGAAGCTAAGCCATTTGCAATGGAGTAAAAAATAAAGTTTATTATATCATCTGGTGACTTACGTTGTGAAAAAGGTTGAAATATTTGTTTTACAAAAGTTGCATAATTCTTAAGTGACAAAAATTTGCATCCCCCTGAGAAAAATAAGATTTTAGACCTTTTTTCGAAAGCTTGGCAAGTAGTGTAGATAGTTAAATTTAGGATTTATAATTTGCCCAGTTATAGAGCCATCCCTTATGTTTCACTCATAAAAAGTAAGAATCTCTTTGACTTTTCTTTTTTTTTCAAAAAACAATTGGGAAAAATTCCAAGAATTTGTAAGGCAAATTTGTAAAGGCAGATGGTGGTTTTACTGACGAAAAAAAATATGATGCTGTTGTATGATAATTTTCTTTTATAGTTAAATGCTCATTCTTTTATCAGAATAAAAACGAGTACAGTGTGTAGTTACTGAAATCTTTGTTATCTTTTACTTAAAAAATACAAAAATATCTCATTTTAAGGTGTTTTTTTTTTGAGGAAATGCAGAGTTATCTCCAACTTTTTCACTTCTGCTTCCGACTGGACGTTAGGAGTCGAACTCTTTGGTAGCGCTTAGAGAGGCTGTTCCGATCAACAGTCGCTTAATATCGGGGTATCTGTAGTGCCATATCGTGCATGGCACTACAGATACCCAGAAGTCCACTGCTAGTAATTACAATAACATTTCTAGTTCCTATTTTTTACATTTCTAGAAAGATAAAACGGAGAAAATGATCGCTTAAAAAATACCAAAATGTTTTTTCAACACATGAAAAATCTTTCCCGAAAATTGAAATACTGTTTTTAAAACAAATTTTTAAGACAATCCCGTTTGTTCTCTTTTGTAAAAAATTAAAAATACTCTGGGAATCACATGAAGTCAAATCATTGCATTTTTTTTTGTTTGTCGAGGATGTTTATTCGTGTGTTGTGTTGGAATTTTGTAAAACTTTCTTCTTTTTTATTAGCGGAGATGTGTCGGCGATTAATCTTTATGGAAATGTAAAACTTTGCGACTTAAACATTTTTTTGACTAAAATTTAGTCATGAAAATATTGGTGGTTATTACAAAATGAATAACAACATTTTCTCAAATTTTATTTAAATAAAAAAAAACTATTCATTATAAAAGTAGTAAATAATAAATAAATATGTAGTGAAATTTTCATTTCAATTGGATAATTCGCTGATTTCTGAATATTTCAAAAAAGCGCTGACCCCCACCCACTTTTTCTTCGAAGGTTTGTGTTTTCCAGGTTGGGAAACTTTGAAATTGACATGTAGTGCCCGGTATCAAAGTTTCGGGGCCAGGGTGAGACCTTAGCACGGGTTCTGTGCTTATGGAAATTTTCTTTTATTATTATTTTTTTAATTTAATTTTTGGCAATTATTGTGCTTGAAAATGATGACTTTATGTGTCAATGAAAATGTTTACACATAGTGATAGAATTTTCTTGATCTTTACATATGCTCTATCATGATACTGTGTGGGCAATTCATGTTATTGTTATCTATCGTTCAATTCAGATATTTTTTTAGTACTTTCCAATGTTCTATGAGTTTCAAGTTGTTGTTGTTGTCCACATGTTTAACCCGTTCCGGGAATGGAAACTATTATCATTTCATGCCTCCTGGTATATTTGTCCCGCAAACAATATTTGGCGAACTCATGTGAGTCCGGGTAAAAAAATAAATTGAACAAAACTTGAAATTCAAACAAACAACAATAAATAAATGTATTAACAAGACATGTTACAGAAAGATAAAGAAAGAAACGAAGTTGAAGTTATGAACAGTTCAATACAATTTTCAGTTTGTGTCTCTAAAGTACTGACATATCTCGTGTCTATCGGAGCGGAAAGGTAACTTGTGTTGCTGCTCCGAAAGTCAAAGAGAAAAGAGGAAGAACCTTTCAAATATCGCGCCGCATGTGATTATTGTCGGGGGTTGATAATGCAACAGTCTCGACTTTTAGACCACACGAGTTGTAGCATAAATTCTTCCAATATGATTCGCATGTGCTTCTCCAGGTAATCTTCTAAATTTCTTCTTAGATGCAAAATATTAAGATGAAATTATGAACAAAATTGCAGGGCCGTAGCAGAGACAAATGTTTTTTCTTTTTTTTTGGGGGGGGGGGACAAAAAATTTAGAATTTAGCCTTAAGTTATCAAAGGCCACCAACATGGCAAGGACATCTGAAATTTCCTGTACCTCCTTGCTTTGATAGTTTCTTTCTTTCTTTATTGTATTTTGTTAAAATAAAACACTGTAAAAACAAATACTGCAATTGGAAAAAAATAGTTAATAAAAAAATGATAAAAATTTTTGGGGAACTGTATTATTATGACTTCATTACTAGTAAACGATATTTATAATATAGAAAACTCTATTTCTGTAGAAATCTTAATTTATAATTAGTTAAGTCATAATATTTAATATAAAATAATCATTTTGATGTCGTCGTAGATCTTGATGGAAATGTCATTCTTTTGAAAATCCAGTAAAAAATCTGGAGCATATCGAAACAGTAAAAACGACTTCGCATGCCTCGACTTGTTGGCGAAATAATTCTGCTCAAGTTGTTTTGGACGCCAGTTATCGATTTATTTATATATTTATTTTAAACGGTTATGAATTTTCACTTCTCTCGTGATTGGTTCGCGGCCAGTCAACGATTTGTATTGGTAATTAGTTTTTAAATCGGATTTGAAAGAAAGACCGGACCGGATGGTTTGACCGACCGAAGGGACAGGACATGCCTGGTATCACCGATCCAAGTTTCACCTTTGAGACAGCGTCATGAATCTGTTGGTTCACACAGGGCTTTGATCTATTTTTATTGAGTCTGTAAAAAAATCTTCCCTCGTAACTTGTGGAGGCTGCAATGGCGAAATTGAACAGAAACAAAGCAGCAAGGCCAGACGGAAT
Organism: Acanthosepion esculentum; assembly: GCA_964036315.1. NCBI lineage: Eukaryota > Metazoa > Mollusca > Cephalopoda > Sepiida > Sepiidae > Acanthosepion > Acanthosepion esculentum. Next base: position 71,300,544 of record OZ038498.1, read on the forward strand.
TGTAACAGAGATGCTGGGAGCCTTCGATGATTTCGGCATAGGCAAAAATTACAGAAATAATAAATTAAATTACAACAGTGGCTATATAACGGAAGACCTAACGAGATCTATTTTCATACCTAAGAAACCAGGTGTGAGCGAATGGGAACCCAATCGAACAACCAGCCAAATAAGCCATATAACAAAACTCAACATCCGAATTCTAATGAATAGAGCATCCAGCAGAATCAGACCGGAGATAGGACAACAACAGTGCGGGTTCGTCAAAGACACCGGAACAAGGAAGGTGATATTTATGCTCGGAATGTTATCAGAAATAGCAATGCAAATGCAGAAGTACATCTACTTGTGTTTTATAGATTATGCAAAGGCATTCGATACAATGCGCCACAAAGATTTGTTGAAATTGTTCAGCAATCTTGACATATTTGGGAAGGATATTAGAATAATCAAGAACCTATAATGGCAGAAAACTGCCTGCATGCGGATAGAAAATGAGTTCAGTAGATATACAAAAATAGAAAAGGGTGTAAGACAAATGTCTTCTCACCGAACTGATTCAATCTACATCGAGGAAATTCTGAGAAAATTAGATGTCCCACCAGGATTCATTATTGGCGGCCACAATACTAATAACATAAGATATCTATATGACACTGTGTTGCTAGCAGACACGGAAATAACAATATAAAAGCTCCTACAGATGCAACACCGTATCCTCACCTCACTGACCAACGCACTCTACAAGACCGGCCGTTGGTCCGGTATGGTCCAGTATTACAGGTTAGATACAAGTCTCCGGGTCCCAATGTCAATTTGAAGCCACCCTCCAGCCACGTTGTGATTGTTTTGATCCTAGAGAGTGGTCATCAGATCGTAGAAATCCGGAAGCTCTTCGTTGGTTCAGCTGCGAGTTCGTCGGGTGAGAATCGGGTTAACAGAAAAATAAATATAACCAAGTTGATTCGATTTTGAAAGGACAAAAGTTTATATATAAAAGAAAACACACACACACATACACACACATAGAATAATTCTTGTTGCATAAGGTTGAATGTTTCTTGTATGTGAACAATAACCAAACAAACAGAAATACTTCGAATAATTTCGGTAAGGAGAGATGTGGCCTTCGTTTTCACCCTTTTTGGTCTGTTCTTAGTGCAACTACTATAATTTTCGATGCCCCCCCCCCGTTCTCAGTACTACTAGTAGTAGTATTTATAGTAGCAGGAGTAGCGGTACTTAGATGTCAGCGGCGGTATTTCGCTTCTTCGCCGCCAGCTTCAGCAACACAAAGCGGACGCTTCCTTTTCAATCTCTGACGTCTCTCCACTCAGTTCGACTGCATTCGAAGACAGACGAACCCCAAAACTCTCCTCTCCAGTTGGCTCGCCTCTTTATTAAGAGAACCGGTCTCACGTGTCCCAGACTGGTGACGTATCTGTTTTTTTTTTTAGTGCGAACGTACTGACATACTAGCAAAGTACAACTTCACTCCCCCGAGAATAAACAATTTACTTTTTCATCGATTGCTTTCCAAGGTTCACAACAAGACGCTATTGTTTGTCACCTCGCTATTAATTATTCTGTCGCTCTTTTTAAACTACAGAGATTCTTGTTTTAAAAATAAATTCTTGATCAAAACGTTCTTAAATTTACCTTTGATTCTTATAGTGTCAAAATCTATTTCTTTTTTAAAAGTTCCAAATTACTCTTGTTCCAGTAATTTTCTATTAGTAATCTGATATTCTTTGTACACTTACAAAAAGATTGTATTTCGTGTTCTAAATTAACTTCTATAACATTTACATTTCAAAGTCTTTACAGCATATTAACATCTTGGTTATTCGAAAACGTCTTTCTTTCACTTGGTGTTTCCTGTTTTACAGCATTTACTCCTTTATTATCATTATTATTATTTCAGGGGTGATATCGCCCCTGCCACAAGAAGGTAGTGAAGGAAAGCGAGAAGAAAGGACTAAACATAAACTGCAAGAAGACACAATGCATGCTCGCTAGCAATAGGATGAGCCCAAAATGAAAATTAAAAATCGGAGATCCCAAAATCAAACAAGTGCAAAAATTTAAATATCTGGGAAGTGTTTTAACAGAAGACGGATAGTGCGTCACTGAGATCCGAAGAAGCATTGGGATGGCCAAAGATGCATTCCAAAAGCTAAGCAAAGTATTAAGAGACAGAAAAACTTCGTTAGAAATAGAGAGAAGAGTACTGATCTATTACGTGATATATGTCCTCCTATATGGCAGTGAACGCTGGACAATCTCCTCAAAGATGAGGAAGACACTTGGGGCAACAGAAATATGGTTCTACAGAATGATGCTGAGCAACGACGATGTTTTGAAGAAAATAAAAACAAAAAAGAAACTTATACTTAACATCAGGAGGAGATAGTTGACATTTCTGGGGCACATAATGAGGAAGGAGTGCTTGTAAAATCTGATACTCACAGGACGGGTTGAAGGCAAGATGGACAGAGGAAAACTGCATAACATACCTGAGTTTAAGTAAATGGATGGTGGAACAGGGTTTAGATACGTTAGAAGGAATAACGGAAAGACAAAATTTGTTGAGAGCTGCAAAGGACAGGAAGTTGTGGATGGCCGTGAACACCTATGTCCTGAGGGTACATGGCACATAAAGAAGAAGTTGGCATGTATGGTCATAGGTCTGGTACTTTTATTCTTATTTACTTCCCTTCATTTCCGTTTTTCGCTACTCAGCCCCGGTTAGATGATGGAAAGCAAAGTTCTCCGTCGACGAAGAAATGTCTCGCTTTATTTTCTTATTTTATTTTTACATTCATTTATTTATTGTAAATTTTCTCTCGTCTTCCCCAGCCCCAGCCCCAGCCGTTATGTCTTGCTTTCTCTGCCATATTAAATCGTGCGAGGGAGTCATACACTGACTACTGACACATTCTGTTTTTTTTTTGTGTAAATATTTGCCGTCAAATCTCAAGGAGAATTTTTTTTTTAAATTGTAAAATATGAATCATTTGTTTTATCGCCGCCACTACATGAAAATTGTTAATATTGATATTATTAGAATATCCGCAGAGAGAATGACATTTTTTTATCGGTTATTGTTGAACGAAATATTTAAAAAAAAATGCGATGTTGTGGTGAAAAGAACAATGAAGAATGAAGAAGATTGTTTGGGTCAGTGAATGCGACTAGGTTAAGTAAGTTCATGTCAGGATACGGGAAAACAATATATCTCCTTTTCTCCAATTTTCGGCCGTGTGCCATTGTAGTATGTGATTAAATACCAGGAAATACCAGGAGTCTAGATGGAATTTAATGAATGTCAATAAGGAACATTTGTTTAAAAACTGAAAAAGAAAGAAAAGGAATGTTTTCTCAAACACATAACTTCAAATATAACGTGTAAAAAGAAATAAAAAATCATATCGGATTATAAATAATATCAATTAATTAATTCATTATATTTCAAACGTTATTATACTGGATACTTCGTATTTCAAATAAACGCCTCATTTTTTTTTAAATAGACGCCTAATTTCCTGCTTTGAGCACTTGTCTATGAGGACCTTCACAGTTAAGCAAGGTTCTATTTGCTCTTAAACTACACTCACTCGTTCGTTCTGATTTTCTCGAAAGTCATATCTGCTCGGAAACGGAGCCTCTACTCAAATATGGTTATCCACTAAAAATGATGTTTGAAGTAATAAATAAATATATTAATCATTTCGCTCCAAGCAAAATGATAAAAGCCACTAAGACGCAAGGGGTGCTACTGAGGGCGAAAGAAACAGAGAGGACAATAAAAGAACAGGATCCAAGAAGACGGAAATTAGCGATTGACATTTAAATTTTTGAAGACCGTAGTTGACAGGGAAGCAAGAAGCCAGAAGAGAGTTCCACAAGCGAGAAGTGCGAGAGAAGAAACTGTTAGCATAGAACTTACGGTTACAACTAGCAAAGGCCAGTGCTTACTACCCTCGAAACACCCGAGGAGGGGGGGGGGCAAGCATGGTTGGGAGTCCCAGGAAGTGCTTTGTGACCCTCGCTATCTTACCAACATTTTCATTTTTTTTATATACGTTAAAAATTAAACTCATGCTAAGTCTCGAACAAAACACTATATAAAACTTACTATTTTTTTTTTATCCGTAATGTTGAATGTGTTAAATTATTCAACTTTTAACGAGAAAAATCTCAAGTTTTGTTAAGAATTACCGCAAAACATTGTTGATTTATTCAAGATGGAATGATTTATGTTGGCATGTCTAAAGACATAATATAATAGATACATTGTATTTATTTTAGATACGTTTATTTTAGATATATTATATTTATTTTAGATACATTTATTTTAGATATATTATATTTATTTTAGATACATTATATTTATTTTAGATACATTTATTTTAGATATATTATTTATTTTAGATACATTTATTTTAGATATATTATATTTATTTTAGATACATTTATTTTAGATACATATTTATTTTAGATACATTTATTTTAGATATATTATATTTATTTTAGATACATTTATTTTAGATACATTATATTTATTTTAGATACATTTATTTTAGATATATTATATTTATTTTAGATACATTTATTTTAGATACATTATATTTATTTTAGATACATTTATTTTAGATACATTATATTTATTTTAGATACATTTATTTTAGATACATTATATTTATTTTAGATACATTTATTTTAGATACATTATATTTATTTTTGATACATTTATTTTAGATACATTATATTTATTTTTGATACATTTATTTTAGATATATTATATTTATTTTTGATACATTTATTTTAGATACATATTTATTTTAGATACATTTATTTTAGATATATTATATTTATTTTAGATACATTTATTTTAGATACATATTTATTTTAGATACATTTATTTTAGATATATTATATTTATTTTAGATACATTTATTTTAGATACATTATATTTATTTTAGATACATTTATTTTAGATACATTATATTTATTTTAGATACATTTATTTTAGATATATTATATTTATTTTTGATACATTTATTTTAGATACATATTTATTTTAGATACATTTATTTTAGATATATTATATTTATTTTAGATACATTTATTTTAGATACATATTTATTTTAGATACATTTATTTTAGATATATTATATTTATTTTAGATACATTTATTTTAGATACATTATATTTATTTTAGATACATTTATTTTAGATACATTATATTTATTTTAGATACATTTATTTTAGATATATTATATTTATTTTTGATACATTTATTTTAGATACATTATATTTATTTTAGATACATTTATTTTAGATACATTATATTTATTTTAGATACATTTATTTTAGATACATTATATTTATTTTTGATACATTTATTTTAGATACATTATATTTATTTTAGATACATTTACTTTAGATATGTCACGGCCGCCTATGTCCGCTCCCTAAAATGGAAGAGAACAGGGTTTTTCGACCTTGACCTTTTGACCATGTTCCCTACACGCTGGTAATTTAGTTTTAGAATTGAGCTAATTACTTTTTAGTTCCGTTGGTATTACGAAACTAGTCGTAATATACCTCTTGTGACATCATCACCTACGATACGGGGGTGCTCGGGCCGTGGTTTCATATCGCCCTCCCTTCCAGGGGGTCCGCTACAAATTGGTGACCCTCGACGTGACCTGACTGGGCTGGACAATATGGCGACACAATAGAAACGAGGCCTGTTTAACGTTTAGCGACCACCTTTGGCACTTTGCCACACACTCTAGATATAGTTACTATATCTATAGTGTGTCGAATGATCTACGGATGCTCAGGGGACCTACGGCCACTCCCTTAAGTTCGGTTAAGACCGAGTAGACACCTCAACCCAGAGAGTAAGACGTCGGAGGTTGAGAGGCTGGGGCGAAAGTGTTAGACTGGAGGTTAGCATCAGCCATGCTAATGGAAGGCGGAAAAGCTTTTTTAAGATTATTAGAAGAGGGCATTCTCCTTTTGGAGGTGGTAAAAATTAACAAGTCATTTCATGCCCGCTGCGGAAAGTTGTAAACAAATTTGTGCCGCTGCCCTCGTCGCCGCTCAACCAACTAATGATGGCTGATTTCTTAAAATACCGGACCATAGGACTTACCGGATTAAAGTCGGACTGTATTCGAAAATTTTAATACCGACATACGTCAACTTACGCCCGACAGACTAACGTTTAATTGTAGATACTTTTCCATAAGAACTTAAAAAAAAACATTTATTGCAGTCATTGCAATTTTCTTAACTTAACGCGAATGATGAAAATTTCATCATGTTATCGTAAGCTAACTAAATTAGCGTGTAATCATTTTGTTTGCTGAAGGTTTTCCAGGCGGGAAAGGTGAGAATGGAAACATTAAAAAAAAAAACAAGCACTTATTTTGAATGAAGCAGCATCTAGAAAAGTTCTCGGCTCGCTATTTATGCTGATGACACAGTTATTTATTTGTTTCTTAATGTTAAATTTAATTAGATCTGTAGCTGATCTCTAAAATGACATTCAATGTTATGGATAAAAAATCCTGGATTATTCACGCAGAAAATATACGCAATGAAATTGCAAAACTACTTAAATATCGTCGTTATAATTTGACGAAACGCGGAAACTAATCTTCAATAAACAAATATAATTCTCCGACTATATATTTACATTACAAGCTAAATATTTTTTTTTTTTATATCCAATTTCCAAATTTTTACGTGTGAATATTTATTGGATACAATTTATTATTCGTACGAATGAATGACCAGCGCTTTCATTCATAATTTCATTATGTCTCACGAATTCGTTTTTGAATATTTTGTAAGATAAGCAGTGGCGTAGCTAGAGTGTGTTCTGCCCGGGGCAGAGTGTGTTCCGCCAGGGGCAGCCCTTTTGTCGCCCTTCTCCTTTATTGCACAGTGATCCCCCCTTATATATATATATATATATATATATATATATATATATATATATATATATAAAGATATTTTTAAAGGTACAAAATTTTATCATAGCAATAAAAGTATTAAGCTTAATATTACTAGACATATTAAAAACGCGCGAAGCAACCGGTTTCGCTCCCGCTCATCAGGCTTGCAACGGGAGATTTAAATTTAAAAGACAGAAAATGTACAATAAAAGGAATTGTGGAGGGGGATAAAAAAAAAATTTAAAAAAAATATGAGCAAAAGGAGCTAGAGGCAAATGACAGCGAGCCCCAACAAACACTCACGTTGTTTACACAGGGTAGCCCAATGGCTCTCAACGCTTTTGGATCCTGTGTTGAAGGGTTTTAGTGGATTTTGCATAAAGGAGTCATTTTCCTTTGTTGACCTTATACAAAATTTATCTTCTTCGGGCAAGTTTATGTGTTCTTTTGACATCTGTTCTCTATACACCTGTGTTCCTTTGATGGAAACTGTCGATATTTGCTGTGATATGCTTTATCGTAGTACTTTGTCTCCACCAAGCATTCCGGAGTCAACTTTTGTTGAGTTGATGAAATTTGCCACGTCTTCGGTCGAATTTAGTTTCAACAACACCATGTTTCGACAAATTGACGGGGTCGCTATGGGTTCCCCTTTGGGTCCAGCTCTAGCCAACATATTTGTGGGCTTTCACGAACAAAGAATACGGAATAATGTACTTTGTCCTCAACTATATCGTCGGTATGTTGACGATACTTTCTGTTTATTCAACAATGAAGTTGAGGCCAATCAGTTTCTTTCGTTTCTAAATGGTATCCATCCAGCGCTAAGGTTCACTGTTGGGAAGGAATCCACTCATCAATTGGCCTTCTTGGATGTATTAGTACATCGAACAGCAACAAGTTTTCTTACTTCTATTTACAGGAAACCAACTTTCGCGGGATTGTATACGCGTTGGGACTCATTTTGCTCCTCAAAACGTAAGATAAACATTATCAGAACCCTCCTTCATAGGGCACTAAAAATTTGTTCAGAGTCCTTCTTGGACGATGAGATCAATTTTGTCAAGGATACCCTATGTTATCCACCTAATACTGTTCATTCGGTTATCCGTGACAAAATTGAGGAGTTCAGAAGTGCCAAACACTGTATCGTTAAAAAGTGCCCGGTTTATCTAAGATTGCCTTGGGTTGGAACCAACTATGAAAGTATGGTTAGACAAATTTCATCAAAGGTTCGTCGCTGTTTTTTCTCTGCCGAGGTCCGGATTGTTTTACAAACCCGGCCCATGGTTCGTCCAGTGTGTAAAGACGTCCTCCCTCCTCATCAAATTAACTCTATAATTTACAAATATGGTTGTAGTTGCGGGGCTGACTACATAGGAAGGACGACACAACGCTTGGGTATGAGAATTAAACAGCACGTTCCTACCAAAATCAGGAACCACACTTTGCCGTTGAATGGACTCGTCCCAAACACCTACGGGTCCGCCATTTGTGAGCACTTATTAAATAGCAGATTGTGTGCAGTTAATTTTAGTGTTGACCGGTTCACCGTGTTGTCCCGGTCACACTCGTTATTTCACCTGAAGGTGCTGGAGGCACTTTACATCGGGTCCCACAAGCCTTCCTTGTGTAAACAACGTGAGTGTTTGTTGGGGCTCGCTGTCATTTGCCTCTAGCTCCTTTTGCTCATATTTTAAAAAAATTTTTTTTTTATCCCCCTCCACAATTCCTTTTATTGTACATTTTCTGTCTTTTAAATTTAAATCTCCCGTTGCAAGCCTGATGAGCGGGAGCGAAACCGGTTGATTCGCGCGTTTTTAATATGTCTAGTAATATTAAGCTTAATACTTTTATTGCTATGATATATATATTGAAAAACCAATAACATTTTGCTCTTCTATATAAATACTTGTCACAAAATAAAAAACTTACATTTGCCTTGATAAAGTCCCTCAGGGGACGAAACGCGTCAGCTAAGATAAGTTTTCCTTTTGTCTTCATTAATGTTATCCTTTTACAGATATACTCTATCTCAATTTTTCACAACACACACACACACACACACACACACACACACACAAATAAGCCCAAAATACGAAAAATAGACCAACCAACACATACCCTCAAAAAACATCTGTCAAGGAAAATAACCGAAATTTATATGATAACAACCAAGATGTGTTTCTCACACACAGCGGTGCTATGGCATTAAAAGAAAGCACACGGTGTTCATTCACAGGTTTCACATTGTCAACAATAACAAAACAGTCCTGAATACAAAGGTCATTTAACTATGATTAGTGTCCAGACATTGTAGCCACTTTTATTTCAATACAGGCTATACACACTTATGCAGCAGACCCATAAAAGTGACGCCCGGGGCGAACCGCACCCCTTCTAGATATGTTACTGAAGGTAAGTGGAAAGTTTAGAAAAATTTTTATTCACAATATTTATTATTCATCATTTTCTTTAAAGATTCTGATATATATTTTCTCAGACAGACGAAATGAAAACTTTAAAAGATTGAAAATTGCAATCGAATTTGAAATGTAAACATATTTATGGGTGGAACCAGGATTCTGAGCAGGGTGGAGTCTAAATAGAAAAATGTTATGTAGGCCAGAAGTTAGTGTCTTGATGGGGATGTTTGGAAGTTTTCTGCAAGTTAGATATAGATGATTTCATTTATGTATGTACGTATGTAATATATGTTAAGTTAAAGAGTTTTTATTTAAGTTGATATATTTATCAGTTAAATTGAAAACAACTGTCATTTATCAAAATAAAATATGTAAATCTGACATTGCACTTACAGTTCAGGTGTAGCTTTTTAGCACTTCTTTTATGTGTCGTGTTCCTTCAGGTCATGGCTCTTCACAACTTTCTATCCTTTGTAGCTCTTAGCAATGCTTATTTTTTTTTTTACTATACCGCCAACCTCCTGTTCTGCTATCCATTTACACAAGTTCGTTATATAGGTTACTCGCAGTTTTCCTCTGGCCCTCTTGCCTTCAATGTCTTGCGAGTGTCAAAATCTCCAAGCCCTCTTTCCTCATTATGTTTGCTAGAAATGATTCCAAGTGTCCTTCTTGTTTCCATTTTCCGTCATACGTTCTCATTAGTCACAAGATCCGTCTATGGTATTCACAGCATCCTTTTGTAGAACAACATCTTTGTTGCCTCAGGTCTCTTCTTCGTTTGTGAGGAAATTGTCCAGCATTCACTGCCATATAGGAGGACTGATATTACATAGCAGTTCAACACTCTTTGATTTGTTTCTAACCAAATTTTCCTGTTTCTTAATACTTTGCTTAGCTTTTGGAAGTCACCTTTCGCTGTTCCAATGTGTCACATTTTCTGATGAAATACATCCTAGATAGTTAAATTTCTGCAATTGACAAAATTTTAAAGTAAAAATAAAAAATATAAGTTTGAAGTAAAAAATAATAATCTGTTATATTCCGTGCTAATAGGAATATATACTTGAAAAACAAGGTGGATAAAATAAGTAAAGGTTTATTGTAAAAACCAGTACAATAAGAATAAAGGTACAGTTATGCACAAGGTCATCGCAAGTCAATCCAGTAGTGAGTGCTACTATTGGAAGGTCGGTAGTTCTCGTGTAAATCTGTGTCGTACTCAACAGATCCCATGCTAGAAATATTTTCCAGCCACCAACGAGGTAGGATGTGGCGCAAGGCCGAATTTAATGTGGGGCAATCCGAGCCCGTAGGCTCGGCCAAAAATTCCCCGTCACCCCGCATAACCGGGTTCGGTCTGTCTACTTCCCCGGACGAGACTCTGTCCTTCGACATAGCCTCGTCCAGGTTCCTCTCTGTCCGAAGGCAGAGAGTTCGACCAGCACAGCTGGAAAGATTCCAGCTAGTGTAGTTACTAACCTCCCCACGCGATCAGATGTGGCACAAGGCCGTGTTTAATGTGGGGTAATCCGAGCCCATAGGCTCAGCTAAAATTTCCCGTAGAACCCGTATAAAATGAGGTCGGATAGCTTTTTTCCGAGACGAGACTGCCCTTCGACATAGCCTCGTCTGGGGATCCTCTCTGCTCAGAGTTTGACTAGCACAGTTGAAAAAGATTTCAGCTAGCGTATCTAGCAATTGCCCCACGCAGTCACATGTGGAACAATGCGGAATTTAATGTGGGGTTCCCGAGCCCATAGGCTTGGGCAAAAAAAATCCCCGTAGACACCGCATAAACGGGATCGGGTCGATCTACCTCCCCGAACGAGACTTTGTCCTTCGGCATAGCCTCGTCCGGGTTCCTCTCCGCCCGAAAGCAGTGAGTTCGACCAGCACAGCTGAAAAAGATTTCAGCTAGTATATTTCCCAACCGCCCCACGTGGTCACAAGGCCAAATTTAACGTGGGTTATCCGAGCCCGTAGGCTCGGGCAAAAATTCCTCGTAGACCCCGGGTCGGTCTATACCACCCCAGACGAGACTCTACCTTTCGGCATAGCCTCGTCTGGGTTCCTCTCTGGGTTCCGAAGGCAGAGAGTTCAACCGTATAGCTTTATACAGAGATCAGTGGTTTCTAAACTTTTTGGGATTGCTGCCTCTTTGCGCCCCCAAAACTCAACCGTATCGCCGCCAAATGTATAGTCAACCTTTGATTGGATTGTCTTGGTGCTAGTATTGCATGTCAAATGAGTATCTTAATATTTCCCATAATAATTATTATATAAATGGAATACACTGTAAACTAAAGGTAAGATACTATTCAGGTACAATGTGTATATGTGAGAAGGGCCGGCTAAAGGTACTGGCAACTCGGGCAGTCGTCCGGGGCGCCATCATGTCGACATGTCATGTGTTTGGGATTTTCCCAAACTAAAGCTTATAAAAACATACTTGCGATTGTCCATGAATCAAGACAGAATAAATTCTTTGGCTATTTTGTAAAGAAGATAGGTGTAGAAAGCGCCATGAAAAGATTTGTAGATCTAAACGCTACAAAAATGTTTTAAGAAGGATAATAAATGTTTTCTTTAGCTTGTATTAAGTTGTATATTGTAATAAACTCATTATTCTACATTTTCAGTTTTTCTTCTTGTGAAAATTTAAAAAAAAAAATACTTGTAATGGCGCCGAGGTTCAGCTTTCCCTAGGGCCGTCACTGTGTGGGGATTACTCCTACTTTGCCACTAGGTGTTGTACTGGACAATAAAAGAAGGGGATTATAAGAGTAATTAGCAAGAGAAACTGATCTACTTTAATTAATATTTCACATAATCAAAAGATTATTGAGATTTCGGAGATTTTTGCGAAATAAAATGAAAGCGTTATTTCAACGAATTAAACTTCTTACTTGGAGAAGCGGTTGGTATTGTGTGGATAGGGCCGACTCAAGATATTGGCAACTCAGGCAGTCGCCCGGGGCGCCATCAAGGCCGAGGGCGACATTATGGCACCATGTCATGTGTTTGGGATCTTCCAAAGCTAAATCTTGTCCGTGAATCAAGACAGATTAAATTCTTTGGCTATTTTGTCAGTAGTAAATGAAGATAAAGAAGATAGGTGTAGAAAGCGCCATGAAAAGATGTGAAGATCTAAAGGCTAGAAAAATGTTGGTGTTAATATAGCGTGAGGTCTATCTCCCGTTTCACGTGTTTAGAAAATGTGAGACAGATATAAATATCCATATTAGACCTCACCTGACCTGATAGCCACGTGAGGGGAGGGGCACGACATATTGAGTTAGAACTCATACTATAGTAGCACCGGTACGTTTCCCTGTGTGTTTAAATGAGTCCCAACTGTGCTATGGTTAAAGACATGTAACCTAACATGATCCATGTTAGACCTCACCTGACCTGATGGCCACGACATATTCAGTTAGACCTCACGCTATAGTAGCACCAAAATGTTTTAGGATGGATAATGAATGTTTTCTTTTTCTGTATTAAGTTGTATATTGTAATAAACTCGTTAGTCTATATTTTCAGTTTTTCTCATTTCCCCGGGTACCAGTGTGCGTGTGATATGTTATAGTTCAGATGTGCCACTGCCACACTTTGGCTGCCCACTTTTTTCCTCACTTTTTAAAAAATTATATCTATATTTAAATTGTACTTTACCTTAACAAGGGAGAAGTCCGGGGCAATGCCTGAATTTGTATAAATTTAACGGAGAAACTTATTGCACTTGCATTTATTTATTTTTTACGAAAAAGATACGAAAGTGGATTAACAAGTGCGCAGTATGACATACACTGACTACAGCTATTATATTTATCGGTCTTGGGCACTTGTAAGTGGTGCAATGGTTAACAAGTTTGTCTCAACAGATCAATTACGAGTCAGTTCAATCTTCGCTTGGTGCTCCTTACTTTCGGTCTTGTGTCAGATCTAACCTCCGCTTAGTAAATTACTATATTTATCGAGTCTTTGTACGAGGGCAAATTTGACACAAAGTCGGTTTCATGTACGGTCGCCTATGCTGTGAAGAGGTTTGGTGTTGTTTGGTGATGCCCGGTATAACACCTTGAATGTATGCTCCTAAAACTCGAGTAGTGGGGCCTATAGGGCCTACTACTGAAAAATGTAAGAAAGGAAGGCATTGTAAAGGAACCGGTGTTTCAACGTGATGTGGCCGTAGGCATTGATTTATTGATTTGAATATGAAAAATTGGGCCGTAGTTTTTATTGGTGTGACTACGAAAAGGGCCAGTAGTTTTTAAAAATTGAATGCTATCAGTTTTCGATCAGAGATGTAGATATTTTTAGAGATCATACGTAACAATAACAAATAAAAACTGATGACTTTCATAAAACTAAACGTCAATGATTCCGTAAAACAGGGGAAAAAATAGGTTGATTAGAAATGAACATTCACATAGCTCCAATTTTGTTTGCTTAGAAAACATTTAGCCCTCTTTTCTATAGATGACACATCCTAATATTTGGATATGGCAACAATACTCCATTTTTGGTTTGATCTGACTCTTGTAAAGAAAGAACAGGGCATAAGAAGTCAGGTACTTTTTAAAGTGATACAAACTGGAAAGTGAGGATTGGGCAGCTCCAGACCAGATATGGCAGCAATATTCCTTTTTTGGTTTGATCTGACTCTTGTAAAGAAAGAACAGGGCATAAGAAGTCAGGTCCTTTTTAAAGTGATACAAACTGGAAAGTGAGGATTGGGCAGCTCCAGACCAGATATGGCAGCAATATTCCATTTTTGGTTTGATTTGACTCTTGTAAAGAAAGAGCAGGGCAAAGGAAGTCAGGTCCTTTTTAAAGTGATACAAGCTGTAAAGTGAGGATTGGGCAGCTCCAGACCAGATATGGCAGCAATATTCCATTTTTGGTTTGATCTGACTCTTGTAAAGAAAGAGCAGGGCAAAGGAAGTCAGGTCCTTTTTAAAGTGATACAAGCTGTAAAGTGAGGATTGGGCAGCTCCAGACCAGATATGACAGCAATATTCCATTTTTGGTTTGACCTGACTCTTGTAAAGAAAGAGCAGAGCATAAGAAGTCAGGTCCTTTTTAAAGTGATACAGGCTGTAAAGTGAGGATTGGGCAGCTCCAGACCAGATATGGCAGCAATATTCCATTTTTGGTTTAATCTGACTCTTGTAAAGAAAGAGCAGGGCATAAGAAGTCAGGTCCTTTTTAAAGTGATACAGGCTGTAAAGTGAGGATTGGGCAGCTCAAGACCAGATATGGCAGCAATATTCCATTTTTGGTTTAATCTGACTCTTGTAAAGAAAGAGCAGGGCATAAGAAGTCAGGTCCTTTTTAAAGTGATACAAGCTGGAAAGTGAGGATTGAGCAGCTCCAGACCAGATATGGCAGCAATATTCCATTTTTGGTTTGATCTGACTCTTGTAAAGAAAGAGCAGGGCATAAAAAGTCAGGTCCTTTTTAAAGTGATACAGGCTGTAAAGTGAGGATTGAGCAGCTCCAGACCAGATATGGCAGCAATATTCCATTTTTGGTTTGATCTGACTCTTGTAAAGAAAGAGCAGGGCATAAAAAGTCAGGTCCTTTTTAAAGTGATACAAGCTGCAAAGTGAGGATTGAGCAGCTCCAGACCAGATATGGCAGCAATATTCCATTTTTGGTTTGATCTGACTCTTGTAAAGAAAGAGCAGGGCATAAGAAGTCAGGTCCTTTTTAAAGTGATACAAGCTGGAAAGTGAGGATTGAGCAGCTCCAGACCAGATATGGCAGCAATATTCCATTTTTGGTTTGATCTGACTCTTGTAAAGAAAGAGCAGGGCATAAGAAGTCAGATCCTTTTTAAAGTGATACAAGCTGGAAAGTGAGGATTGAGCAGCTCCAGACCAGATATGGCAGCAATATTCCATTTTTGGTTTGATCTGACTCTTGTAAAGAAAGAGCAGGGCATAAGAAGTCAGATCCTTTTTAAAGTGATACAAGCTGGAAAGTGAGGATTGAGCAGCTCCAGACCAGATATGGCAGCAATATTCCATTTTTGGTTTAATCTGACTCTTGTAAAGAAAGAGCAGGGCATAAGAAGTCAGGTCCTTTTTAAAGTGATACAAGCTGGAAAGTGAGGATTGAGCAGCTCCAGACCAGATGTGGCATCCACATTCCATTTTTGGTTTGATCTGACTCTTGTAAAGAAAGAGCAGGGCATAAGAAATCAGGTCCTTTTTAAAGTGATACAAGCTGCAAAGTGAGGTTTGAGCAGGTCAAGACCAGATATGGCAGCAATATTCCATTTTTGGTTTGATCTGACTCTTGTAAAGAAAGAGCAGGGCATAAGAAGTCAGGTCCTTTTTAAAGTGATACAAGCTGGAAAGTGAGGATTGAGCAGCTCCAGACCAGATATGGCAGCAATATTCCATTTTTGGTTTGATCTGACTCTTGTAAAGAAAGAGCAGGGCATAAGAAGTCAGATCCTTTTTAAAGTGATACAAGCTGGAAAGTGAGGATTGAGCAGCTCCAGACCAGATATGGCAGCAATATTCCATTTTTGGTTTGATCTGACTCTTGTAAAGAAAGAGCAGGGCATAAGAAGTCAGATCCTTTTTAAAGTGATACAAGCTGGAAAGTGAGGATTGAGCAGCTCCAGACCAGATATGGCAGCAATATTCCATTTTTGGTTTAATCTGACTCTTGTAAAGAAAGAGCAGGGCATAAGAAGTCAGGTCCTTTTTAAAATGATACAAGCTGGAAAGTGAGGATTGAGCAGCTCCAGACCAGATATGGCATCCATATTCCATTTTTGGTTTGATCTAACTCTTGTAAAGAAAGAGCAGGGCATAAGAAGTCAGGTCCTTTTTAAAGTGATATAAGCTGAAAAGTTAGGTTTGGGCAGCTCCAGACCAGATATGGCAGCAATATTCCATTTTTGGTTTGATCTGACTCTTGTAAAGAAAGAGCAGGGCATAAGAAGTCAGGTCCTTTTTAAAGTGATACAAGCTGCAAAGTGAGGTTTGAGCAGCTCAAGACCAAATATGGCAGCAATATTCCATTTTTGGTTTGATCTGACTCTTGTAAAGATAAAATATGAAAGAAAGAGTTACAGACTTCCTGGAAGAATATAATGATCGACCATCTTTCCAGTATCTTCAGCAATGGATCGTGTATACAATTTGAACTTGAGCTCTGCATTGAACTTGAGATCCAATAGATGTTCAAATCACGGAGCCTTACTGAGGATGAAACCTTTTTCTGCGCAGTAAGAAAGCGAACCAGATGCAGTGCAGTATTTCTTTGCTTGATGTTACCAGTTTCTTTTTCAATTTAATCATTTCCCATTCAGCAAGACAATTATGCTACTGGGAGTTGAAGAGAATAAGACTTTAGAAAGGAGAATAAAAAGGACAATAAAAGAACATGATTGTAGGTGGCGGAGAAGCAAGAAATCAGAAAAGAGTACCCACGTGAGAAGTGCGAGAAAAAACCTATTAGAATGGAATATACGGTTAAAAAAAGAGAGCGGTCAGCAAGTAAAGACCTGTACTTGCTGACCTTTCTCTCTCGTTTGTTGAAGGCGATGTCCGTAAAACTAGCAAACTGGATTCTAACGGTTAGTTCTAGCTTTTTGGGACTGTGTTTGTAGTTTTCTTTTGCTGTGCTGTGGATTGTTGAATTGAGCATCTTTTAACAAGGGCTCATGTCTAACAGAACAACCTTAGCCGCCATTTTTAAAATTCAGATGGAAAGAATTGTTAATGCTTCCATTCAGGTGTGAATAAGTTTGCTGTTGCTTAAGTACCACAAGATGGATTGCTGACAAAATGGCATATTTTGAGGGGCCCTAAAGGAGATGGTTTATTACAGGGGTCTGGTGATTATGAACGTGTATGGATCTAATTTCTGTAAAAGTTCAGTTCATTCCAAAGTCATAGAAGACGGTTTGATTTTAGCTGGCCCGTGGTCCTGAATATAACAGCGGTCATAGATTAGTGGTCTATTGAGCTGTTGGTTAGTCCTCCTTTTTCTGAAAAAACTAGGGACCAGATGGTCACTTTTTGCTAATAGCAATCATCATCTTCTCTTTCTTTGGATTCTATTTTTTTTTATTGTCCTTTTTACCCAGAAATATTTTCTCAGGTTCCTTCACCTTATTATCCGCAATACTGCATCGTAGTGGCTTTATCGCCTTGCTTGGGGGTGAAATGATTAAAAAAATTAAGTTAATCAGCTTTTATTAACTTTTGCTCCAAATATTCCTATCTTTCCAATATTACAGATACAAGGGAACAATTCAGCTTTTGGATCTCTTAACGGCCGTACTGCATTCTTCATTAGATGGTGGCCTTCCCCAAACTACAGCGGTTTGATGGCGATAACAACACACCTGGCTCATTAAGTATAAATCCATTCCTCAATCTTACTGAATCTGAGTGATCAGTATTACTGCATTATATTGTTAGGCCCAGAGTTCACTCCTTGCTCGAAGTTTGCCCTCTGTCGAGTCTGTAATTCCTCAAATGTTTTTTTTTACCGTTTCATAATTCCATATTATTCCACAATGTCTATGATGTCACATGATGGTATTACCATATCTCAGGTCATTCCACATGGACAAGTGAGGGAGATAATTTGAATCTGGTTGAGTGATGATCTCAAAGAGAAGAAAAAAAACTGATTGGGGATACTGAAGAAGACTGTGGTCATGAAGGAATCATCCCTTAAGAAAAAAGAAAGCCGAGGTGTGCATTTGACAAATTAATCATCAACCTTAACTCATCCAAGAACCGAACTAGTCAAAAAAAAAAAAAAAGAGATAATAATAATAATAAAAATTAGTGAGGATGGGTCAGAGATATTACGAGGTCTGGTATCTCAATCCCGTCATGGATGGTCACTGATAGCACCAAATTTTTGGAGAAGCAATACCAAGATAAACCTTCTGGGTTGGAGACGCTTACACTAAACCAGCAATGAGAAAACGTGGCCCATGGGCCGCATGCAGCCCACCGGATGATTTTATATAGCTCACAAAAGCATAACTTTTTTTTTTTTTAAAAATATTCATTAAATAAAATGTGGTATTTGTTGGTTATATGTTGCATAAAAATAATAATCTATTGAAAGCAGGAGCAAAAAGAACAAAGATGGAAACCATATATATTTAATAGTGAACGCCAGTTCTTAGAAAGATGGTTTCATGTCAGCACAAGCACTTAGACTGCTATTTTCCACACTGTACCCTTGCTAATTCACAATCATCAGTCTAAACTGATGTAGGGATCTAGGTGCCTCTATGAACTTAATCAAGAAATAAAAATCTGACCTAATTTCTGCGTCTCATGGGATTTATCAGGAATTACTTGTAAAAAAGTTCAATTTAGTACCCCCCAGGAATTTAAATTAAGCATCTTGGGCACGAAATTGAACAATTATGGCATTGTAAATGTTTTCTCTTGGTTGTATTAATCTTATTAATAGTAATAAATGTTTAAAATATTTCATTTTTTCACCCATTTGTGCAGTCTGTTCACAAAAATGTGTCTATTGAATAAATAAATGTACAAATAACAAGCGTAGCTATGATTAGTTTTTGTTTTTGTATTGTTGAGAAATTTATTGTCGTTTCCCTCCATGAAAAAGATTTCCTATCCTCTGAAGGCATTTTTCCTTGAGAGAGAGAGAGAGAGAGAGAGGAGAGAATAATTTTTCTTTGAATTGCATTTTCAAATATTACATTTATTTTTGCATATGTATTTCTTTAATAATTTCTTGATCCAATATCATTTTTTAAAAAAAATATACGGAACTTTTTAAAATGAAGATAAAAGGACACCATTAATATAGTTACAGATAATTTTTTTATTTCAATATGAAACAAATCCGTCAGATAAGTGTTATACACCACATTTACAATGACAGTAATCGTGACATTGTCATAGCAACAGTGGATTCCTGGCAAACAATCAACGGAACACGCACACACACGCACGCTAAATATATACATATATATACACACACACACATGTACATATATACACATAAATATAAATATATATACACATATGTATATATATATATTTGTTTTATTATATTTTTTTTAAAAATTTACACCAATTTATAACTTTGTCCACAAGGTAGCAGTGAAGATGGAAATTGTTTACAACAATACAGGAAAAAAAAAAAAAAAAAAATGAAGTGGAAAAAAAAAAAGAAAAGAGAGAGAGAAAAAAAAAAAAATGAAGGTTTGTGACTTGAGTTTACTGAGACCCACAGTCCTGGTAGAAGACAATTTTAATAAAACATTTGACTAAATAGAATTGATAAACACATGTACCGTGCTGATAGTTATAGTGGCAAAGAATGAATTCAAAGAAAATCTAAGAATAACAAGGAATAATTTAAATAATAATTACTTCGCCTATTATTGTGCTAGATCTGCCTTCAATAAGTAATTATATCCAACCTAATTAACGGTAGATAAACTAGCAAGAATAGTTCAATTAGGGTGATCTGATTGTTCAATGAGGTGTATTTATCAAATTATTTCGATGAAATTATATCAATATTTTAAGTCAATGGGACTTATTTCATTTAGTCAACTTTTTCAGCCAAATTGTTATCTTCCGTCAAGATCGTATGCCCAGTAAATGTTAGCCAAACCAAGAAAAAAAAAAAAAAAAAAAAGAAAAGAAGGAAAGAAAAAGAAAAGAAATAATGAGACTCTGGCAAGCATTTTTGTTTTCAAATTAACAAAACATGATTAAATGATAATAATGGGCGGTAAAAGTTTTAATAAAAATCATTTTCTTCAATAGTTCCATAATCAAAGGCTCTTGCTAAAGACTAACAAAATTTTCACTCCGGTATGAACAAAGGTAAAAAAGAAAAAAAAAAAAATTTCCAAGTTCAATTTATTAAATAGGTTTTTTTTTTAATAGATTTTTTATATAATTTTCATTTATTTTTTATATAACAATTTTTAGGTTGAATGACTTCAAATCAACAACTGATACAGTTAACAAATCCACAACAATAGAAAGAAACTTCCTTCTTACATATATATATATATATGTATGTATGTGTGTGTATATATATATATATATATATATATATATATATATGTATATATATATATATATGTATATATATATATATATGTGTGTGTTTTAAGCCTCTGCATTTTTGGCAATTACTTTCAGTGGGTCAATAGAAATGAACATTTTTTTTTTTTTTTTTTAAAGATTATAAATAAGTGTCAAAAAGAGTTACTTGATTTAATTTTTGAATAACAGGAAAGAAATTGTGCATGAGTGTTTTGTTAACCTCATATATCCAACATCGCTTTTGAGAATAAGAGGAATATTGAAATTTAATGTATAGCTGTGGAAATGATCCAAAAGCAGTAGACAATAATACAGCCAAATATTTACTCCCTCTTGTAAGATGTTGGACGGCAGTCAAAAAAGTGATTGAAAAATAAGTTATAGAAAAAGAGTGGGGAAGAAACAACCTAGGAACACATTAACTAATACAATCATACAAGATTAGTCTTTGCCCTATCTGTGGTCCTTTTGAAAAACTTGAGAGAAAAAAAAAATTAAGGAGATGCATGCTTGAATATTTCAATTCGAAGCAATCCTATAAAAAAAAAAAAGGGGAGGGGAAGATAGAGTGAGAGATTTTTACATTTTTTATTATTAACCACAACTGTTTACTAATTAAAACTAACTCAGTAGTTGTCAGTAAAATTGCCCTAAACAGATTTCATATGATGAAAATGACTGGTTAAAAAAAAAAAAAAAAAAAAAAAATTATATAACTTATATATTTACTAAGAGAGAGAGAGGAGAGAGATGCAAAATAAGATGGCACATGGTTTCCCAGAAAACAGACAGATAAGCAGAGAAAGGAGGGTAAAACTCTTATTAACAAAATCTGCCAGTTCATGAATGGGGGAAGGGGGGCACCTTGACATGGTGTAATGGTTAGCAAGCTTGTCTCGCTAGAACAATTACGACGGAGTAGTGAGTTCAATCCTCGTTGGATGCCTCATGCTTTCGGCCTTGTGCCACATCTAAGCTATGCTTAGAAAATCATAACTTTGTGGGTGGTTTTCTCCTGCCCCATCATTATTATATATATCTATTGTAGATATATCAGTTTGGAAAGTTTACAGTGGTTACACAGAAAGTGTGGCATTTTGGTGAATGGGGGAAAATGCAAGTGAAGGCTGTTTTTTTTTTTTTGTTTTATTTTTAAATCAAGTATTTGGAAATTGTGGGGTTTGTAAAAGATTGGTTTTGAGTAGCCTTATCCCCAAATCCCTCAGCAGCCCAATTACTAAGTTCACATCATCTAGTTATTAATATTATTTTCATGTGAATAAATATCCAATTTTGTTTTCAATAAACTTCTTAAAATCCAGGTTCATGTGAACATCTGTGATGTCAATAAAAAGTAGCGACAAACCTGACTGGTAACATAGCAGTAATTTCTGTCTGAATTTCTGGGATGATGAGTTATTTACATCCAGACTAATATCTTCCTTATTATCAGTGTTTTGAGTGTTGTGTCCCCCACCCCAAACTTTTTTCTGAAGGTTACCTGGATTGATAGACACCTGAATTAGGCCAGAGAGCACAATGGCTGAAACACTAAGATAATAACAACAAAGATGAAGACATTAGTCTTAATGTAAATAACATATTGGTTATTGAGAGAGGTTTTTGATGAAATTGTTTCTTTTAATGAATTCACTGATGGGGAACAATTGAATATAACCGAAATGTTCATTGTCAGGCCATTTATTTGTAGATCAGAAAATGTACCAGTTTTATTAATGCCAGAAGCAGTGTCTTGCATTTCGTGTTGGTCCTTGTGCGAAGAGATGGTGGCACCGATTGGGTTGAGATCTTTATATAAACACCGACACATGATCTGGCAAGCAATTCAAAAGAGAAATACTATGTGGAAGAGAGGATTGTCTGAGAATACACTTACCCAACTGATGAAATTTTGTCTTGCCAAGAGAATCCTTAAACAGAGATCTTTTTTGGTCCACCCCCTACCAACCCTATATAAACTTGCCTTGCTGGGTAAAGTTTAAGAATGATCTCTTCCTCTAATTATTTTAACACACGGGAAGGCTAAATGAAATCACCACTGAATACCTGCAATCTTTGTATAGCTTTATAATAAGAATAAAGAGAAAACAAAGAAATGCTAAGGACAATCAGTGTTGGCCAAATTGACGAGAAAAGCTTCTTCCATCTGATGCAAACAGCCATTTTGATCACTTCATTTATCACTTTATAGTGTTAAACTGCCAGTGATGTAAATTGTAGTGTTTACTTTCCAAAATCACTTTGCTGAGGAGGAATGTTTAGTTTGTATTAAATGAACATTGAGTTCTTGAAGTCTGAGAAGTATTACCAGTCAACATAATGAAACACACCTACCCAGTATAATAAAAAGAAAATGGATGATAGGCTGGATTGATGCATTTCTTGGCAAACAGTCAACAGACACTGGATTTATTTTCCCATCATATCTTTCTTTTGTGAAGAGTTTGGATAACGCATCATATTTTCTTAGAATAAAATTGATTCAACTGGCTTTCTGGAATTTGTGCATAGAAACCCCCACCCCCAGGATTTCTATATTTTTTTAAAGTAGAAGCTAACCAATATTTGATTGATTTTCAATGCTGGGTGTTTGTTCTTTATGAACAATCAGTTCGAAGTATGGACCTTTGGAAGTTTGACTGGAGACATATATTCTAATGTAACTGTTAGTTTTCTTTGCAACAGCTTCACATTAGAGAAAACTGAAGGAAATGAATTATGAAATGTTTTATGTCATTTTAATCAAAAGATAGAAAAAGAGATCCATGTAGATAAAATGTAATGGAATAGTTGTCTCCTCTGATTATCAATATTTTCCCATCACTTTTCCAATAGACTACTTTTGCTGCCTGAATGCTCTTACTTTTCACTCGTGGCATATTCCCCATTTAGATTATGACTTTATTACATCTGTGATGAAAGCATTCATTTTTCTGTGACATTTGTTAAAATAATTAAAGACATCATCAAGTAAATGCTGAACCAAAGGATAGTATTTGAAGAGGCCACAAGGCTCCCTTCCTCATAGCTGCTTGGAAGTATTTGTTTATATAAACACTACCTGAAGTTGGGAGGGGTAGTGTAAATGAGAGGAGGCAGTGGTCAGGAACACTGGCAAGAAGGAGGAGCTGTAACTAGGCAAGCTGTAAAGAAGCAGGGTGGACTTTTTGGAGGTAGATGGGTGGATGGGGGAGAGAATTTAAATGAAACAAACAAGTAAGGAGAGAAACTTGGAGGAAAAAAAATTTAAAAAAAAAAAACCCTACAATTAGGCTTTTCAGATCATTATTTTTGTCAGGAATTTAAACAACTTTGGAAATAATGCCAAACATTTCTGGATTTAGGACCAAATGTTTTTGGGCCATAATATAATATTCATTGATGGGAGAAAAAAAAAAAAAAAAAAAAAAAAAAAAAACCCAATGAGGTCAACAAAAAAGAATTGTCGGATGAAAAGTTCAAATATTTTTGGTTAATGAGTAATCAGAGTTTAGTAAAAATGGTCTATAGTTACAACAGTTTAAACAAGCAGTGTTTTTTTGTTGTGGCAGTAGTAATGCATGTTGAGAAAATATTAACTTAAAAATCTATTGTATGACAAATCAAATTACAGGTGAATTGTTCTTAGTTGTAAAAAAAAAAAAAAAACTCAAGTTTATGCAAACATTTAAGAATACACAAAAATACAACACTATCTGTGTTGGCATTTCTAAAAATATAAAACAAGTTTTAATATACTTAAAAATCGGTAATAAATATCTGACAATCTATGCAAACTTTAATCATGCTTTTTAGATTAAAAATATATAAAAACAGACACACAAAGAAACATTTGCACTAACTGTTGCGTCATTAAATGTATCCGAATCTCACCATTACAAATATGGCAGTGAAGTATTAAGAATATTTTAAATTTGTATAAATACAAGGGTAAGATATTAAACCCAACTAAAGAGATTTTAGATCAAAAAGTTGGTTAACTAAATTTTAAAATAGCATGAGACCACATAATTATTAAATTATAAACCATTTATGAGACATAAGAGGAATCTAACACAAAATGTGTAAAAGCAATCATCACACACACTCGCTCATTAAACATTTTAAAGACAAAGTAAATAAGAGAAACAGTACTGTAGCATCTCACAAGTGTTTAAGGTTAAAAGCTGCATTTCATTTTTCATCAAGTGAAAAACTACTTGAATACAGCTATTTATAAGTGATTATCTGTCAATCAATCCAATTTAGGACACTTCAATTCTAGATACAAAGGGATTAATCAATGACTGGCTGAAATACATCAGGCTTTAAAGCCCTCTGCAGAACACCCACAGGAGACTGTATTAAGCAATATCTTGTACCGATACACAAAAGACTAACTGAGAATAAGCACAAAAAAAACACAAAAAACAAAACAAAACAAAAAGACATTTAAATGAAAAAAAAAAAAAAAAAGAAAAATCTGTTTGCTATGAATATTTAGAATTTAAATAATTCAAAGTAATTTATAAAGATTTCCTAAGATAATATTTATACTGGAGGAAAAAGTTTCACATTTAATATAGTTAAAAGTTGGTCATTAAATAAATAGCAAGAGAGAAAAAGGACATTTTTTTTTTTAATTTATCAATTTTATTAGAAAAAATAAACTAAACTTTATCTTCATTAAATAATTTTTCTATTTTATAAGCTGTAGTGTTGCTTCTGAGTGTAACAAACTCCTTGTTAGAAATATAACAAGGTGTATTGGTTAAATATAGACATCACTTGGCTGTTTCTTCGGATTCTATTCCATTTGCGAGCAGGTATAATACTGCTGTCATCAATAGACCATTAGCACAGGACTTGGGCAGAGGAAAAGAAACTGGTTTTAGTGAATTGAGAAAGATGTAAGTGGGGAAGGGATGGGGATGGGGAGGGGGTGAAATTGCCTACTCTCGAGGAATAGTTTCTTGCTTAAGCTGTTTGTTTCCATTTCAGACTGATGACTCTCAGTCAAAAATGTCATCATCTAACTCTGTTAATTTTATATCTGGGACGGTCTGGTCTGTTGTTTGCCTTCGATCAACACAAGCTGGAGTAAACATCACGTCTGGCCAATGACCAGTTAACCAAGGATGCAAAAGACAGTCTTCGGCACTGAGCCTGTGTGCGGGATCACGCCGTAACATGTTACGTATAAGACATTTGGCACCTGAAGATAAAATGTCTGGCAAGGAGTACTGGCCACGGCGTATTTTTCCAAACAAAGCACTGGGCTCTGTGTCATGAAAGGGGTAACGGCCAATTATCATTGTATACAGCATGACACCAAGACTCCAGACATCAGCAGCTTTGCCCGAATAGCTTTCAATGACAGTGGTCAGAATCTCTGGGCTCACGTAAGCAGGACAACCATGTTTATCAGTGAGTTTATCATTGGATTCATCTTCCAATAAACAAGCGTCCTCTAATCCTTCCAACTGCAGATGAGTTCTGAAATAAAAAACAAATATAGTGTTAACTTTTAATAGGAATAAGTGAAATATTGTTGCAGTAAAAATATTTTTCAGCATAATTATTAAAAAAAGGTCGTGATGTTTTGTGATGTTTAAATTGGAATTTATACTTCAAAAATTCATCTTAAAAAAAAAAAAATTTTTTTTTTTTTTTTAGAAGTGGTAAGAAATGGTCGATAAAAGATTTCAGGTGAGAAAATAGCTTTCAGCATAAAATGAACTTAAAAACAAGTTCAGATTATAACTACAAATAAAGCCAACCAACATTGATCTTTAAAAATTTAAATGCAATATCAATCGATATCTATTGTCTTCTTGATCACTCTTATTGTTTTTGCACCTTAATAATGTTTCTTTTTGTTTATTCTTTTACACTTCATAACCTCTTGTAGCTTTATTGCTTTGCTCAGAGAGAAATGATTAAAAAAAAAAAAAAATAAATAAAAGTTTCCCATCAAATTTAAATTATTAGTTTTTCAAGAAACTAAATTAAAATGAGCAAATACAATAAAATTTACTTGTAAATTTTCACTTTTAGCATAATTTTCAAATTTTCTACTCCTAGTACATCTAGTGTAATAGATACTGCCAGGGAAAGTTGAATTGACAAGTTCAAATTCCAGACTAATCTGTTGCCTTCTTGTTGACCTTAAGGTCTTTGAGGAAGGTATGAATCCATCTCTTTTCTCTGCTCCCAGCTATGGGCTAAATAGAAGAGTAGACGGAGCTCTCTAATCTTAGGTGGCAACCAGTCTAAGAGAAATCCCATTTTCAAAATATGGGGGAAGGCAATGGGAAACCTTCCTAACTATCCTTTACAAGAATGCATAGCAATTCACAGATAAAGAAAAATCTGTGCAGAGTCATGATCGCTTACATCTGAAAGGGACATGGCATTAAAAAATGTGTTCATTAATCAATTTCTATTTCAAATGTGTAGAGCTTACAAGTAATGTATTCATTTTCAAACTAATGATATTTATACTTAAACATATTCCATATATTTACAGAGTCATTAGCTGCTGAGGCACAAGTATTCAAGATTTTTAGGGTAGGTGAAAACTTGTTTGGGTTAATATTCAGACTTAAAAAAAAAAAAAGAAAAAAAAAGAAAAGAAAATAGAAGCAATGCATCAGCCATTTTAGAATATCAAATTTGCTCTATATCAGGAATCAGAATTGGATGTAGAGTCTCATATCGTTTTAGCAGTGGGACCAGACTAATAGTACAATAAAACCATTGCATGCTAGTAGTTATTTAATAATAAAAAAAATGTTTTGAGAGAGGGTAATACCAGGCCTTCTAAATCTAAGACTAAAAAAAAGGAATAGAACAGAATGGTTGACCGATGCTTAATGAAAAGTCACTACAGTGATTTTCTGGACTTGAAAGAGTTAAAATTCTAAATTTACAATAAAAAAAATCAAAAAAAAAAATCAAATTTTTAATGAGCCAACATGAAAAGATTGGAAACTAAGTGTTGTTTTAAGAATGTCACTATCTATAATGTCAGTGCAATACTATGTCGTCTTAATGAGCAGCAGAATAGAGGAAGAGGAATGGATAGGATGGTACCTTGTTTTAACTGTCCACCCACAGCACAACCACATGCTGCTCTTGCCATAGTGGCTGAGGGTTGAGAGAATCTTGTTTTATCAAGTAATCGTAATAGTTGCTAGAGACTTGGGTCATTGGATGCTGCTTAAGGAGAGTAAATAATCTGGATGGTGGGACCAATGATGGCTACTGCTGCTTACAATCATAGCCAAGTTTGATATGAGGTTAACATAACTTGGCCATCTGTTTTTTTTTTTCAAAAACCAAAAAGGTCCTCTCCTTTCTTTAATGCTTGGAATAAAGAAATTCAGACAGAATGGTATATTTATCCACACCAGTTAGGTGGTGACATACTGTATGCACTTAGGAGTGATTTCTAGCAGTCAGCCTCTACCTGCTGTTGTTAGAGGGAGGAAAACAAGGTTATATTTTGAGTGACACTCTCAGCTCCTTCTTTACTTTTTATATCAAGGAGTCTGTTTTGCAATGGAAAGGTAGGGCATGAGATGGAGCAGCATATTGTGGAGGGTTGGAGGAATGGATTGATTGTGATATATACAAATGAGCTAGTAGTATAGATATGAGGCCCATGACTGACTCCTAAAAAAAAAAAAAAAAAAGAAGCCAGCCAGACAGCTTTATTTTGTAATTTCCAATTCAGTAACATATTGATATAAGCATGTGAGTAAGAGATCCTTTCTGAGTCACAACTGTTTTCTTTTTGATTGGTTTCTAAAACTGTTATTCAGTATAAGAATTACTTTGGTTAGTTTTTATTTATTTTGGAGAGGAGGACACAGCTTGTAATAAGTTATGTCTTTATTGTTTTATTAATACTATTTTGTTTATATTTTTATACTAATTTTTGTTAAAGTGCAATAGTAAGTTCTTTTTAAATTCTTTTTGGAAAGCATTATTTTTATTATTTGTAATTTTTAGTAGGTATATAATTTGGAGGTGGCAGGGATATAGTTTTAAAGTTCCTGTTTTTTAGAGTACATTGTGTTTTTATTTGGTACAAGAAAAAAAAAAACAATTCCCAGAAAATGTCATTTACATATCTTCAGGTTTGCTTTAGTTAAACCAGATTAGAATGTTGGCAATTTGAGATTTTTTATATATATATATATATATATATATATATATATATATATATATATATATATAATAAACTAATGCAGGAAAATAACAAATGGCTTTATTTATTCTGTCCACTATTTTTTTTTTTCTGATATAAGCGCAATTATTTTAAGTTTACTAATATTTTGCCAGAGTTGACCGTAACAGTAATTTTATCTTATTTATACGTGTTGTCCTGTTTACTCTTGTTTTGTGGCCCAGATAAAAGCAAAGAATTTTGAAGTATATTTTAAAGATTTGAATTGCAATCTACTTATATTTGTCATCTTTACATATGACAAAACTAAACCTACTCAATATTGATATTTACATACACTTGTCAAGACTAATAAGAATACAAGACTAAATCTTTCAGGCATAAAATTATTGTTTATTCATTTCTGGAGTTTGTCAATGTTGTCACTAGGGTGTGTGCCTTTAGAAACTTTCTTCAAACATGGATTTTCCTCTTGTGAGGATGTGAAGGAGTGTCTTATTGAGTGTTTATATATCTTCCTGTCATCTTGTTGTCTCACATGTGCACACTCTCAGCTGGGCTGACCCCCTGTTTACATGTCAGGAGCAGTTACTGACATCCTGTGAGGAACAAAGGTGCATTTGGTAGCGATAAGGTTACTTTCCAGGTCAACCCATTAATGCACCTGGCTTCTGAGGCTTTGGTGTGATACTGAGTGCAAAATCTATTTTGGTGTCTCTTAAGGTGAGCCAGCACATATCAACTCCTCTTAGATTCAAATTTCTTTATTGTTATTAAATAATGATTCAGGTCATCTGGGATTTTCTGGCATAATCACATATTAAACATTTTTTTATAAGAGTCTACCAAATAAATTGTATAATCATAGATATTCAGATATTAGATGTGTAGAATAGCCCACAAAAATGTCTATCAAAACATGGGGCTGATGAGAGATTCTCAAAATGGAGAGTGAAAATTAGCACTAAACCAGGTCACTTCAGCAGTATGTGGAACCATACATACATACAGACAGACAGACATAGCCATGTTTTGTTTTAGTTTTTTGTCAAAGGAGGGGATTAATCATGCACAAAGCATGGTGGATTCTGTCTGACAAAGAATTTGTCAAGTATTTGAGACAAAGTTTTACTAGGTCAAATATTCTTCCTAACACCCAACTCAGACACTTGTGGCAACCCCCAAATACACAGTGCTTTTACTGAGATGCCATCCTAATATATATATATATATATATATATATAGGTAGGTGTTGGTTCTTATAAGAAGCTCATCCGCCCTTTGGCAGGCCTTGTTTTTTCATCCTGCAGGAAAGCTAGTGAGGAAGCTGGTTTACATGTTACCAGTAGCATACCTAAGCCTGACCTGACTAAACTTAGCCTAATTTGTGCAGATGTAAAACATATACATTCTTCTTTCTAAAATCAGTGAAGTGAATGTGAAAATAAAATTCTAAGAGCAGAAGATGAAATATATGTACTTACTTTTCTGGATCGATAAAGACAAACTTCCTGAGTTTGAGATCACGCAGAACGACACCATTGCAATGGCAATGGGACACTGCTTCCACAACCTGTTTGAATAAGTGGCAAGCTTCAGCTTCTTTCAACCGTTTTTTCTGACGCACATAGGAATGCAAATCTCCATAGTTACACTTGAAGAATAGGTAAACTTGTTGTGATTTAATAATTACTTCTTCAACCCTCGAAATATTCGGATGAGAGTCTACCTGCCAATAAGTACAGATCACCTCACGATATCGGTCAGCAGGAAAAACCTACATTAAAAAAAAAGAAAAAGATAAATTGAAACACGAGCCAAGACAAGAATCAAAATTAACAAAGGTAAATGGAGTTATCTATTCATATAACGGCATCAGATTCTTTTCTCCTTTCGACATGTCTGGTTTGTAATTAAAAAAAATATGAGGCTAACAGCAATATTAGAGTGTGTGTGTGTGTATATATATATATATATATATATATATATATATATATATATTTTTCCCTCCTTCACAAATTCTAATGTTTGACCAAATTATGGAAAGGGAGGTCAAACCAAGAACTTTTCAGCATATATATATATCTCGAGAGAGAGAGAGGTGTGTGCATATTATCTTCAGATAGAATATCTGTGAAAGAACAAAATGAATAAAAAGACAAGAGGAAAAACAATATGCATCAGCTAAGAATAGAAATTATTGTGTGTGTGTGTGTGTGTATATATATATATATAAAAAATGCATACATGGTGGGGCTATATGCAAGCTAGGGGTTGATGAAAGATACACAAGCCAAAATCTGTTCAAATGAATGATTATATTGAGGGGGGGAGCCCTTCCAAAAAAAGATCCTGATGTTGGATAAAACCAAGAACTTTTCAGCACCTCTCTCTCTCTCTCTCTCATATATGTGTGTGTGTGTGTGTGTGTGTGTGTGTGTGTGTGTGTGTGTGTGTGTGTGTGTGTGTGTGTGTGTGTGTATATACACATCCCTTTCTTTATAGAGTCAGTTAAATTTCTTTTAAAATCATTTGTTTTACTAATTGAATGAGTGGAATGTCAAGATAAAACTGTGGAAAAAAAAAAAAAAAAAAAAAAAAAACTACCTACAGCTGCAGTATGTAAAGAAGAGGAGCATCCAACATTTATTCTGGATGATGAGTCAACCCTAGAATGGTCAGGCGAGCAGAACTGAGGAGGAGGAAGACATCTAAAAGGTCAATACTTTCAATCATGTCAAAGCATTTTAAATGTTAACAGAACTGGAAGTAATTAGATAGAGAAAAATTCCAATACACATGTATGAAAGTTATTTGAGTAGAAATAAGTCTTTCATTTATGAATTGTAAAGAGATTTCAGAAATGGGATTGCTTTGATCTTCCCATAAAATATCTACACTGGAATGTCTTGCATTGTAGCTGGAGTTAATAAAAACTGGAGAGAAATTAAAAATGATAATTGCCCTAGTATTCAATTATATATATCCTAGCAGTACTACAAACACAAATTTAATTCTTATTCTCAAAGACAGAAAAAATTTCAGACTACTCAAAAGTGATAACAGCAAAGAAATTGATGCAACTTCATAGTTTTTAAATTTTTTTTTTTAAAAATAGCTGTGCAAGAAATTTGAGAGTAAAAGAAATCTATCAATCACCATAGATGCCATCTTTATTTGTATGAAATTCAAGAATGAAATAGGAGTTAATATTCTTTTAAATTTAATACAATAACTATAGGTAGATCAAAAGATGCCAGTCTATATTAGGATTAGGCTCATGCAAGATTAGATAGATAAATAAAAATGAAATCACAAGGAATGTTTTAAGAATAAGAATGATCCAAGAATTTCCTTGAGAAGTCATCTTGCAGATTTGATTGTAAAAGTAGTAAGCACTTGTTTAATTTTCACTAGAAAATCAGTACAGTTCATTATTTTTTATAAGACTGCTACTACTAATTTTTTTAAAGCTTTTACTATATTTAATAAAGAACACTGTTGTAAAAAGAAAATAGTTAAATCTTGAAAATTTTAATATAAATAAAAATATCCATTTAATTATGCAGTCTATTAGCCACTTAAAGAACAAATCATAATTTATGACTCAAGGCTTAAAAAAATTTATAGGAAAAAGTAAGGTTCTTATGGAAAGCAGATGTGAAATAAAAAAAACAAAAACAATCTACCACAATTGATTTCACTCCAATTTTGTTCATTGCAGAATAAATTACCATAAACACCTTAAAATTACACCTGCTGGGCAACACACACGTGTGTGTGTATACACACACACATTATATATATATATATATATATATATATATAAAAATAAACTCAAAATCACATTTTGATCTATTAGTTCCTAGCTGTTACTTTCATTTCCATCACTATGTTGTGAGTCACTGAAGCGAATGTAACCATTAGTCATTATAGGTGCCTGTGGCAGTGGAACAGGCAGCCATAATGCAGCTGCATGGGAAAAGGGCCAAGCGAGATTATTTTCTTGGTAGCCCTGCAAGAGCAGCAGTGGCAGCATCTGCTTTTGCTGTTTCCTCAGTTACCATGATGCTGAGAATATGACTAATCACCTTAGCAACCACCATCACTGGCAACCCCTCCACTCCACCTGATGCCAGTACAACAGTTGGTGAGGATGCACAAAAACTGTTAGTATGGGGGGGGGGGGGGGGGGGGGGCACAAAAAAAAATAAAATAAAGTTCCATTCTTGATAAGGAAATAATAGTATAAATGTGAAGAGGAAAAAAAAAAAAAAAATGAATGACAAGAAATCAATTTCAGAGACTACCTCTTTTCTAGTGTCAAAGTTTTTCAGATTTTATTTATTTTATTTTTTTTCCTTGCATCTGTTGAGTCATTAGTGTTTCATCTGAGAGATTTTCCCAAGAGGAACCAATTTTAGACAGGAGAGATAATAGGGATAGCTAAATAGATCAAGTCATGCAATACAAACCCCTTCCCCACCCAGCACACCTGAGTGGGTGAGCTGAAGGGATTTTTTTTATGTGCAACTCATTTTACCACTTAAGTATAAGAAATTGAAAATAAGAAACTTTCAAAAGATTTAAATAATTATTTAAAAAATTTAAATTTTTCTTTGCTATTAAAAAAAAAAAATTGAATATAGATTTATTTCTAGAGCACTTCAAAAAGATTGTTTTTAATTAAGATCTTTTTTATAAGCGAACTCATTTATTATCAATCTTAAACTCAGCATTAAATGGAAAGAGACAAGAATAAGAAATTAAGAATGAGTAAGCTAGTCTAGAAGATTTAATCTTTTAGCAACTTTGGTCTTCCCCAGATGCCTCACTACTGTAGCTTTGTACCAGATAAAGCTAAATTTAGCAAATGACAGAAATGAAAATATTTTAATTCTGAACATGCAACATGGATGCTGATTACAAAAATATTTTAGGAATATAAAATACTCAGAAATGATTGCTGAATAAAATTTTTAATTTTTCAGTCAGTAATAAGCTGACATGGTAAAAAGGTTAAATAAATGGAAACCACCTCAATTGATAGGAGTAATGTGTATAAAAATATTAACCTCAAAATGTTTAATCATAAATATATTGTTATATACATAATCAGGTCAAATAATTTATAGGGTGAATTTTAAATTTAAAAAAAATATTTTCATGAAAGGTAGTAGTAGGCTAAATGTGTCTTTTAGCATACCTAATTAAAATAATGAAAATCTATATCTCCCAAAAACACTAAAAACAAAATGTTATATTTGGAGAGAAAAAAAAAAAAAAAAATTAAAATTTTAAAATTTTCATAGGGAAAAAAGTAAATTAAGATTTTACTGGTGTTAACATCAGGTAATAAAATTATATCATTAAAAAAGAAAACTGAACCCCCCCCCCCCAAACAATTAGAGCAAAAAGGGAAAAAAAATCAGTAATAGCAACAGCTGTCAAAAAGAAGCAAAACAGAAAAACTAACATGACAAGTAGGCTTCAAGAGTAGTCAGTCAGCTTGAGGAAACATACAACTAGAAGAACAAGCTAACAACAAGTGATGGTGAGTCATCAAACATGGCTCTCATTCAACTGTTCTGCTACAAGAGGACTGCCTAGAAAGAATGGAGAGGGCCAGATAAGAAAGGAAAGGGGGAGGGGATTGTAATTTTACCTGTTAATGTTATTCATCCGTACAGTTATTTATTAGTCAACTTAGCTGTATGAAAACTAGGGATTATTATAGCGAGTAGAAAATGGCCTAGTATTACTTTAAAAAGTGCACAGATGATACTTGCTTTCATAGAAGTGGGAACGTTAGAAATGTCTATTTTTATTGCATAAATCATGGATTAAATTAGAAATTTGATTAAGGCCAATAAAAAAAACATTTGGAAGAGGAAAAAAGTGTAAGCTTTTTATATTTTTGTTAAAATAATTAATGCACCTTTGGTGAATTAAGAATTTAGAGTAGACTAACCTGATTTATTGAAAGAGGAAAAGGTAAGTGAAATGGAGAGTAACATTAGATTCAGGTAAGCAAGACATTCATTTTTATAAAGTGGTAAGTAAATGTCTAAGGATTAACAGAAGCATTCCTTTGCAAATAAGATTATAATAAAAAAATGTTTAAAGAAGAAATAATTAGTATTTCATCCGGAGAAATTACATATAAAGGCAATCTGAGAAAAAAAAAAAAAAAGGGGAGAGAGAGAGAGAGAAAAAAATAGGGCCTTTTCCTGGCTAAGCCCTAAGTTAAGATTTTTTTTTTTTTAGTGCTAGTGTCCCTTAACCAGATAAATTTTTATATTTCAAGATAAAAAAAACAAATGAAAGAACTTAGGATGTGATTTAAGGCATCAGATTGGAAAATTCTTATGGATTTATTAATTATTTTGAAGTAGAGTTGTTGCTGTTGAGTCGATCAGGTAAGATTTACAGACATTGACCCAAATAAACCACTAATAAGAAAAAAGTTGTTTTTTTATGCATGTTTGCTTAAGTGCCTCTACTTTGCTCAGTATTTAACACATTTAAAAGTGATTGAAATATTTACTGATTAGCTGAATCTAAATAAAAATACAGTAAAGGACTAAATGATTCTGGTATCTTAATTTGATTATGATTGGTTTTGGTTGATGTGTATATGCATACTAAAATCAAAGTTGGAGTCATACCAACTTCATTTGTTGACCTTATTAAAAAAGAAATTTTTTTAAAATAAGTGGACTCAAAGTACTGCTGCTAATATGTATGCAAGTTGCAGATGTATACCGAGGGAGTTAGGAGGAATTGTGATAAGCACTATCTCCCCCCAAACCGGTGGCCCTGGTTTTTATTTTTTTAAAATTTTTTTTAGATCTTACAGGTTAGCAAACAAAACATTAAATTCCTAAGATTTGATAGTACCATCTCTGTTTGAAAAGTTGTAACTTGTAGAGATGTGGAATTTCCCTTCAGCAGAAATAAAAGCAGTTGATTGCTACGATTTCTGGGTAGTAATTATGGAGAAAGCAGGCTTAGCTAATATTTCCCAATTTTCAGTTATTAAGCAGTTTTTTAAAATTTTATTTTTTATTTGTTTTCATTTGAAACAGCAAATTATTTTCAAATCTTTTTAGAATAGCATCCTGTCGGTCACATTTTCAATGTAATCATTTAGAAGAAAACGTTTTCCTTTACTTATCTTTTGACTAAAGAGCAAGACGTTACTTAATAAATATTGAATGTTAAGTACTAAAAAGATAATGAGAAAATGATTTTCAGAGACAGTGTTCAGTTGGCACCAAAGCTTATGAAGTAAAATATAAACTTCTAAGGTCTTCAGGGCCAATTAGGCTAGAGAATCAGCGAGCTTCTTTATTGCAAGAATTAGGTTACATGTGCTTTAAAAAGGTGACTTTCCCTCTGCTTATCCAAAAATAGGTTGAAAAACAAAGATAAAATAGGTAATTAACAAAGATTAAAGAAAAAGATAATGACCATAATATGAAGTGTTGTTGACTTAATCTTGATCAGAGGGAATGTAATAACAGACAAAGAATAGACTAACATTTATAACTATAAAGTTTTAATACTTGGGGGAAGTGGGGGGGGGGTGAATTAAAAAAGGAAAGAAAAAAAAAAAAAAAAAAAAAAAAAAAAAAAGTAAAATTTAAAAGTAACCTAATCTGAAAGTAATTCCTTTTGTCTTATTGAGTAGTAGCAAGTGCATTGTGATATGATGACTGTCATTGTCCCATGTCAGCCTTTGCTGTTTTTTTGTTGCAAAGGGTTGGGGGGTTGGGAGCTGTTAGGTGTCCATAAATGCAACTGCAGGGGGATAATGAACAGCAGCAGGCAGAGGCACGTGGTGGTTGCTGCATAGCCTGATGGAGATGTTACAACAATGGTCTTTGTCCTGGCCTACATCCACACACACAACAACAATTAACAATGAGGTCATAATGTAGTCATCATCATAATTCAGATCATCACTAGCATCTGCAGTCTCATTTCATTCCAACTTTAGCTTCATCATGCCATAATCATATTTGCTCATTCACAAGACAACAATTCATAGTTAGAAAAATACATCATCCAACTTGACACTAGTCTGGATACATCTTAGTTAATAAATAAATACACAAGGCCAGGTGCAAATTAATGAAAACTTCAGGGTGAATGAAGAGAAACCATTATTTACATATTGCTTTATTCTAAACGGTGATCAATTGGTTGACTTTAAAAAGCCAGAACATTTCTACAGGAAAGCGGGAAACAAAAATTGATCCTGAAAACTCAGCTGGATTGTTATTGGTTGCAACAAAAATTATGTTCAGTTGGCTACAGGGAGATGAGCAGGTCATTTCCGAAGAGGAGCACATTGAAGACAAATTGATGTCAGAATGAAATCAATATTTATTCAATAGTTGTTAGTTGCAGTGTTAAAACACTATTGGATCAGGAGCTAAAAAGTAAACTCCTGATCCAATCTGCACTGGAAATTTCTCTAGAAAAGCTAAGAGGCTTATTTTACTTTTAGACAATTCACAAACTTAACATTCAAAAATCTTGTGTGTTGACAATTTTTACTATTTTCTTAAAAAGAAAAAAAAAAAAAAAATTTGAATAAAGGAAAATACATAAAATATTTTCTTTATGAAATAAGTTTTGTATAAGCAAAATTAGAATCACAACTTTCTAATTATTACAAGTAACAAATATTTTGAAATTTTGTGAATATCTTACAATCTCAGCCACAAATTAAATTCAGTACTTAAAAATAAAATGAATACTAGTAAAAAGCAGATAATAAAGAGAATTTTTCATTTTTGATCTTGAAATGCACAAACATGATTGTTTATAGAAATAATTACCTAATCAGTGAACTGAAAATAAACTAGTTATCTTTCTGTCAATTTCTTTGCTAATATTGGTGAAAAAATTTTAGCTAAAAAAATAAATCAAAAGATTGCAAAGTTTGTTGTAATTCAGTTTAAAATGAGATATCTACATCTGAATAGAACACCCACACATACCTTAAAGACACACCCACAACTACCTTTTACCTTACCAACCAACAAACCCACCCACCAACACCTAAGAGACATCCAACATAATAGCTACTTTATATACCTCATACATATTCATATCTATTTCATATAAACAGATTTAAACAAACACACACGCAAATGCTTAGTACTATTAACAGTCACAGTACACTATTTCAGTTACATAACATTGCATACCTCTCTAGCATAAAAAACTAATTGTACTTTTAAATAGCTACATTTTTATTTTATATTAAAAAAAAAGAAAAAAGAAATCACTAACAGCCTGAAAATATTACACTAAAACTATCAGATGTACACATCCTAACTAATGCATCAAGTGGTGCAGAACATTGCACATGGCAATTTCTATCCATGTGTAGTCAATATTGTAAATGTAACTATTAAAAATCCCAAGACACAAAAAATGGGAACTGAACGCAAATTTTATAGGAAATACAAATTTATTAAAAAATAAACATCAAAAAGTTTTTTTAGCAAATAAGCTAAAAACTTAAACTTGTTCCCCCACCCCAAATTTTTATATAACTTTTTACAACTTACGAAATTAACTATGTTAGGTTGCTGTTAAATTGAAATTACTTCTCAACCAAGACCAACAACACCAAAGCCAAAAAAATTAAAAAAATGATGATCCATTTAAAGAAGAGTTTGACTAGTTTAGTACAATTATGACCGAAGATATTTTTTTTATTTGAATAGATGTTCTCTTATGAGGGGGTGACGAAAAGTTCTCAGCATGACCGATTTTCCAAAACACGACCAAATGATCAAAGATTTGTTTGGAAAGGTTTCTTTCTAGGGACGAGAACTTTTCAGCACCACTCTTGTATTTATTAATGCCACGCAATGAAAGCTTCATTAGAAATTCTATTCTAGTAATAATTTAACTTTCAGAAGTAGATAATGCCTAAAAATAAAATCTTAATCTACTTTTTGTTTGATTTTTGAACATCTTAAATTTAAAAATACTTTTAGTTTCTCTGGTCCTTAGCAACATTCCTAGTTTATGCAGATATGATTTTTAAAGATATTTTTATAAAATTGCTAATCCATAAAAAATAAAACTTATTTTTATTATTAACTTTTAAAAGTTATGCAAAATTGTGAAATAATTTAAAATAAATCTGAAATACTTTTAGAGACATTTTTTATTTTTTTAAATATTTTGTTAGAATAGAAAAAGAAATGAATGAAATACTTTTTAAAAGGTGTCCTTCATTAATGGAAAGGTTAGAGAAGTAGAAGCAATAAAAACAAAAAACAAAAAAACGAACAGAAACTTACTAAAATCATTAAAACTTAAAACCCAACTCAAAGGTTCTATTCAATAATTTTTAAATTTGTCCTCCCCCACGAGAACAAAAACAATTACAAAAATAATGTCCCCAATTCTTTTTTCTGTACATATATTGAAATTCATTATTACTTCCAAATATAACATTTTAAAATTTTATAATGTATTTGTTTTGTTTGTCAGCTTAAGTTAAAGACCTAAGTTAATTTTCTTTATTAACAACTATGATTTGGTCGGTAAACTTATCGATAACAGGATTCTAAGTACTTGAAATCGCAATGCACTGTTTGAAAATACGACTGAAAAATTAAAGCTTCAATTTTTATTTCTACGGTCAACAAAATAACAAAAAACAAACAAACAATCTAGCAAAGAAAGCAATACTAATGAGTTTGATCCTCACTGGGATCTTCATACAGAGTTTTTAGTTAGTAAATAATTTTACGATGGGGGTGCTGAAAAGTTTTCGGCTAGAGCCAGATTAAAAAATTTGACCGAAAAGATTTTTTTCCAGAGACTGAAACAACAAAAAAAAGAAAAAGAAGAAAGGCTTCTTGGTCGACCCAAAAATCTTTCAGCACCCCCTCTTAATTATTGGTACATTATAGAAAAGTACCAATATCAAATGAACTATGCAGTAGTTGGGGGTAAACAACTTTCAAGCAATTAAAACCTAAAAATTAGTCAATATTGAATAACTTTAAAAAAAAAAAAGAAAAAAAAAAAAAGTTCATTTTTCAACTTGCAAAAAGGGAGGTAACTCTAGGCAATAATGGGAAAATGAACAGTTTTTCTTTTTGACGTAATACTAATATAAGAATTTGTATATGTAATTAATATTTTCATTAGAGCTAAGACAAGGCTATTTTGCAACAATTTATCTGATGAAGACTACATAAATAATAAACGTTCAATTCGACCGTAAAAAAAGAAGAAAAAAAGTCTTGGCTATTTGAAGCCCAAATTGACAACGTCGTAAAAAGTGGATAAAAAAGTATGACTGAACAAAGTGACACATTTATAATCGGAATTAATGGAGGAATTAATTTTATCGGACTATCTTGAAAGATCAAGTAACGATTATAATTTCTGAAGTTCGTATTTTCTAAAACTTCATATATTGACGTAAACCAAGAGAATAATAATAAAAAGATTCTCGAGTTAAAAGGTTACAAATAAAACTTGAAAGTTACCACGTGGTGGTCAAATACCATTAAAATAAAAACAAAATAAATGAAGTGAAAATATTTAGTAAAATATGAATGTAAAAATAAAATGAAGTAATTTTATTTTAGGAATCGAAGTAGTGTTTTTGATGACTACTGGAGAAAAACTTTATATTTATTTAAAAAAAGGGGGGAGCAAAAAATAACGATTATTGCAAAAATGAATCTAAATTTATATTTCATCTCGTGGATTTCTTTGTGCGAAATTTTTTTTTTACGTTTTAAAAGTCGTAGCCTCAATTCAATATCACCTTTGCGTCAAGGTTGACAAAAGTGATTTATCATGCTGTTGTTAAAAACATTTTTGCCGAGATAAAATAACTGAAAAATGCTTTATTCATTACATTCGCAGACTATGTTGGCATTCAATGTTGGTAAGTCATCAGGTGGGGGAGAAGAAAAGCGCAACTTTCATGAAAGAACCTGGAGTCACTTGTCTCCTTACAAAATGGCTGGAAGTTGCGAGTAGTACAAATTTACGCACTTTAAAAAAGTAACATTGATTTTCATCTTGAAGGAAGTAATTGGCACAAAAATGGTCATTTAGTTGATAATTAAGATTTTTGACTTTTTATTTTTCTAACAAGAGAGTCTACGATAAAAAAAAAAAAAAACAGCTGTTAATTTTTTTTTTATAAGCATAGCTAACTCAGTGATTTTTTTAAAATTACGTCACAAGAAAGTGACTATAGAAAGTTATTTTAAACTAAAGTTGTCATTGTTGCATATTAAGAGTTTCAAATTAATTTTATAGAGATTTTATTAATTATACTTCGAAAATGAACAACAAAAACGTCATAATTTCTCTTGTAAAACTAAAAGTGATTATTTTTATTATATGTTCATTCCTCTTATTTTTTTAAAAACCAAACAGATTGAAATTTCACCATGAAACAAGAAGTCTAAGTT
This sequence comes from Acanthosepion esculentum, assembly GCA_964036315.1. Lineage (NCBI taxonomy): Eukaryota > Metazoa > Mollusca > Cephalopoda > Sepiida > Sepiidae > Acanthosepion > Acanthosepion esculentum. The sequence continues at coordinate 71,341,707 of OZ038498.1, forward strand.
CGGTGAGCAATTTAAATTTACTTACAAAGTAGTAGTCGCATCTGATGTATTTCCCAGCTTATGTTTCAGTTTTAAAAAAATCAAAGTGTATAATACACAAATGTTTTTACAGCTAGAAAAAAAAAAAGTACAACTGGAAATTTGTCAATTTGTGTGATAAGATATTTTTTTTAAGATTGGCGGCCTAAATGAATTCAGGTTTTAAATGACAGTTCATGCGTAAACGAATTTTTTATTCAATACATAGAGAGCTTTTTAAAGTAATTCCCACATTTTACAATCACAGATGACTGATGTTTTGAAATTGAAAATCTATTCCGACTTTTTTAACGCTAAAATTTACTTTGTCATGACAAGAACGAGCAGAGTTCAATATCGGGATAGATAATAATAGCTATATTTTTATTATAATAGAAAATTAACCTGGAAATTAGAACGATATAATGATTTTATGATCCCATTGCTGGATTTTTATTGTAAAAGGCGGGCAGAAAACAGAAGTACAACTTGAGTTCATTAAGCTACCATTGAAAGCATCAATAAAAACTAAAAAGTGTTTCATTTTAATAATTCCGAACACTAGAAAACATAAAATAAGAAAAAGAACTAAATTGCGCACAAAGAGATGTTTTCTCCATTTATGTCATGAGACTAGAGAGGAAACGGAAAAAAAGCAACGAAAACTATGTCATTAATAAAAGTACGGCTGTAACGGTAAAGCTGAATTGCAAAAATGGACACGTAAGTATTTTAGAATAACTTAGTAGTAGTAGTAGTAGTAGCATTTGTGAATTAAAAATGTAATAAAGAAGGAAAGAAAAACGAAAAAAAAAAATCATAAGATAAATGGTGATGATGATTTGTCAGAAGAAAAAAAGTCAATGTTGTGTCATGTGAACTCTTGAGAACGTAAAAAGAAATAACCTGACTGTGTGTCATCATTGACTGGATCATAAAACAATCTATTCTAAAGCATGAATGATTTATTAATCATTTCAAAAATGTTTCTTTCTACCATCAATCTACAATGTCTTTACGTATCTTCCTTCTTATCGTCGGTCCTAGTCATTTTGGGGTCGATAATTTTCCCCATTAAAAAAAGTAAAGTTGCTTTTTGTTTTTTTTATACGTGTCAGTGTTTATTCAAAAAGTATGACGTCAAAAGAAACAAACAACGGGCCTTTTCTTGCTTTATTTGAATCTTCGTAAATATATATATATATATTATATATATATATATAAATTAGGGAAGGAGGTAAAAATAAAATACAAATTCCCCAGCCTTTGTCATTGACGGTATAAGTAACAACAGCTGTCATTAGGATTTCGATTAATGATCAACTTATTCCAAATTAAAAACTTTCTCGCATTTTGGTAAAAGTACAAACACGATTGGAGAAAGAAACAGTTAAGAACTAAAGGATTAAAGAACCATTTTTTAGGTCGTAAAAAACCGGTCGGGCGACAATAAGTCATGAATATAGGATAGGAAATGACTATTTTCTATGTGTCATCAAAAGATCTCAGCTAATACAGAATGTTTTCTTAACTGAACTAGGAGAGAGAAAAAAAAAAGTCAAAAACTATTTCCTTTGTTAATAGAAAAAAGAAAAACGAAAAGTTAGGAGTCTAAGATTCATTAACAACTTAAAAAAGCAACTTAGGAAAACCAAATAAGTATAATTGAATTGTTTTAGTTTACATTTTACAAAAAGGACATTTAATCAAATTTCCGCATACAATGAGTCAGTGATTAAAAGCAGGAGAGAGAGAGAGAGAGAAAGAACAGAGGAAGAAAAGAATCAATAACGAAAGTGACACCTAAGAGCCAAAGTAAAGAGTTTCCTAATGTATTAAATATAGTATACAAAACAATTTTAGGGGTTGAAATGGAAAACAAAATATGTAAATACGTGCCAAAGTTCAGTGATATTAATGTTTAAACAAAGAAACGACAGAGTGTTACCTCGTGTGCGACTAAAAAGCAGGATTGTTTTTTTTTTATCCTTTTTGTTGTGGCGTTTGTGTATGAAGAAATACGAAAACGAAAGGTTGGTTAAAGCCCATTAATATCATTAAACAGAAAAAAAGGAGACGGATAAAAAATAAAAGTAAAGAAATATCAGCAGATATGTTTGAAAATTAAAAGCGACAAAATAAATTAAAATTATAAAACATGAAAATATTGTATAAAAAGGGACAATGGTATAAAAATAAAAACATTGATTACGTCCCCCTCATGGCGATGAGAAATTCACTCGTGGTAACAAAGATTTTATTTTTTTTCATAAATCGTATGAACAATTGTACAATGATAATTAATAATAACAACAGCATAAACAAAAAGGTATTTAATTTAACAACTTACTTTACAAATTGATTCCTCATTTGTATGTATATTGCGTGCTTTGTAAACATTCCGCCCTTCTTGCTCCCGTAGTTCGGTAAGAATATATTTTTCTAAGTGCAAAATGCCACTGGTTTTGGGAAATTCTGGTTGATACGACAATTGTAAATCAGGACTTAAATTGCCCTGGTTTGTCGTTGGACTATTGATTTCGTCCTCTGTTTTTTTTTCCTCCCTCGGGGAAACATTGCAAAACGGTGGTCCGAGTCTAGGTTGAGAAATATTCATAAGACTCATATGTGTGTAAAAAATTTTGCTAAATACCTGCGATACGGCGGCGCACGAGGTAGCAAATAAATAAAAAAAAAAAAAAAATACAAATGTGTGTGTGTGTGTATATATATATGAGGAGACTCAAATTTCTCTGCTGGCTAAATAAATCTTAAAGGTGATCGATTTCAATAAGATTTAAAACAAAACAAAAAAAGTTGAAAATTGAACTAAGATTTTAATTCTTTTTCCTTTTTAGGCAAAAAGTTCATTAATTTATTTTATATGATATACGATTTAGATTTGTACTTTTTTGTGTAATAAAAAAGTTATGTAATAATGATGATGATAATTGTTGGGAAGGTTATGATTTTTTTCCACCTCTTTCTTTATGGAATGTATTTGAATTATTATTTTGTTTTTTTTTTAATAAAGTGATCGCGATTTAAGTGATGTGTTTTGTCTTTAACAAGCCAAATAGAGAAATGAAACAAATTAAATATAATTAACAATTTGTTGCATTTCCTGACGTTTCAAATTAAAGGTAAGTGAGAGAAAATAGAAATTAAATTTGCAGTAGTCGTGATTTATGACGATGAAGCAAGAAAGCACTTTTAAACAAGTTGATGAAAAAGTCTTATTATTCACTATGACGAAATAATGATTATTACAGATATGCAACTGATCTGATAATTTCTGGTTTATTCTTTGTGTGTGTATTTTTAAAAAAATGTCACAAGTGTCGATGGTGAAATATTTTTCCCGTGTCAGATGATTGCGAAATAGTTGATGACGACAATTTTTGTAGTGCGAATATTCTTGTGATTGGATCCGTGATTCTTACAGCAATCTTCAAGAAAATAAGAATCAAGGTCGCACTCTGTGAAAACTGGTAACGAACATTCCTAGATATGCAACTGTAGGCTTCATTTTCGCAATTTACAGATAATACTTTAATCATTGCGTCAGCATTGAAATGAGTTTTGTAATATTTTTGTCGCCATGTTTTTTTCTTTTTTTTTTTTTCTTCCTAATAATGATTATGTCAGGAGTTCATGGCATTTAGAAGCTACACAGAACAAAATTTTTACTGTCCTGATTTCGGCTAATGTTTTTTGCTGTTCTTATTCACTCGGAAATATTAATAAATTAAAAAAATCTTCAATGTACAATCAAAATGAAATTAAGTGTCTCTAAATGAAATAAAGACTTTAAGCAATCATGGTGGTTGCTAATAATAAACAATCCTCATTTTTTTTTTTTAAAGATGAAAGACTAGAGTTAGTATATCATAAATGATACAAGTACATAATAACTCCTTAAAGTGTTATTAATTAAATTATAAATCTAAGAATTTCCCATCAATTTGGTTGGTAACAACAAAAATTCCTTTTCATTCCTGTGGGTATATAATTCTGCGTAAAAAAATCTTTTGTGTTGCATTTAAGAGAAACTCCTTAGTGACACACTCCTTTGCATTGAATAATTCGAAATTTGGTATAATCCACGCATAATAGAAGAATATATATTTTTAAAAAATAGGAAGTTTTACCTCAGTGTTACCGACAAGTTCAAATCAGGTTGATTTACTGTTTTTTTGGGTAAAATTTCCCTTATTCGTGTTTTATAAACAATCCAGAAAAATTATTTGAAGTAGTTTTTGTTTATGTTTGCCTTTTACTACTACTTTTACTATTTTCAAAGCAGCTTTCTTTTCTTAAAATCTTTCCAAGGCAGAGAAGGGTGTGCAATCACACGGCACCCCTTCACAGCTCTGCTACAACACAACACGGAGCCATGTTCACGATAATATGTTCGTAATGCCGTGGCGTTTTCTATTTGTATAGCCAAACCACACCCACCGTATCGTTAATAGCTACGAATAAAAATTAGTTAGAAAAATCGATAAATACTTTGTTCTATGAAAAAGTTTTAATAGAATTTATTTTACAAAATGTTTTTACTTATTTACTAGATTTTAAATAATTTTTAAACGATAAATAAACTTAAAATATTAGGAACTATTTTGTATCATGACAGCCGGCTTTTTTGAATGACGTATTAAGGAAATTATTACGGTCAACAATGACGTCAAATGAAACGCGCGCGAAACTTGAATTGTCAAACAGAATATCGCGTCGATGAAGAATTTAAGGAAAAGACGTTTTATTGGAAATACATTTTAAAAAATAGTTAACGAAAAGTTTTACATTTATAATTTAAGTGTATATTATTCAATTGTTAGTTCATAGTTAAAGACTTAGTATATATTTTTTTTGCAGTGAAACACACGAAAAATATGTCGAAAAAGTAAGTATTAAAACAATAAAACAAAAACATTGCATAATTGAATAAGATTGGAGATTTGGCCGCTTCCTTACACCAGTCAAGATGTTTGATTTATTGGTTATTAGGAGAATATAAAATTGATCAAGTATCTGTGTGAAATTAGAGAATAAAAAATAAACATCTAAAAAACGCGAAACATTTATTAAATTAAATTTTAATTTAATAAATCATCTCTTTCTTAAAAATTTATTAAATGTTTTTTACGTTTTTTAATTATTGAAATAAATAGATTTAATGATTCTTTGCTTACTGTTTAAATTTTTAAAAACTGTATCAAAATTAATTATCTATTTACTATTTTCTTTTTCTTACGAAGATACTTAAAATTTATCTTTCTTTGCGTATTATTATTTTTTTAATTAAATCAGTAAAAATTAAATTTGATATTTTACGGTGATGAATGTGGCGGAGAACATAAAACAATAAAAAAACAAACACTCCAACCATCATTTATTTAAGTGAAAGTTTTTTTTTTTTTTAAATAACAATATAAGCAAAGAAAGGCAAAATATAGTTACTTATTGTCACTTAGTGACTATAAGTAACTATAAGTTATAGTCATATTTATTTTAAAAATTTCCATATATTAAAAAATAAAATTGGATAAACGCTCGGAGTTCGTTTTCGGAAGCTAGATTTCCAGGCAGTTGGGGGCCCCTTATCTGAAAGAATGGTACAAAAAAAAACGATTTAATTTCTTTTCTCTGCATATTGACCTTGTACCAAACTAAGCCAAATAGTAAATATCTTTTTTTGTATCATATTTATTATCAATTTCATGTGTGCAAGGTACTGCCCAGGGAAATCATTTTTTAGTTGTTACCCTCTAACTAGTTTACAACTTCTGTCAGAGACGTTCCTTGTCTCTTGCGTTGTAAAAAGTTTTTTTTTTTTTTAAATATATTTGGTTCGGAAATAACCGGTTCACATAAATATTTCTTTGTTCAGAAAACAAAAGAAAATAAGAGTTGTGTAAACAAATGAATAAAATTATTTTGGAATAGTAGGTGGAAGTTGTGATTAAAGTTCACTCAAGTTCTTTGTTGTGTGAAAAGAGGTAAGGGAGGTATGTAGGGAGAGTCTAGTATGCGTGGCAGTCAATTTCCCAACTTATTATCTGTGCATCTACATGTGTAAGAGAAAAGAAGATAGTAAGTGCTGTAAGTTATGCTTGCTACGATAGTTTTTTTTTTTTTTTTTGTGAAAATATGCCATTCAACAACATGTCAGTAGAAAATGATTGGAAAGCAGACGAAACCGAAGAGATGGGAACTTGGATAAATCGGGGATTATATGACTGCGGGACTTCGAAAGAAAATCAACTAGCTTCTTATTGATTTTTAAAATTTTAATCTATTGATTTTGGATATTTATAAAAATTGATAAAACCAAAGAACCAATGTGATGAAAAATATTAATGCAACATGTTACGCATTTTTTTTTTATTGGGTAGAAAATATCGATGAAGGAATTCCAACGCTGTTTTACTTTCACAGTGACCTTTATACTCGGACCGAAAGTTTTCTACAAGTATTCTTAAGGGTTAGAAAATGTAAAAGTGAAGGTTTAAATTTTCATTGTTCCGTGATTCTTTTTTGTACAATAAATGATCCAGTTGGAATTGTCATTATACTGGCTATCACAAGTGATGTTTTTATTGTTTACCCACTACTTAGTTCATAAAGGGTACCCAAAGTGAAATGGTTGCGACAAAAAAGAAAAACAAGTATGCTGTTGAAAATTCTCATACTTTTAGAAAGACCACATCATATAATTAAAATATTCGATGTATTTTCATACTAAACATTGTATGCATTTTTTGTATTTAAATTATAATTTAACGTGTGTGTGTGTGTGTGTGTGTGTGTGTGTATACTGTAGTAAACTTAATGCGTGTTCATTTATTTTATAATTTTTTTTTTACACAACAATAACAAAATGTACTTTTTATCTTTGTAAAATAAAATGAAAATGCACATAAATCTTTCTGCTATTTAGATCATTTTTTTTATTTCTATGTCGGTGCAAAATGACGAGAGACGCAGGAAAAAAAACTAAAAAACAAAAAGCAATTTCAGGCGGTAGAATAGTACACTGAAGTGAAAATGGTATCTGCTGGGTAGAGGACTTTAAGCAGTAATAATACTTCACGTGATTTTTTAAAATTTTTTATTTCTGTCTGTCTTTTTTTATCCACTCAGCTATACCATAAAACTGTTTTTGGCTTACATTTAAATAAAATTTGATGCCAATAATTATTGCGTATCACTAAAGCCGGCACCTACCACCCCGAACCCTTTGATCGGGGGTGAAGGGGCAAGCCTGATAGGGGGCCTTGGGCAGTGCTTTGTGACCCCCGCTATCTTACATTTGCATTTTCCTACCTACATTTACGTTACAAATTAAACTAAGCACACCTGTCTATTTTCGCGGATTTTGATGTCATTCTGGGGTATTTTTTTCGTTCAAATTCGTGAATTCTTTTTTGCACTTTGTCTCAAAAAGATACAACTAGGAACCTTGACAACACAAGCTCCACCTATCACTACGTGAAAATAACACTTACAATGTCATGGCAGAATTTTTTTAAAAAGTAGTATTTTCTTTTGGTTTGAACGTTGCAAAAAAAGTTGCTATCGAAAGATAAAAAACGAACAAAATCCAACCACAAGCAAAATACATTAAATATAAAAAAAAAATTAATATGTAAAAAAAAAAAAAATATATATATTCATTTGTCATTTGTGAATAAGTCTTAAAAGTTTAATGAAAGTCCGACAATTTGATTTTTACAAGAACTTCTAAATCAATGTGTTTTTCATCACAAAAAAAAGGCCCTAAAAGTCCCTATACTTATCTTTGGTCATTTCACTGACGCAAAAAAAAAAAAAAGATTTTTAACCAAAATTTCGCACGTTCTGAAAAGGATACAAACCATCATTTAATAATCATAAAAATCTTTGGTCTTTCCTCTAAATAATAACAGGAAAAATTTTTCAACAAAACTATGTTTTTATTAAGTTTGGGACATTTTTTCATCATGGTATGCTCATTTTTAGTGAATCAGTGGCGGTACTAAATAAAACTAAGACATTATTTAAGTAGATAAGCTTTTAATCGCTTATTATATGATTAAGATATGTTATGGACACTATTGTCTTAAGAAAAATATGTTTGCGATGAATAATGAATTTTAGAAGAATTGTTTTCATTTTTTAAATTTTAATTAGAATTATTTATAAAGTTTAAAATTTTTAAAAATCTGTATTAATTTGTATCTGGTGGGTGATATTGTTATTAAATAAAAACTATATTTACTAATCATAAAAAGAAACGTTTACTACAATTTAGCAACCACCAATATTTTAAAACGAATTTTGAATGTTTTCGTATGTGTATAAACATACCGATTGTTGTACATAATTAGGTTTTATCATGAAGTAGTCAGTATTTTAGTAAATTTTGAAGAAATATTTTTTTGGGGTGGGGTGGGGGATCATTTTTGTCACCGCCATTTCAAAATATGAAACTTTCATGACTTATTAAAAAATGAATTAAGATATGTTATGGACACTATTGTCTTAAGAAAAATATGTTTGCGATGAATAATGAATTTTAGAAGAATTGTTTTCATTTTTTAAATTTTAATTAGAATTATTTATAAAGTTTTAAATTTTTTTAGAAATTATTTTAGAAAGTATTTATTAAAGGAATATTTCAATGCGATTTTACAATTTATCCAGTTGCTGTTCGTAAAAATATTAAATAAAGACATGTTTGAAGAATCGAAAAATGTAAAGTTTAATGAGATTTTCAAGTGCGAATATTTTTAAGAGTTTTATTTTATATTTACACTTTTACAACTGATAGATTATTTTTTGTATGGAAGTTCAAAAGGAAATAATTCTGTTACTGCAATCAGTTAACAGTGTGAATTCAGTAAGTCTATCAATTTTCCCCGTTTCTTTGTAGCCCTTTCTTTACTTTAGTAAATTTTATAATCAGAATAATTAAAAATGATCTCATTGTGTGTAATTATTTTATGATATCAAATAGGTAAGAAAATAATGAAAAATAAATGCAATGAGTAAAACTGATTTTTTTTAAAATTAATTTCTTTTTAATACTCAATGTTGTATAAAAAATAAAATTAAAAGCCTATAGAATAAAAAATTATATTCATAAATTATTAGTTATATACAGTTAAAAATGATATATTTTTAAACATAATACCAGTTTCTAGATTCTAGTAGTATTGTTCCTTTGTAATTCAGTTTTACAGAGAATTTTTAAGTGAGGGTGACAATAGAAGACTACTGTTGTTGGCCTATAACCTTGATGAAAACTTACGGGCATATGTGCATAAATGAACGTTATTTTTGCTATCTACAGATACAAGTAAGCTAGAAGTAATTTTTATTTTTAAAAAAATCTAGCTATCATTAAGTTTATTAATTTACTTTGAAACAAATTTCTACGACAAATATTAGTTTTTTTTTAAATTTAAATTTATGTCATTTTTCTTTTCACTTTTCGCCAGTATCAGCAGTTCGATGAGCGACTGTAGCAATGTTTTAAAAAACTTTATTTAAATACGCAAAAATTATTTTTAAAGCCTAGCGTGATCTTTCTAACAAAACCAAAGTTTAAACAACTTCAATGAAGACATTTAAATTATTTAAAATGCGTCTTTCATTTTTTTTAGTAAGAAGACCGTGGTGATAATCCTAGTCAGGGTCGTACAACCATGCATTCATTAATTTCATTCATTGATTCATTTCTGTTACAAAAGCAGGCACACTGATTTAATTTTAATTTTTTTTTACGTAAGATAAATATTCTCTTCTTTGTTTCATTCTTTGTATTTTGTTCGTTGTCCACCGTGGCGCGATGTTTGGTCTAGTAAGTTCTCGCAGATTCATGTGAGCACAATTTTCAGTCGCAGTCACACAGGTGACCCACGGCTATGCCTGACGAATGTACGTTTCGTCCTGTAATTGAGGCTTACTAATCCAATAAAAAAAGTAAGTGCTCTACACTTGTAGCCTTTTGCTTGTGCTTAAAGCTTAGTTAAAGTCTTTCTTTGTATTTCGATACATTTATCACATTTTTTAAAACTAAAATTTTTTCTTTTTTTTTTCTCCACCACGTGTTGCCTTCATTCATCTACATGACTAAAAAAGCATTTCTTTGTTCTCTTTCTTTCTTTTTTGTCACATTTAGACATTTTATCTTAGTGATCAAGCATATTGTATTTTTTTCTCGATTAATAATAACAGCGAATTGCGAATTATATTACATATTATATTAGTTGAAAAATATATTAAATATTATATTAAATTATATTACTTTTAAGTTTTTAAGCAATGCATACATTTCTTTCGGTTAAATTTAAAATACCGTTAACTTTTTTGGAGTTTCGAAAAATCGCGTCATCTCTTTGAGTTCAGAACATATTATTTTTATATTTTATTTTCATAAAATATTTTGGTGCAAGGTGTGGGTTATGTACGCCTCTGGTAACAAAAACTTGTGCTATTTTCTTTTATCATGTATTTTTCAGTTATATTTGTAACTGTGTGTAATCGGATATATCCCGTATCGATTACCAGGGACTGTGCGTACTCCATTCCCCCACCCCCGACTGATCAATCTTGATTGGGGTCCCGAGCAGTGCTTTGTAACCCTCACTATTTTATTTATTTATTAACATTTACTTTTTTCTACCTACATTTATATATGTTACAAATGATTAAACTAAGCACAGGATTATGATTTTTACCGTAAATTTTTTACTGATTTTGACGTCATTCTGGGGTCTGTTTTTATCCAAATCCGTGAATTTGTTTTATTAAGTCTCGAAAAAACACTAAAATTCACTATTTTTTTTATCCATAATATTAAAAATGTATTCAAATTATTTAATTTTTTAGCAAGAAAAATCTCAAGTTGATTTTAAAAATTGTCGCAAAACATTGTTGATTTATTCAAGAATAAGATGGATGTCTAATTTATTTTAGATTGAATTGAATCATTGTATTTATTTTAAAATGTTCTAGTTGAATTGTTCACCTATATTCCATATGACCCATTATAGTACATAATTAGTTTACAATAAAATTTGTATTTTATACCTTATGAAAATTAAGATGTAGTAGAATGGGGACCCCGTATCATAGATTCGGGAGAGCGGGTACGAGAACTTTAAACCAGCCTTCTTTATTACCGTAGTATAATGTAAAAAAAAAGGGCTTGTGGCCACAATACTATTAAAAAAGAATCTGATTGAAATTTCAATAACTCTAAGACTTAGTGATTAAGTGTTCGCATTCTGTGATTGAACCCGCATACATCAATTCATTTCTCGTTTGACTTGTGTATGCAAAACCATAATTTTGTGTCTTCGTGCAAAATATTTGTTATGTATAGGTTTCGCGGTTAGGAACATCAGATCCAATGATGGTTTCCCCCGGGGCGGGGTGTAGATTCGAATCCTGCTGGAAGACGCACATTTTACTGACAAGATTTCTAGAATATTCAGGCCGGTAGTTGGATAAAAAATACAGTTTAATTTAAAACACAGAGCTTCTACTTGAATATGAGTATCCATAAAAAATAACGTATAAACAAAATAAATTAGAAATAACATCTAATGAGTAATTTTAATATATATGAATATTATTTTGATAGAAAATATTTTTTATTATTTAAGCAAGAAAGTTTATTTTTTAGTTCAGTGAAAATTGAGAGGAATCGAACTTTTGTCGCTATTTGTTGTCAGCCAGTCTGCTAAAATGAGGTAAATAACTATTTCGAATGAAACTGTGGAAACTATGATATAGAGTAAATAACTTTTACATTGTCAACTTCCCCGGACACTCAAAAGTAAGGTATCGTGTAGTTTAGATGAGAAAGATTCTGGTCTGATAAAAATAAAATATTTACTCATTAGCTAAAGATTTTAGGAAATCGGCCGGAAACTTTTCAGCACTCCTTCAAAATAAAATTGTGTGTGTGTGTGTGTGTGTGTGTGTGTGTGTGTGTGTGTGTGTGTGTCGGAAGACAAATCTGAACATGTATCAAGAGCATTAACAGTGCAACAGCCAACCAAACTTTGTAAAGGAAATGTCATATCGTACTCGTAACACTGGCTGCCAATCATAGCTAGTCTGAGAAAGCCAACTTTTTGCAAGGCGCTAGGTCTTTTGTACTTGTCAGAAACAATCTGGAGGCTTCTGACAGGGACGTGCTGTCTATGACCAAAAGGAAGAAATATTTGCGGCCAGCTGCTGAGTTTGTCCAGCTGATGCAGGATACTAACCCTGACACATCAAGTCGACGTAGGTCAAAGCCACCGCCTACATCGATGTGCTCAAGACCTAGACCGAGAGGATGGACCAACGGGACACTGCTCCTCCCGCATAACGCAGTCATGTCATCCCCTGTAATGTGACCTCTTATACCTTCTTCCCTTAGACGACTAAATTTGAGGTGTCATTGGGAAGGAGACCAATCGGCGATCCCAGATAACAAGGACTCATTGAATGCCACCATTATGAACGTGCTGACCAACACGAACAAAAAGGTTGTCCTTGAAAGTGGTTTTATTGAATGACCTTTGTAAGTTAAGCACGTGTGTAATTTCTTTGAAAGTATATTAATACTTTCTATTGAAAATCGTTGTTTTTCTTTGTTATTTCTTCTTAATTGTCTTGTGAACACATTATATTGAAAAAAAAAATCTAACTTCACTTGTTTCGCAGGTATTCCAGCTTCATCAGAACAATTTTTTTGAACAAATCGAAATGGCGCTATTATACTTTTGCGCTACACTTTTGCACACCATATTTACAAATCATGATATAATGGATGATTACTTTGCAGAGTTTATATGGAAGCAAATATTTACAGACTCACAATTTTATCATTTTTGGCATCAAAACGCCACCGATTTATCCTCTTATCAAGAACTGATTAAAGGTAATAGTTCTTGAATTTGTATTTTTGTATTAAATTGACAACTTTTATTGGTGATGATATTCTTGAGTTTCCAGACGTTCAATTTAAATGTCATAAAGCAAATTTTAATGTGCGGTTATTAAAAAATAAATATACTGTGTTTCAAGGAAATTGCAAATATATAACAACGCTATACGAAATGTACTTTACCGAAACGAAACGTGTTTCATGTTGAGCTCGTAAATGATTAATAATATAGTCGGGGTATTTTCATTTCTTACTGGGTTAATACTAAATGGCTTGGGGGTTATAAAAAAGACAAGAAAGTAAATAAGTGAAATTGGTTTTAGTTGCTGTCATGATAGAGTTAATAAAAAAAAATATAATAATCGTTCAGACACTTAACGTGAAACGTTTCGTTTCGATAGGTTTTGATTTGTCCAAATAAAAATAAAATGGTTTTGATGACGCTGAACTACTGGTAAAACATGTAAAATTAATTTTCAAAATTGTATATTTTAATGTTCCATCGGATTTCATTCAATTTTATATACAAGTACAAACGGAAGTAGATTTAAATCGTTTCTCTACTTATATTTTTTCATTTAAGTAGGCGCTCCCACCCCACCGAAAAAGAAAAAGAAAAAGCGGTACCTAAATTTAAAATGCATTTAAAAAAAAAAAAAAAATCTTTCTTGAAAGTTTAATTTTAGTTTTAAATCTAAGCTAATAAATTAGATTTAACATTCTCAATAAGCAAAATACTTTGGTGTTTTTCAAACCGTATTTAAATTGATTTGAATCTTTTTATTCCTTCTTATCAGTAAATTTTATAAATTCGTCTATATTAATAGATTAGTACAATATAATTCTCTTGATTAAAAATCTTTCATAAATAAAATATACTTTTCTGAAACATTATTTTATAAAAATTAGCTGATTTAAAGTTTAGTCTGAATTTAAACACATATCACTTATCTTTAGTATAAAATAACGCAGAAAAACATATTTTTTTTAAGTCGGAGTGGATGTTTTTTTGGTGTGTTCAGTGATTGACATACTGATGTTTGGGAAATTTAAGTAAGGGGCATACAATTGAAAAAAATACATGACAATACAACGTGAATGCTTTTTTTATATATTCTTTTTAACTACCCAGTAATATTAAAAATGTAAAATCTTTTAAGCATTTTAATATTTTATTGAATTTTAGGTAATTTGGCTTTATAGCCTTACTTACGAATTCGCTTGCCGAGTAAATGTTAAAAAATTACCAATAAATTTTAAATTTACTGTAGGTACTTTTCGTATGTTCTGATAATGACGTAGATGGACTTCCGTATTTACAAAAATTGACGCTTATACATGCACGAAAAGAAAAAAAATCAAAATTCTCCGAGGACTTGTTTTTATAACAAATATAAACATTAAGTAATATAAAGAAGAATTTCTTGAAATTCATAATTAAATGACCGGGGAAGGTTAAGAGATTTAAAAAACAATAATAATTACGAAGATTTTCCAAAAAGAAATGTTTCAAGAATAATTTAATTCATTTCTGAATAAGTCTTGAAAGTTTCATTAAAATCCGCTAATTATCTGATTTTTGCAAGAATTTCCAATTCAATGTGTTTTTCTTCGCAAAAAGACGCTCAAATTTTCCCTACAACTTCTATGGTTCCACGTTGTAGCCAGAAAAACTAGATTTTTAACCAAAATTTCGAAGGTTCTTTAAAGGATAAAAAGAACTGCATAAAATTTATTTGATCTTCTATAATAATAACAACAAAGGTTTTGATGATAAAATTCTGTTTTTATTATGTTTTTGGGCATTTTTTTCATCATATATCCTCTTTTTTAGCGACTTTTGGAGTTAACTACATTAAAAGTACTGGGATAGTGCAAATATTCGTTAAACAGAAATCCATTATATGAGAGTAATTGTCACTTGAATATTAACATGTCATTGATATTTACTAGTCTTAACTTTGTATATACGAGTTAAGATGTATAATATCAAGCTCACGGCAATAATTAATAACGGCCTGGGAACAAGGATGGCCTTCGTTTTCTCGGGTACAGTGTTCATAATAAAATTCTCGAGAATCTTAGAGGCATAAAGCTTAAAAGTCTGTAGTCGGAATTACCGATTATTTAGGTTTATATATTAAAAATTACTTTTCATGTCTGAATATATAGTGGCGTGGGGCTTCGAGGTTAAAATGAATAGTCGATTTACCCACCCCAAGACGATTAATGAAAGATGATGAGGACGAGAAAACACACGGGTAATTTTAACAAAACAAGATAAGGAATTTATACACGAATTTACACGCTTAAAATAATGTCAGTAGCTCGTTCCTGCAAAATAAATCAGAATTCTTAGTCTGTAGCTTTAACGTTATGAAGGGGGGAATGTTCATACAACAGATTAAATGATCTGACACAAAGTAATATTAAAAATGTTTAAGATAAAGATGAAAAGGTTTGTTTCTTACCGAGGGGATATAGGGTTTGCATACGTTCAAAAGTAGACAAAGAGACATAGCTTAAAATATTTAGCTTTCTTGATTGTTGAGACAAAATTCTTGAAGCGCCGCGTGATGGTTAGATCCCGATAATATAATTGGCGAGTAATTTTACACTAGCGAGTATTTCAACGCTGGTCATGAAGAACTAAAAGGAAACCTTTCACATGACTTCAGACACTCTTCAATATTTATTGATTTTAAAAATACAATTATGGCACAAGGCCGAAAAAAGGGAGGGGTTGAGGCTGGTCCACACTAACTATCTTATACCTAGCTAATCCGATTCACGACCCATTCACTCATTACAATTTACCCACTCACCATAAGAACTCGTCCATCACCAATCAATCATCCGTGCACCGGAATACGGGGGCGACACATTGTCACACGCGTATGCGCGATCAATGGGCACGAGCTTTTCGGGGCGAGACGAGCCGTCAGCTCGCCGACATGGTCCCATAGGGGGCGAACCCAGGGACAATGGTAGAAGGCGTGCGAAGCCGTTTCTTCTCAACCAAGGCCACACCGTTCAAATCCGCCAAGTTCCATATGAAGGCCTTGTCATTGAGAGACAGCCGATTCCGAGCCAATCGCCAGGTAAGCGAAAACTCAGGGTTACTGAGATAATCCGCCGCTGGCGCCCAAGACCAGTAAGAACGAAACTCCTCCTCCGACAAGTCGAGCTCCTCACGTAGGGAATCCTTTGCGACCCTCTCCACTAGAAGACGATAGAAGACCTTCCTAGGCCGAGAAAGGTCACTGGACCGAGGAACAGCCAACAAGGCCGACCGACACTCGCGAAGGAAAACCGATTGATCCCGGGGTTTACGACGGCGCTTAACCCGCGAGATGGGGGATTGATAGTAAGGCGGGGGAACGCGTCCCTCACAATCACCTCCATAATCGGATCTCCACCTGTCAACGCGCGGCGTAGGAAAAGCCAACCTCGAGGCACGCCTGTGGCTTACCAAGTGTGGTATTCCCAGCCCCCCATGACACGGACGTTGTGCACAGACTCGACTTCAGACATTCTTCTGATTACTTTAATTTTTCTTCTCGTTTTGTATAAAAAATATTTTCGCGTAGGCTTGCTACTTTCTTTACTTCTTCTTGGCTCACCGGCTAATTGCTGTGAATGCAAGGTTTTCATTGGTCCAAAAATAATTTTATATAGGTTCGCGAATTTCTTTAGTTCTTCTTGGCTTACCGGCTAAATTTTGTGAAAGGCAAAAATCTTACATAGGCTCGCGAATTTTTTTTCCTTCTTCTCCCCCACTCCTCGAAATTTGAAGGTAGTGGGTGAAGGGAGTTATTATTATTTCGCACTCTCTACAAATATACCCCTCTAACACTAGTCTTTCTAGAGCTTGAAAACTGTTCGCAGACTCCAGTTCCCGTATTGCTAACCGTTAGATCATCAATATATCGTATTTAGACCGTAGTTAAATTATTTATACAGCAATTCATCGGCTTTTGGATTCTGACGAGAAAAATGGGAGAGTTTTACTATCAAAGATGTTTAGCAGATTTATCCACGATCGAAATCGATTTAAGTTGCGTCAATTGGCATCTGGTCTAGTTTAAAACTTTTGGATTGACTAACGTTTACCGATTACACTGTCCTATTAGAAAACAATGGCATCTGTTTTATAGCTGACTAAATGGAATAAAAATAACGATACAATCCCATCACACTATTTGAAAAAGTACATGTTGGAAAATGAAATAAAATCAATAAATAAAATAATAATAATAATGAATAATAAAAAAAGTAAAAGAACTACATAATAAAGGAACCGGAAATATCCCACTTTTATCTGAATTCGTCAAATCGCCTGTTAAGCGGCTCTGGTTAAGTCTATAAAAAGACAAATATTTTCCTTCCTCACTGTCTTCTCTTTGCTCTAAGATGTATCAGAACATGGAAAAAGGGCGCCACCACCCCCGGGCCACGTTCGTTTCCTCACTCCCTTGACAACTGAACTTCCTTTCCATTTTCCAACGCATGGCGTTCGAACGTGTCTTCCAAAACATCCACCTATGAACTAAATCAACCTTTTCTTTGGTCGTTCCAACGCGGCGCAAGATTGACTTGAGCTTGACAATTTATAACCGTGCTTAAATCCTTCAACGATGAAGAAAGTACAAACTTTTCTTTGGTCGTTCCAACTCTGCGTAAGGCTAACTTGAGCGCGACCATTATAACGATGCTTATACTTATTTTCCTTAACTTCTGGACCAAAAAGAAAACGGACATACCCAAGGGACATCGAAAGCTGTGTTTCACTGCAGATTATATATAAAAAAAGATAACGGTTCGTAGTAGAAACCCAAGTTTTTGTATGCCTTTTCTTTAATTGTTTACATATGGACAAACAGCCACCTACAATATACACCAACACGCAACCCTTAAATTCCATACACACTTAAACAATTGGATCAGCATAAATGAACTATTGTTACTACTTTATCTAGAGTTAATTGTAATTATGTTGGATATAATTACTTATTGAAGCCAGATATAGCACAATAATAGACAAGGTTATCTTATTTAAATTATTAGTTGTTATGCTGAGGTTTTCTTTGAATTCATTCTTTGACATTCTAGAATCTGAATCTGTTTTTTTTTTGCTTCCCCGAAATCCAATTATAATAACACCTGCCACTATTAATCGTTTTGATATTACAAAAGGTAATGGACAATTGCAATTCGCTATATGAGCTCCATTCTTTCGTTCCACTAGTTCAGAACTTTACACGCTATACTACTTCCACGGAGTTGAATCACTCATATATCCCCCGTATTCTATATGTGTTGTAACCTAGGGAAGGTACCTGAATAGAATAATCACACGAAAGTTGGTAATGAACGATAATACTTAGGACAAGAACAATACATATAAGATTCGCCAGCGGCGCGTAGAAGTAGTAGTCAACTGCTAGAAGTGAGTCAAGTGATACCACAATGAATCTCCAACTGCAGGATATCTACCAACCACGCCACGCGGTCATATGTGGCACAAGGCCGAATTTAATGTAGGATATTCGAGCCCGTAAGCTGGGCCAAAAATTCCCCGTTGAATCCGATCTGTTTTCCGAGACGAGACTCTGCCCTTCGACATAGTTTCGTTTGGGGATCCTTTCTGCTCGGAGGCAGAGAGTTTGACCAGGACAGCTGGAGACGAATCTCTAACTGCATGATATCTACCAACCGCTGCACGCGGTCAGATGTGGCACAAGGCCGAATTTAATGTGGGGTTCCGAGCCCGTATAAAACGGTGTCGGGTAGCTGTTTCCCGAGACGAAACTCTGCCCTTCGACATAGCCTCGTCTGGGGATCCTCTCTGCCCGGAGGCAGAGAGTTTGACCAACACAGCTGGAGACGAATCTCCAAATGCAGACCAACATACAGTATTTACTACTGTATTTATGTGAATTTGGATATACCCATTATCGTCCGTAGGTATGCCACAACAATATGTAAGAAGACATTTCAGCACAAACAGTTTTTTCCCCAAGAATCTAACACTTTGTGGGACAGATTTCCGTGTAGCTGCTTCATTGAACACTTAATCTTGACCCATTTCAGATCAAGGGTAAATTGCTATCTATCCCTTTTCTCCTCATGATCTCCACTTCGTACTGCTTTCTCTTTCATTCATGTCAATACCTCATTCCTTATTATTCTTTTGACCGTAACACTCTATCTGTTGTTCCTTGTATTGGGTAAAATTTATCCCCCGCCCTAAAAAAGTAAAAGAAAAAAAGTGCACCCCCCCCCAAAAAAAAAACACTAGAGTCGAAAGTGAAGTACATTGAAAATTTAAATGTATAGACTAAAGTATAATTTGAAAATTTAGTTTTATTTGTTAAATTATATTGTGGACTTTAATACATCCACGCAACATTTTATATAGATTTTATTTTTTTATTTAAGTTACTTACATACGGACCATTGTCCTCATCTTTGTTGTTGTTATCATAACGTTTCGACCGTTGTACCATCTGGCCTTCATCAGGTTTATGTCGACCCAGGTAACCTATAAGCAATTTGGAAATGAACCCATTATTTAATTTACAGGATGGATTGTTCTCGTTACACTGCCCATGCCTATGTATATATCGTCTAGTTTTTATTTTTTAGTAGTTCTCAGTTATTACTCGCCCCGTTTCCACTGAGTCCAAGTACAAAATGCCCGGCACAGAACTAGAAAAGAAAAAAACTAAACGAGAAATACCCTGTAGGTTACCCGGATCGACATATACCTGATGAAGGAGTAAAAGTACAACGGCCTAAACGTTTTGCTAACAATAACAAAGATGAGAACAATAGTCCTGTATCCTGATAGGAAGCAAAAAGGGTTCTCTCAGACGATTAAAAGAGAACAGTTTCGTTTTCGAGGCGTCAAAATTAACAAGCCATTCATTGCCCCAGTTAACAACAGATTGTATCATTTTTTTTAGATCAGCTGCCAATTTGATCCTATTGAGCCGACCAGACTGACTATTGACAAGAGTAAATTGTTGTGTCATCAGCATAGACACCGATTTTAGTACTGTTGGCATCAGGAAGCTCGTTGATGGAAATTAGGGACAACGTAGGTCCAAGCATATAGAATTATGGGACAGCAATATTAAAGAAAAAGATCTAGACGAGTGGCCTTTGAAGACAGCCTTCATTTCGCAAATTGATAAGAAAGACTGAATCAGCTCAAAAATGATCATCCCCACACAGCGAAGCGATAATAAACAATCATTTCCACAGAGTGAAATAAAAATTTTTCTACCTTGACTCATTGAACTAACTTTCCAGCAACAGACTTAGTAATTAATTCATATACTATTTTCACTTTATGTCAGTGGAAAATGTTAGCACAAGAAGGTTCAAATATTCACTCTCCTAGGGATTAGTATCAGCCATGTTGGTGGAATACACAAAGGGTTCTCTCAGACAATTAAAAGAGAGTAGTTTCGTTTTGGAGGCGTCAAAATATACAAGCCATTCATTGCCCCAGTTAACAACAGATTGTATCTCATTTTTTTTTAATTTTTTAGATCAGCTGCCAATTTGACCATATCGAATCGATCAGACTTTCTATTAAGACTGGGGTAAATAGTTGTGTCATCAGTATAGATACCGAGTTGAGAACTAGTGACATCAGGAAGGTCGTTGATGAAAATTAGAAACAACATAGGTGCAAGGATAGAGTCCTGGGGTACACCTGCCTTTATCCAAAAAGATCTAGAAGAGTGGCCATTCAAGACAACTTTCATTTCGCGATTTGATAAGAAGGATTGAAGCAGTTCAAAAATTCACCCAGAAAGACCAAAACCTTTCAACTTGTGAAGAAAACCAGCATGCCAAACTTTGTCAAATGCCTTCTAGAAAAAGTAATTACTGTGGGCTATAGCAGCTGAACAGGCAGTCGTGTACCAAGGAGAAGATTGTGGTTTCAACTGGTATTTCCGAGAAGGTACACAAGCATAAATTCTAGTATTAATCCAAAAAGAAACTACAATATTCAGTCTTTTGTAGTATCCGCGTTTTCGCTACATACGGCTTTATGTACCTGCGGTTAACCCAAGAAATAAACAAGTCATACGTTTTACTTAATAACTGTTTCAATCTCAAGACTAGTGACGTCGACAGTTCGGATGTGTCATAATTAACGCCTAGGGATGTCACAGGTTATTTAAAAATTTTGATACAGCCATACGTCGAAATACGCTCGATCACAGATACGTCCCCATAAGAGCTGAAAAACAATTAACTTCGTATCGCGGAAATTTCCCTCGTTGCGAATCTATTACTGTGAATGACGAACTCTTCATCACGTTGAAGTTAATTTGCTAAATTAATGTAACCATCTTTGTTTCAAGCTCTCCAGACAGTGATGGTGAGAAGATATGAAGAAAAGAAAGAAAGAACAGGCACTTTGCTCGGTTAAACTTTGCATCTTTCTCTTCAGAAAGTGGAAAATAGTGACTCACCCCAGCAAAAAAACAAAACAAAAAAACGACCCCCCCCAAAAAAAAAACAATGGTTGCAACAAATTAAGCCGTGTTCATGTGTTGCTGTCACTTTCAGTGGAACCCCGTTTCCTCTGGGATAGACTGCCCAAATAAGGATGTTTGGAGGGTAATCACTAAGTACCGACTTGTGACTTCATGTTAGCAAAACCGTCGATGGCTTCTGAACTACTCAATTTTACTCACAATCTTAGGATCATTATGGTTTTCTGTAGGTCTCCACAGAATGCGTTCGCACTTTCGATAATGAAAGCAAAAACGCGTTAACCCCTGCTTTTAAAATTTTACTAAAAGTAGAGGAAATTGTCTAATTTAAATGAATTTTTCAATACTTATTCATTAAGTAACGAATTTCTCGTTGAATAGGTCGTTATTTTATTAAACCCTGTGGAAATATTATTTGGGGGTCACTTTCACCAATCCCATTTCGATATATTGTGAGTTCTTTTAAATTTGGAGACAGTTCACGAAATTTTCTTTTTACAGTTCAGTCGTTATTTTTAGTAGATAGCCGTGTTTGAAGTAGACGACACATTTTTTAAAATTTTAAACTGTGTGTATTAAGCCTACTGGCCTGTAAACCCGAGAAAACTTAATAAAGAAAAAACAAAACAGGTACCAGTGATGTAAGAACAGTTTCAAACTTGTTTTTTCTAAATAATATTTAAGTCCAAGAAGGTAAAAAAATAGTCACCTTTCTTTCCAGGAAGTTATGGGAATATATATATATATATATATATATATATATATATGTCATTCACAGACAGTACTGTTTCGCTGTATCACAGCTCCTCAGTGCAACTAGACATCCGAATGCCTCAAGCCAGGATTGAAACTCAACTGATTAGGTGTCAGCCAGAGCTATCTTCACTCGGTAGAGTTACACAACTAAATCTAGCGTATTGTTTTTACTAATGTAAACAAATGCCATCAGCCAAAGTGCTCCATTCATTTTACTGAAGAGGTTTGCATTAGTGCAGGTGGCTGTTGTTTATAGAATTAGCTTATCACTCAACAGTGCTCATACACACACACACAATTCTATGTACAGGTATGATTACCTACATCTTGAAAATATATTTTTTAATACTTTTGTTCATCCAATGCAATTCCCAAGAGATATTCAAGGTAGAGGGTTACTGAATGATGTCGTTGAAAAGGTGTAAGGGGGGGACGTAAGAAGCGCATATCATAAGGATATGTAGGATAGATAACGTTTGACTCTAGACATGAGTAGAGGTCCTAGTGAGCGGAACTTCCTCTTTACCAATGGAATACAAAGGGAATAAGAATAAGTCAGTCCTGTGTATGTGGCATGGTGAGTTCTGGTTGTGAAGGTCGGAACTGGTGGCAATAAGGAATGTATCTCGTCTGAATATTTTCTATGAAAATAGCGATAGAGTAGCGAGAGGCTGGCGACGTTTCCTGTTTGAAAAAGGGCTTTTAGAGTGGAAAATAATTCATTACCCACAAGGCCGCCTAAACGCTTTTTTAAAAAATTCTGTCGAAAATTTGGTTGAATGTCTTTCTTTTTATGTGCCATGTCCTTTCAGGACGTAGGCAATCATGGCTCTCCACCTCCCTCTATCCCTTGCAGCTCTCAACAAGTTCCTTCCCTCTGCTTCCTCCCCCAGACCACGTTCTGTTATCCACTTGCTTAAGCTCGCTAAGTATGTCATGCGTTGTTTTCCCTTGTCTCTCTTCGTCTCGTGAGTATAAGATTCGCCAGGCCCTCCTTCCCTATTATGTGTCCCAGAAACTCCAGCTGCCTCTTCCTGATGTTAAGTATAAGCCTCCTCATTGTTTGCATCCTCTCTAAGACCTCATCGTTGCTCACATGCTCGGTGAGTGAATCAAAATAGAGAAGTTCGAGACGATTTATTAACAAGGAATACTTAGGAGTTTGTAAACATATCTTTCGTATCACTTGTGCTATCCAAGCTATTAACTGCATCATGACCGAGGAAACTGAAGTCGTATATCCTAGTTTGTTGAATCATAAATGCTAATATCCGTTAACGCACTCCAGAAATTGTAATAATTGACTTCCTCTGTGTCATTAAATCAGTCTCAGATCTTATCTGAGATCAGTTATCATTGTTCTGTAGCACGCACGCCGATTTAATCACACGTAGCCGGCTTCTAATTATTTACGCCGTTCAGTTCCACTGACAACAGTGAAAGTGTATGACAGCCCGAAGAGCCAGTTTCGCACATAATGGTGAATATTTTTTTATATATAACATATAGTAAATAGTCTTAATTTAATAACAATATCCCTTGACCCTACAAATTAATACAGAATTTTAAAAGATTTAAAAGTTTATAAATTATTCTAATTAAAATTTAACAAAAATGAAAACAATTCTTGTAAAAATTTATTATTCATCGAAAAAATTTTTTTTCTTAAGATAATAGTATTTTATACATAAAAGAAATGACAAGCTTTTTTAATTTAATAATGTCTTAGTTTTATTGCATTTTTTATTTTCTGTAACTCGGGGTTCTGTTTGAACAACAATAACAACAACAACAACAACAAAAATAATAATTTAAATTCTCCAAGGACTTGCCCTTATAACTAATACAAACATTTAGCGCTTTAAAAAAGAATTTCTTTAAATTTCATGAAATTAAATAAGTGGGGATTAACAGATGTAAAAAATATTGTTACAAAGACTTTTTTTTAAAAAGAAACAGTTAAAAAATAACTTAATTCATTTTTTTTGGATAGGTCCTGAACATTTCATTAAAATCTATTATCTGATTTTTGCAAAAGTTTCCAAATCAGAGTGTTTCCCTTCCAAAAAGATACTAAAATTTCTCATACTAATGTTATGGTTACCCACTGATGTAAGAAAAACAAAATTTTTAACCAAAATTTCGAAGGTTCTAAAAAAGGTGAAAAAAAAATTGATAATCAAAAAATCATTTGTTCTTTCTTCTTAGTCTTAATAATAACATGTTTTTGATTTTGATGATGAAACTTTGTTTTTATTAAGTTTGGGCATTTTTTCCAATTTTGGGGGAGCATTTTTAGCGAACCTTTGGCGGTGCCTACTATTTTTACTCTATTCAAAGGGAACACATCGCTTTTTTCTACTTAACGTGTGTTTCCATTATACGAGAAAATGAGTAACTGATAATGACTATCTTATTTGTATCCATAATGTAATTTTGTTTGGTCTTTATTTTAAGGCCTTCGACCATAGTCACCAGAAAATATATGTTTCTAATAGCAGTTGAGTAAATAATCCTAAATTATTTCTGTAAATAATCACACTTTTAATAATACTTTTGGAAAATTTTGGTCTCATCTTCGCCAAAAATTATCTTGTGTTTTTAAACTTAAAATAAAACCACATAAGACTAAGAGTTTAAAAAAAGTAGGCCTAATAGACTCATTATGATAAAAATGCTAAAAATAAGTTTTTGCTAAAATCCGATCTCCGATCGAAAGTGTTAGTTAAATTAAATCGCCGAGTCTGTTTTACTTTTTATACATTCTACAGATTCTAGAGGTCGGTATTCGAGCCTAGGAAAAGCCAGGATATATGTAAAAAAGAAAAAAAAATTAAGTCGGATTACAAAAGTATTGAAGCTGACATTCAAAAAACTGGCGACAGAAGAAAAAGCTGGTGTAGTTTGATTATAAAATTTTAGGGGTATATAGTACGTGTACGTAGACCCCCCAGCCCACCCCCCAAAAAATCCCCGCTCACTTCTGAATTAAGGTGAGAACAATAATAAATTAAAGGAAAATAAAGACTTTTTGATTTATTGATTCATGGGAATCTCACAATTTATCCAGACACCTGAATTGGCGAAATAAATTTTACTAAAAATCCAAACTTGATAGTGACTATCATTTTCAAATAGTCAAAAATGAAAGTAAAAATTATATTTACATTATTATTTTACTATGAAATTATTTCAGACATTTTCTTGCAGCGTTTTCTTTCTTTTCTTTCAATAATTACAAAGCAGTTTTTATTATTATTTTAGTGGGGTGCTAAGCAGGATCCGTATAAGACGCTTTCCTTGGAATTTTCAGTAGTTAATGTTCGGAAATTTTAATATAAATTTAACTAATTTAATTTATCAATAATTAAATTTACACCACTGCATGCTTGTAAGAAAGAGGTAAGACTGTATAGAAGGAAAAATGTATATATTCCCAGGGAAATGGTCATAATTTCCAAACAATGGAAAAGAAAATGGAACATACATTTCAATAAATGGTACTATTTTGTGTGTGTCTGTGTGTGTGTGAAGTAAGCCAGATTTAACTAGGTCAGGCCATCCCATCAGTCAACAATAGGGGTCAGATGGAAAGTTTATCTAGAGCTTATTTTGCGCCAAATCCGAATACCTGATAACTAAGATTAGTGGAAGAGCTGAATTTGACTCCCGAAAAGCAGTAGCGACGTATGGCTGACTTCATTAAAACACTGTGTACGTCGACCGGATGCTACTGAATATCTTTTTATTTTTATGTTTTTTAATAGAGCTTAAATTTAAGTTTATTAATCATTGGTAATCCCTAGAAATGCAATCGGAGTTTAACTTCATAATACCAAACCAGAATAGTATCCGTAAAAAACGACTAGGTTATATTTATTGCAATTTTATTTGCGTTTCCTTGTGGAAGGAATAAACTCTTTCGATCATATCTTGTTTTTATAGTGTTCTCTTTCTTGAACTTTTAAAAAAAAATTATATTTCGGCCTTTCTTTCCTTCGACATTTGGCCTTTAGTTTTCATTCAACTCATTGTTTCTCATAAAAATTCAATAGTTTCGAGGAGTTTAACGTACTAGTATTGTTAAAAAAGAAGAAAAGAAAAATGTGTGAATATCGGTTGTCCAGTTAAAATGTAAGAAAAATGAAAGAAAATTTTACATTTAGACGAAAACAATAATCAAACTACAAAAAACAAAAAAATACTTGAGTTCGTATTTTCAAATTAATTTCACTCTGTATCCAAACAGTCCTCCAGCTACGGGTTAAAAAACAAGGCATACTGGGCTTTCTAGTTTTGATTGGCTACCAGCCTGGAAAGATGGCTATCCTGAATTCAGAAACAGGGAGAAAGTAAAAGGAAACCGCTGCAATATCTTTCCTAAGAATGCATGGTAAATCATAGATAATGAAGAGATATGAGTGATTACGTATTTAAAAAAAAAAAGATTCTTTTGTTTTTATAAAAATATCAGTATTATTATGTAATAGTCAACTGGGATTATTTATAGAAAGTAACAACTTTTTTTTAATTATTAACACCCCCCTCCAATATTCATTAAATAGTAGGGTAGACCATGCTCTCTTGTCTTGGGTGGGCACCAGTATAAGAAAAGAACAATTTTGAATTCAAATCCGTGGAGAAGGCAACGGAGAACCACTCCACTATCTTTCTCAAGAAGGCGTGGCAATTCACAGATACTAAAGAAAAATCCACGCAGTGCCTTAATCGCCAATATCCTGAAGGGACATGGTTTTAAAAATGTAAACTGTGGAAGCTCGAATTGTGGTTTGTCTTCTGTAAGTCTTTATATATCTGTTTGCTTGTATTGATTTCTCGACAAATATATATATATATATACATATATATATATATATATATATATATATATATATATATATATATATATATTGTGTGTTTCGATAAAGTAATTTCATCGAACTGTGTTTTTTTCATTGTTGAATGGGAATCATAATAACCAATTCGGGCCCTACTTAAATAGATTGGCTCATTCGTAAAAATAGGGAAAATTCTTTCGGAAATAACTTTTGTACATGAGCATCTAGCAGACATACCCCAAACCACGACATTTGTCAGAATCAAAATACCCTGTTTTTTATCATTTTAGAATGGACGGGATCCTGTTTATAATATAAATACAATGGAAAATCGATCCATGACTTCTTATAGTTATCTGTATTTTGCTTTTATTTGCAAGTGTCAAGTTTGTAGCTGTGCTTAAGTCATTGATAACCATGTAGTATTATGAACTGGGGAAAGTTTAATATCAGTAGTATACGTAGGTATTTAAAAAAAAAAATCAATTCACCCCAAGCAAGGCGATAATGCCACTAAAACGCAAGGGGTTACTGAGAGTGAAAGAGAATGAACAAACACTAGAAGGAACCAGAAACCCAATCCTAAACAGGGAACAAAGGATAAACATTTACTACTCTATAAAAAAAAACGGGGAGGAGTGTGAACCGGGCAAGTAGTATGCAGTTATCAATGACGTAAACAGTGTTTAAAACTTGACATTTGTAAATAAAAACGTACAGATAACCCTTTAAAAATCAGAGATCGATTTGACACGGTATTCATATTATAAACAGGACACCTTCTAAAATTATATAAAATCAATATTTTTTGATTCCAACATATGTCGTACGTAGAGGCAAGTCTAATGAATGGTAATGGGCAAAAATTAAAAAAAAATATTTCTCCTATTTTTTTTTCTAGTGGACCACTAAATTTAAGTAGTTCCCAACTTTGAAATTGTCAACAAAGATTGTAAAATAGTCATTTCTTATTTATAAATTTCATTTGTTTCACCTTTATATCAGAAGTTACGTGAGGCTACTTTTCAGGACTAAATATACCCGAAAGTTTCGTATAGCAATAATAATGGAAACAATACTAATCAGCTGACTATCGATATAAAGAAATCGTTCTTATATCATTATAACCAGCTTCGATCCAAGTTTTGAGCTGTTGTCCATCGTAGAGGGGTACTTCAGCTAGTAGTGTTTGATTTATCGATTATTTTTGTTAATCTCTTATTGCTTCTAATTTATAAAAGAAATTTATCATATTCCACAGGTTGGTGGGCAAAACCAGGATTTTGAATACTGATATGTTTTTAATCATTTTATGCCCAAGCAAGGAGATAAGGCTACTAGGACGCAAGCGGTTACTGAGAGTGAAAGCGAATGATAAGACTATAGTGAGGTGAAAGGACGATAAAAGAACAGGATTCAGGAAGATAGAAGATGGCTATAATGCTACTAAAACACAAGGGGTTACTGAGAGTGAAAGCGAATGATAAGACTTTAGTGAAGAGAAAAGGCAATAAATGAACAAGCTTCAGGAAGATAGTAGATGGCTATAATGCTACTAAGACACAAGGAGTTACTGAGAGTGGAAGAGAATGGGAAGGCTCTAGTGAGGAGAAAGAACAATAAATGAACATACTTCAGGAAGATAGAACATAGCGATTGACATTGCGTTTAAATCTTTGAAGATTGTAGGTGGCAGGGAAGCAAGAAATCGGAATAGAGTTCCACGTGTGAGAAGTTCAAGAAAAGAAACTGTCAGAATAGAACTTACGGTTAGATCTAGCTATCTCAACAGTAAATCGATGAGACGTAGTAGCCAATCAGGTAGTACGTTTAAATTCACGCGGTCCAAGTGGGGACAGCTCATTAGAACAATTGCCATGGAAATATTTACAGAAAAGAGAGAATCAAGTCACGTGGAAAGTTACTGAAAGCAAGATGTCAGATCAGGATCGATTACATTACAGGTTCTTCTTTGGATTTTGTCAAGAATCTTGAAATATATAGCCGGAGCACCAGACCACATATGACAGAGGTATTCAATGAACGGACGAATGGTAGATTTATAAATGTTCAAGGTGGATTCAGACGAGAAAAACTGTCTGGTACGACACAGTGAACCAACCTTCTTAGCAGCAGACCTAGCAACTGATTTAATATAATCACCCCATTTCATGTCAGTAGACAACGTGAGACCAAGAAGGCGCAATGTGGCCTGAAGGTTAGCATCAGCCACGCTGACTTAAGTCAGGAAGAGTTCGCTGTGATTATTAAAGGATAGCAGTTTCGTTTTGATATATACAAAAAGTCTTATTTACAAGTAAAAAATATTAAAGCTGACATTGGGAAATTGATAGATTAAAAAAAAAAAAATTCCAAGGTATCCACTTGGGCCCTTAGAATATATTCCCTCACTGATGAGGGGGTCTACTGTACATTAATATCTGAGATTATAGCCGTTCTTCTAGTTAGTATAAGAATTTTACGAATACGTTGTAGAATGACATTTGTGAAGGCAATGTTACTTATTTTTGTGAACACTAATAAAAGCAGTAATTAACATTGGTCTATTTTATTTTTTCATGGTATTTAAGGGATATTGATTTTCTTATAAGTACCTCCATTTTGTCGTTGATAAAACCCGAACCAAAAACAGCATAGCATGATGAGAAAGGGCTTCAAACTTGACAGAAACAAAGTTTTATCGTCAAAATGTTTATGTTATGTTAAGAGGAAAGACCAAAGTATTTTTTTTATTATTTTATTACATTTTTTAATTCTTTCTAACACGTTGGAAATTTTGATTAAAAATCTTGTTTTTATTTTGCGTCAGCGGTCGACATAATATTTACGATTAGTGTTTTTGCGCTTTTTTTTTCAAGTGAAAAACACATTGATTTGGAAATTCTTGCAAAAATTCATTAATTCTCGGATTTTAACGACATTTTAAGAACTTATTGACAAATGAATGAAATTATTTTTGAATATTTTTTTTAGAAAATCTTGGTAAAGATTATGTTTTTTTACATATGTTACTTCCCACTTGCTTAATTTCATGAAATTTCGAGAAATTAAATTTCAATCTCAAAATTTGTTTTATGAGTTAAAAGCAGGACTCCTTAGAGAATGTAAATCACAATTTCTTTTTCAAACTACTGCTCATTTCCTGAAAATCTGATCCGAATCGTAAAATAAAAATGCAATAAAACTATAACATTATACAATTAGTAAAGCTTTTAATTACTTTTATAAATAAGATTTATTAAGAGCACTATTGTGTGAAGAGAAAAATCGATGAATAATGAATATTTACAAGAATTGTTTTTATTTTTTAAAAATTTTAATTATAATAATTTATGAAATATAAATCGTTTAAAATTCTGCATTACTTCAAACCGGTTAAATGATATTGTTATTAAGTGAACACTATATTTACTAATCAAAAATTGAACAACTTAATACAAAATATTTTGCTTCAAGATTTTTAAAATATTTTTTAATGTATATAAAATATTACGTAACGTGCCCCTGTTTGAAAGTATTGTCGAGAATACACGACATTATCTGAAAATAAGCGTAATGACTATATTAATGTTAAAGTCAGCATTCCTTAAATTAGATTACAGAGAATATTTTCCAACATTTTTAAGATTACTGAGTATTTAAAAATTATATAAAAAGAGCGCTTACGCGTCATTTTCTTAAATTATGTCTTAACAGATAAAGACTCCGTAGAACAACAAATAAATCTGCCAACACTTTCCAGCGCTTGTTAAGTGATTGACGGGCGATAAAAAGTGCGTAAATCACCGCTACTGTTTGTTTTAAAAATGTATTTCTCTGTTACTTTAAACTTAAAGTAAATATTATTTTTTTCAAATCAGATTAATTATACTTTAAATCAGTTAATATTCCCCAAATAAAGTTTCAGAAAAGTATATTTTATTTTTGTAAGATTTTTAAATGTGTCAAATTTATGATTTTAAACGATTTTTTAAAGCAGCCAAAAAGTCGAGATTTCAATCAATATGATTTCTATTTTAAATACGCCAGAGTATTTTGCTTACTGGAAATAGTAAATTTGATCGTTTAGCTTTCAGTTAAAGTTAAAAAGAAAGAATCAAGAATGATTTTTCATTTTTTTAAATTCATTTTAAATCAAGGTATCGAAAATGAGTGGAAGTACCTACAACCCTTGAAAGTCTAGTTCTGTGATGCATTAACGAGTTGAGATAAAAGATGCCTTCAAATAAGCCCCCGTCCCCAAACAATGCACTGCTTTAAACTGCTTGGGAAAATTAACTAGTGACAGATGGCTCGTATCGCCCGGACAAAAAACATTTTACTCACGAAAGAAAGAAAAAGAGAGAGAGAGAATAAAACAAACAAACAAAACATTTATAATACTTTTAAGAGGCATACTATGAAGTGGGGGAAAATTAGTTTCAGCTGTCAGCATCTACCACCTGTAAAATGACGCAATCAACCAACTGGTATAAAACATGTCGTGTATCCCCCCTACTTTGACCTTTTAACCCGATAGTTAAGAAGAGACCACTTTGTAAAATGTATTTTTTCATTGTGTTTTGAGTTAAACAGAGGACATTTTTTTCGTAGGTCAGTTGTGTAGTCACATAAATTATTTCTCATCAAATCGTCTTCACCTAACAGGTCCGTTAGTATTGGTGTACTTTTAATGAAAATAAGCATTTTAAAAATGGTTATGCCATCTCGGTAGACATAAAAAATGGCGTAAAAAAAAAAATGAACTGCTGACTAATGTTTTTTTTTTAAAACAAATTCTGTTGCGTAATTATATTTTTATACAAAATTTTAGATTTAAAAAATATTTTTGGCTTCGTTTTTAAGAAAATATTCTTGGTCTCAATTTTAGAATATAATAGAATTTTGCCGAGTGTCCCACGTGCCTTGTCGAATTTAATAAGTCCACAAATCTATGGCATCAAGTAAGTATAGAATTTGTGGTAGTCGTAACTGAGGGATTATCCCACTTTTGTTTGCCTAACGACCGCTAGATGGCTTTGCCAAAAGCAGTATATAAGAAAAGAGCCCAAAGTGTCTCTCATTTTAACTTCAGAATACGTTAGAGATAGGACGAGTTTTTTTTTTTTTTTCTGGGGAGCCATTAATCTCCAGTCCATTTTGTTGCAGCGTTAACAATTTTTGTTGCGATTATTAGTGATAGAGTAAATTAAATAGAAAGAATACAAAGGGGTTAATGAAGATGTGTGTGTGTGTGTGTGTGTGTGTGTGTGTGTGTGTGTGTGTGTGTGTGTGTGTGTGTGTGTGTGTGTGTAGACCTTTGTCTACCCACTGAGACCGGATGTGACACAAGGTCGGGTTTAACGTGAGTAACCCGAACGCGTACACCCGGGACAAGGGCAAAAAACTGCCCAGCCCCGAAACCGTCGGTTATGCTGTCAATGGTATGACTATCAATCCCCCGTCTTTAGTGAAATGGTACCGGTACCGGGCACCTCAGAGTATTTATTTTCTTCAGCTGCCTATCTGCCCGCGGACAGAGCCACAATTGAGCCACACACTGCCCGAAGACAGAGACGCAACTAAAAGATGACAAATCCTATCCTGCATGTGCCAGGTGTGTGTTTGTGCATAAAGATGTCCTTTTTACTACGTACGTATATTCAAAGTTTATTGTGTCACTGGTCCGAGTTAGAGTAAAAACAGTGGTAACAATATCTTGCACATGCAAATGACGTGTGTAAGGAAATGGAAGACAATTTCAACAAGGCGATGTTTTATATTTTCGTTTTTATTTAACCGAATAAAAAGCGAGAAAATGCAGTAGTATGCATGCAAAAGAAAGAAGAAATTACAAGTTAGGATTTGTGTGGGTGATACACGCACGCATGCGCGTGTGAAAAAGTTCAGTCTCCCGATGAAAGAGTCTGGGAGTAGGTATCGTCGCTACAGCTTGCTAGTGGAAAAGAAAGAGAAGAGAAAGAAAGACAGGAAGTGTCCCGTTTTTATAGCTGTTAAACGGCACCACCTAACGATTTCTTGGCAAAGCTATGTAAGGATAATCCGTAAGTTTATATGAATGATTATAAGAGACTTACATTTTGATTAGAGTTCTTTGTCGGTTTGGTAGATTTATTTGATAATGTTTATGTGTGATCAAGGAAACTTAGGAAATATGTATGATGTGTTCGCGAGAGACCAGAAGGTCGCCCGGGAGGGGAAACGAGATACGTCTTTTCCTTAATGTATCCTGTGGTTTAAAAAAATTGAAACTTTGGGCTCATTTCTTATATACTACTTTTGGCAATGCTATCTAGCGGCCGTGAGAAGTGAGGTAATCTCGTATAATGGTTTTACGAGACTAGCTTTCGAACAAGAATTTTTCATCGTGTTCCTTCAAGGTACATGCAATCTAGGCACTCCACAACTGTATTTTCTTTATTATCTGTTAATTGTGAAATTTCATGACTGGCCTTGGGGAAGATAACGGAGTCGGTTTCTTGTTGCGTTTATTACAATTTTGAATTTCCCCTTCTTCTCAACTAGTTGCTAACCAAGTCTAGAGAGGGGCGAGTCCGTTCGACTATTTTAACCACATGTTTATCTCGAGGATCTTGACAAAATCCAAAGAAGCAATGTAATCGATCCCGACGTCACTTTCTCACAGACGTGATGTGGCTTTCATGACAACTGCTCCGACGAGCTTTTTTTTCCTTGGTGCCCCGACTACATGAATTTAAGCGTGCAACTAGATTGGCATCTAGATCCCACCCTTTTACTTTTGAAATAGTTAAATGCAACCGCCACTTCTACCCCAGCAGTTTCATTTCTTGTACTTCCCGACAGTGGAACTCCTTTCGGCTTATTTGCTCCCCTGATAACTGAAATTTTCAAAGATTTAGATGCAATGACAATCGCCATCTTTTGCTGTCTTGAACCCTGTTCATCTTTTATCCTTATACCCAGTCTTTTCTCTTATTTTCACTCTCTGTAACCCCCTGCGTACTAGTGACACCCACGCCTTGCTTGGGGTGAAATGCTTCAAAAAAGTCCTTCCAACATTTTGTTTCGCCGTGTTATCGTCACTCCAAATGCTGGACGTCACTGAAACAGCTTACGTGGGACTGACATTTTTGTTGGTATCAGTCCTCATTTACAGGGCTGTGAAGCTTGACTTACTTCCTCGTTGCCACCATGTTAAATTAAGTCATGGAAAACATGACGTAGTATTTTATATAAATGAGATACTGCTATTAAAGCAGAACACCACAGCGAATTCAAGGTGAGCTAACAACTATTGACCTGACAACATTTATTCAAGAGATTAGTCTTCTTTATAACAATATGGCGTCGCCGATAGGATCTCTAACCGCGATATTGAATTCGATATTTCGTAGTATTAGCTAGAGTAAAGAAACTGAAAGGCAAGAAAGCTTCCGGAGGGGAAAATGGAATTACTGATTTATTCTTGGCTTCGGCAGGATGTGAATCCTTAAAGAAAATGTCCATTATGGTGTACTCTATGTTGTGAATATGGATTATCTCCCCTTTGATAATCCACGCTATAAAAGCTGTACATTTCCGCTTGTCAAGTAGACGAGTAGTAAGATTCTTAATTGAATAAAAGATTACTAGACAGAATCTCTTGTTCTGTTTTCATTACACTCTAAAATACTGGAAGACTTAGCATATGAGGAAATTTCAACCATTATAAAAAGAATCATGCGACCCAAAAAAAGAAAAAAAGAAAAAAAAGAAGCAAGTTATTGCAGAGAGAACAAAAATTCTGGAACCATAATGAGAGAAGCATCAAGATATTGCAAATTTGAAAAACTGGGTTCTACAGAAATGTCTATTAAAGATGAATTGATCCTTCTAAGATTAATTGAAAGCGTGTATGAGTTACATACAAACATAAGATACTAGAACAGCTACAAGCGAATGATATGAATTTAGAAGCAAGTGTAGAATTCTCGCAGAAATTAAAATTAATTAATGAATTTAATAATTCTAAAAACAATGTGTAAGCACGCAACACAACTGAAATCCTAATTAAGTGTAAATATTGCGACAAAGAACATGAAAGAAACAAAAGCAAATGCCCAGCCCTAGGAGAATTATGTTTAAACTGTAAAAAAAGAGACCATTTCCAATCTCTGTGCAAATACAAAAAGAGAATAGAAAGGGTAGAAAATATAAACCCTCATACTGAAAATACAGAAGTATATTCGATAAGAATACCTGCAAAAGGTGGAGAGACAGTAAAATTGAATAGCATAACTTCTCCCGTGCAGGTTGATACGGGGATGGATGTTACCTTGATCCCAAGGAATTTCTGGGAAAAAATGGGTAAATCCAGATTAAGAAAAAGTTATCTTAATTTAAAATAATTTGATGGATCTGTCATCATAACTCTAGGCTCCTTTGAAGGCACTTTAGACACAAAAATCCGTTTTGATATTATTCCGATCATTGTTGTAGAATGCACAAAAATCATGGACTCCTAGGAATAGACATTTCAAAAGCGGATACGGCGGAATTAATAAACTATATAAAGTCAGAAGAACCTGACATAAGACTATTAAACGGATATAAAGCGAGTATTCGCCTAAAATAAAATAATCACCCGGTTTATTTTGAATCTCGAAATATACCTATTCATATTTTACCCATTATAGTTGCAAAACTAAAAAAAATGATAGAACAAGGTATATTGGACAAAGTTATCCAAAGTGGTAGCAGTTAGGCTTCACCAATTGTTGCAATAGGAAAGTCCAATGGCGATTTGAAGATATGCGGGGATTATAAAGTAGGTTTGAATCATCAGATATGCTCTGATTCATTCCCCTTACCTAGCATAGAAACAGCAAGTCATGAATTAGTGGGAATGAGATACTTTACCAAGATTAACCTGAAATCGGTATATAACCAAATAGAAATTGACAGAAAATTTAAAGAAGCCTCTACAATTAATACCCCGATATGATTACTAAGATGAAGTCCTCTTCCATTTAAAGTTAAGACTTCAAGCCATATTTTACAAAAGGCAATTGAAAAAGTTCTATCGGATGAGGCAAAAAATATAATCACATATCAAGACTATATAGGCATAGGTGCTTACACTAAAGAAGAGTAAAAAAACTGAACAAGTATTAAACAAATTAAAAAAATGATGGTATTACGATAAATAGCGATAAATGTGAGTTATATTGCGCCATAATATCGTATTTGGGACGCTAAATATCTAAAGAAGGAATTTCACCAGAGAATAAACTGATAAATAAAATATCGGAAGTATCTACACACAAAAAAAAGAAAGAATTAGAATCATTTTTTGGGATTGACCAATTTTTATAGCAAATATCTACTTAGATATAGCGACCTAACAGAACCATTTGCAGAATTATGGAAAAAGAATACAGAATTTAAATGAACCCAAAGGAAAAATATAACTTTTGAAAGCTTAAAAAGAGTACTAATAAGAAAACAGATTGCAAAATTCTTTGATTAAAAAAAAGAAGTGACATTAACTACGGATGTAAGTGAACATGCTGTAGCCGCAATTTTATTTCAAGGTCATTCAATAATGTACCCGTCGACAAAAATAACGTCAGTTAAAACTAACTACTTAAATATTAAGAAAGCGTTAGCAATAGTTTGGAACACGGAAAGAGCTCTAAATTTATTGTTAGGACGAAATGTTTTGATAAAGTCCGATCACAAACCTTTAGAGTTTATATTTAACCCCAGAAAGGAATTACCAAAAGTCACATCTTGTAGAATTTTAAGATGGGCTATAAAACTCATGGCTTTTGATTTCGACATCATATACATAGATGCGCTATCCAGACTAAATTTTAACAGTAAAAAATTAGAAACCTCTGGAAATTCAGAAGATAAAATACTGCACTGGGTTGAAATGAACGTGTTACTTCTAAATCGTCTCAGAATGGAAACCATATAAGAGCCAATGGTAAGTAGAATTTCAGACAGAATAACATGGAGCAATTGTTCAATGGCAGAAAGACCCTACAATGAATCAAGACATTATTTAACAGTAGAGAAAGGCATAATATTCAATGGAGATATTATAATACCCCCACAAAGTTTAAGAAAAAAATGTACTAAAAGCTGTACATGATTGTGGTATAATAGCGATACAAATGAGATTAAAATTACAAGTGTGGTGGCCAAGATATTCTCGAGATGTAGGTCTAAAGAAAAAGAAACATGAGCTCGGGTACACATGGATCATGCTCATATTATAGGCATGGGGCTATTTTTAATTTTAGTGGGCTAATTTTCAGGATGGCTCGGAATAATTAAGGCTGCTGACAGAAAAACCACAACTGTAAAACAATTAAGAACAATATTTTCAAGGAATGGGGTGCTTAAAACTTTGGTCTCAGATAACGCGCCAGAATTTTGTGAGGAAAGTTTATGCTCGTGGCTAAAGCATATTGGATACCTCTTGTATAAAACACCACCATACCACTCACAACCGAATGGAATCGCAGAAAGAATGGCACAGACTGTGAGAATAGGACTAAAAGCATTTTCCACATCTAATGATAATATAGAGAGTTACTTACCAAGATTACTGTTAAGCTATAGGACAGTTTGCCGGCAGACTTCAAAATCCTTCCGCATTAATGGGTAGACAGATTAGAGCTCCCATAACAATGTTATTTTCAATAAGTGGAAGTGTCTAGTATAAAAAAAACAAAGAATCTAATAAAGAGAAGGTGAACTATGTAGTACAGAAAGGACACAACGCAGCAATACTAACGGAAAATGGACAAAATGTACTGGCCCATGCGGATCAATTCAGAAGCAGAATGGAACCTGAGGATATAGAAATGGACGAAGAATCTGAAGGTGAAGACCATGAAGTGGGGAGGGGTCTAATGAATCCAGTAATAAAACTAACCATTCTATGGATGATAATGACCAAAAATGTGACGAGTAGTCGGAAGAGGAAAAATGAACTCAGACCTAAGTCCCCTAAAAGAAGAAATCAAGATATATGCCAAGAAAGTCAGTTTAGATTCCCCAAAATAATTAGAAAAAGTCAAAGGTTGAGGGAGGTGTAGTATTGTATGTCAATGAGATACTGTTATAAAAGCAGAACTACCACGTCCTTTATTTCCACTCACCCGCTCTCGCTCGACGCAAACTATCGATAATTTACTTAGTCTATATTTGTATATCCTTCTATTGCGTTTGGGATGAAGTAACCCGTCGTAAAGGCCCTTTTTTATTTTAATTTTTTTTCACAGCAGATAAGCATTCCAAGTGACTTCACGGAAATTTTTGAACGATGTATGGAAGTACATCTCAATATCGAGATTATCACATCCTGGCAGCAAATCTCTAGTCGGACCGAGCTCTAACAGCTCAATACTGGTGGGGGCTGAAATTAGCTAGTTAGATGCCGTATCTTAAGACATTTTTTTTATGTTTATACGTTTTTTTTTATACGTTCTTTTTTTTTCTCTCGTACATTCATATCTGCTCGATGCGCATCCAAATGCAAACAAATGACGTCACACACCATAAAATGTACAAAGCCCGACAATTATTTTAATTTTAATACATTCTTTTTATAGATACAAATATTTAAGTAAATGATCTGTTTATAATAAACAGTATTGAATAACATTTACCGGCCTGAATGTCAGAGAAATTTTCATAGAAAATATGCGTCCTATGACAGGAATCGAACGTGTATCCTATACGGAACCGTCATATAGCCTGACGTGCTTTACCGATTTAGCCACAGAGGAGTGTTTCTGTTAGCAATGTCGATTTTACTGTTTTTAAACTAAAATTCTCCATGATTTTCTCTCGTACATTCATATCTGCTCGATACGTATCCAGATGTAAACAAATTACGTCACACATTATTTAATGTGTAAAGTCCGACAATTATTTTAAGACATTTTTTATGCATATACGTTCTTTTTATAGATAGAGATATTTAAGTAAATGCTCTGTTTATAATAAACAATATTAACAACATTTACCGGCCTGAATGTCCGAGAAATTTTCATAGAAAATATTCGTCCTCCGACAGGAATCGAACCTGTATCCTATACGGAGCCTTGCTTGTGGTGATATGCTTAAAAAAAAAAAAGAACTGCACAGCGAATGCCAGTCGAGCTACTATCTGTTGACCCGACAACGTCTATTCCAGAGATTACTCTATTTCATAACACAGGACAAACGAGATATCGACAGAGCAGACACGAAACGTAACCGGCTTTTATTAGGTATAAGAAAAAGAATGATAAAGGAGTTAGGGAGAAAAGGGGCATATCAGGGAGCGAGAGACACGTTCCTTAACGTTGATTAGGGAGCATACATTAAACTGTAATGCAAAGGGAGTATACATTAAACAATAATGCAACACTGAGTCATTGTGCAATATGTGTTTTTCGTGGGGGCCGAGAGGGCGGCAAACTTAAGGGCTGCTCCGGGCGGCACACATTCTAGTTATGTCACTGCTTATTCGCCTCAATACTTAATTGGTTTCTCTGTTTTTTTCCACCATTTTTTCTTAATTATTACCAGTTTCAAATTGTCATTAAGCATTCTCATGCAAGAAAACGTTGAATCAGAGTTGCCGCCCGTTAATCACGTTCTTTTAACGATTACTCCACGATATTGTGACGGGTATAGGAGTGAACACAGGCGGCTAGAAAGTGCAAAGAAAGTGCATCGCCAGATATGTGATAGAATATTAGGCTGAGTCATAAATAATTTCCGTTCTTGCTTAACAACAATCCGCTTTGTTCTTTCCGTGAAGAGGTCGTGGGACGCAAACGCACAGTTTGCTGACGTCACCTGTCTTTTTCAAGTGCCTGTAGATTGAGATATGTTTAACCTTCTTGTTAATTCCCGAGTACTTTGCCATGAATTATTTTCCACTGACGAATTTAGAACTTCATCATCAAAAACCGGTGACCGCCCCTGTCTGGGTTCATCTTCCAACGACATTTCTTCAGAACGAAACATTGGAAACCAATTTCATACTAGCCGGTCAATATGAGCCCGAAATGCGATTTGCAGGTTGGGAACACTAGAATCAAGCAGATGCAGAAGTTTAAATAGCTGGGAAGCGTTCTGACAGAGGACGGTGAATGCGACAATGAGATCCGTTGACGTATTGGGATGGCCAACGACGCATTCCAAAAGCTGGGTAGAAATATTGCAAGACAGGAGGATTTCTTTGGTAACGAAGAAAAGAATACTGAGCTGTTACGTGACATCTGTCCTTTTTTTACGGCAGCGAATGTTGGACGATTTTCTCAAAGATGAAGAAGAGACTCGAGGCGACGGAGTTGTGGTTCAACAAGGATGCTAAAGATATCATGGACCGAGCGTGTGAGCAACGATGAGGTCTGAGAGATGATGCAAACAACGAGGAGGCTTATACTTAACACCAGGAAGAGGCAGCTCAAGTTCCTGGGACATGTAATGAGGAGGGAGGTCCTGGAAAATCTGATACTCACGAGACGAATAGAGGAAAAGAGAGATAAGGGAAAACAACGCATGACATACTTAGCGAGCTTAAGCAAGTGGATGACAGTACGTGGTCTGGGGGAGGAAGCAGAGGGAAGGAACTTGTTGACAGCTGCAAGGGATAGAGGTAGGTGGAGAGCCATGATCGCCTACGTCTCTATGGACACGGCACATAGAAAGAAAGAACCATAATCACTACATATTTGTGTAGATATTTCTGTAATATTATTCCTTTGCTTGAACTCCTATAATATTATGTGACGAAAATTCACATCCAATTCCTCCATTAGTGGAGTTAAGAATTTTATTTTTTATCCACCGTGTACGCTGCCACTGCCACTGCCGTGCAAGTTAGCGTACTTCAAATGTATTAATAATTATCAGTAGTTAGGATGATACATTCGTCATTATTACTGGTTCCCCAAATTGGAAATTAATTATAAGTCGAGCTGATAATTCTTTAAACGAATAGAAGCCAGCTCCGCCGACCAACCATTTGTGATTAGATGGTCGAAAGTTGGTATTTCGATAAATTGAAAACGTATTCGTACTTTTTGGCCTATGTATTTCTAATACCCCCACACAAGCAAGTCAATTATTAAAGAGAGAGAGAGAGAGAACAATAAAATAATTAAGAAGACAATATGTATTGGTTCTAATCTGTTTTTATCCAACGCAGTCGGAATTTAAAAAACCGTAACGGATAATTTGTGACGTGGGTGTTTTTTTCGTCTTTTTTTCTTCTCTCAGAACAATTAGCGTAATGTTTCAAATTTAACTTCCTATCCTTCATTGCATCTCTGTTCTTCCGGAAAAAAAAATTAGTTTGAATTTGTTAAACTGTTTCTCTTCGCACCTCTCAGTACAGTGACCAGTCGAAATGACGTCTGCGGTCAAAATCACATCGAGTCGCGCATTTGGTATGATTGAAGTTGATTCTCTGAAAAGGAATTCTGACCAGAACTTCGACGGATGTGTGTGTGTGTGTGTGGGACGACTTCCTCAGTTTCAAAGGGAAATCTCAGCATTGTCTAAAATAGGGAGCGGTAATTCAGATCCGGAAACTTGGAGTTTTGCTTTTTATTTTAAATTAAAATTCCATTTTTTTTTTTTTGAAATGAGGAACTATCATTATTATACACTGATTTATTTGAACTAGTGTCCTAGTGTCATCTACAAGGTCGGCAAGTGCAGCTCAATGGAAAAAACCAGCAACATCACAAGAACGAATTAAGTAGAAAAAATTAACTGATACGAGTGTGCAGATGAATGAGAGCAATCTACCTCTGTAGACTGAATAAAGGATTTAAAATTATTGATTATCAAATATAACAGACACCCGAAGAATCCTAGAGGGTACAATAGCCAAATAGTTGTTACTATAACA
This sequence comes from Acanthosepion esculentum, assembly GCA_964036315.1. Lineage (NCBI taxonomy): Eukaryota > Metazoa > Mollusca > Cephalopoda > Sepiida > Sepiidae > Acanthosepion > Acanthosepion esculentum. Next base: position 71,383,683 of record OZ038498.1, read on the forward strand.
ACAAAAACGAAGACACTAGATCGAATAAATCAATATATAATAAAAAACAAATTAGCGCGGCTATTGTTTTTTTTTTAAAGATAGCGTGTAAGAAAAGAACAAAAGGTATCCTCTTAACTGTCCTATCCCTTCAGGACGTTTTAATTTCTTTAATATCTTTAATGCCATAATTTCTTGGGAAAGGTATTGGAGTTGTTTCCCGTTGTCTTCGCTACGGTTTTGAATTCTGGGTGATCTTTTTCTTAGCCTGGTTGCCAACTAAAACTAGAAAGACCAGTATACGAACAGCTAAGATGGATTCATGCATTTTCCAAGAGCCTTTGTGTGAAAGGAAACGGAACAGACCCGACAGGAATTTGAACTCGACTTGCCGATTACACTTACCGCACCGATCATTAGGCCAGCTATACATTCACTTGATAAAAGTTGACAAATTAACTGAAATCGTTAAATCGATAACTTTATAAATCTATAAATCTTTTGGGTTGGTGCATAATTATCAACAGAAAAACCTACTCACCATTGTCAAAACCTTCAACGAAGACATTAGGATGGAAATTGGAATCGACAAATGTGCCAAAGCCACATTCGAAGGCAGTAAACTAACTGTTGTGGGGCAGACCCTTTTACACAAGATGGACTTGTCCAAAGTATGCTTATACTGACAGAGAGAACACCTGCGGGTTGAGATACGTTGAGTCAAGGTGAGAGATACGGAGACAGTACACACACACACACACACACACAGAGAGAGAGAGAGAGAGAGAGAGAGAGAGAGAGAGAGAGAGAGAGAGAGAGAGAGAGAGAGAGAGAGAGAGAATTACGGCTTCACTTGAGGCTTGTACATATACTTTCTACTAACCCGCATTCCTGGACTACAAATCTTCATTTCATGTCTGTATTCTTACGTTTAATACACTTATTTTTCTATCTCAATTACTGGTGTTGTTTATTTATTTGTGCAGGATTCCATTCCCGGAATCCACAACAACTTGGCGACGAGGAGTTCGAACCCACACGAAAAAAAAAAAATTCTCTCTCGTCAACACAACAACTTGACGACGAAGAGTACGGACGTACGGAAAAAAAATTTTTTTTTTCGCTCGCCAACACAATAACTGGCGACGGAAATCTGAGAGTCACGTCGACCACAACAACTTGGCGACAAGACTCGAAGGAACTCACACTGAGAATTACAAATTAACGACGAACATAAAAGAACGTACATAAGAGATAGAAAGAAAAATTTCGCCACTCCCTAAAAAATGGAAGATTTTCAAAAAGCAATGCTTGAGTTTATAAGAAGTGAAGAAAGACAAATGCAACTCCAGGAATTAATATTAAAAGTAACGGTTAACGCACAACAAAAGAATATCGAACTAGAGGCGACTTTTTTCTACCGAAAAAGACAAACGATTTGATGTTTGACGAGCCAGTTACATTCCTTACGGAGCACTTTAGTCCAAAGACTTCACTTTTTCACAAAAGGTGGAAATGTCTCAAGCACGTAAAAAGCGAAAATGAGGACTACTCCACGTTCGTCGCAATTGTGAACAAGCATTGCGATTATTTTAAATTGGCAGAATTGACTCCGGACAATTTTAAGTGTCTTATTTTCGTACAGGGATTAGTCTCAGCCAAGGACAGTGAAATGCGAAAAAGAATGCTCACGAAGCTTCAAAACGAGACTGGATTAACGCTACAAAAATTGTCAGAAGACAGCCAAAATGCTTGAGCATAAAAAAGACTCTAAGGATATTGAGGAATCGGGAGTAGCACACATACGTAAGTTGAACAAAAAGTTACGTTTTTCACCCTCCCCGAAAGAAAAACAAAAATTTTATGATAAAGAAAAAATTACAAAGTATAAGGCGATTAATGACAGAGATCAAAGAAAATATAACCCTCCCTATCTGCATGTTACAGATGTGGTGGATTCCACTGGAATAAAGACTGTCGATTTAAATACAAGAACTGTTTATCTTGTGGAAAAATGGGACATAAGGGATCTCAATGCAGAAGCAAAAAACACACTAGTAGGGTAAGAACTACTAGAATGGACTACGAAGACAAACTAAACACAAGAAAATATGTGGAACTCGAGATCTTAAATAAGAAGGTAAAATTACAGCTAGACTCAGGATCGGATCTAACTATAATTAATTTACAAACATGGAGGAAGCTAAATAGACCGACCATGATGCATACACAGAAAATAGCCAATTCTGTTACAGGGAAGCGTATCAATTTTGAAGGAGAAGTAATTCTAAACGTAAAATTCCATGGAAAAACGAAAAAAATGAAGATATTTGTAATGAAAGACACAGAAAATTTGGTGGGCACAGACTGGATGCAAAAAATTTGACGTATGGGATTTACCCATTAGCTCATTTTGTAAGAAAATAGAGTGCGAGCCGCCAGAAGCTACAAAATTAAAAGAAAAACTACACAGTCAATTTCCCGAAGTATTCTCGAGCGGTTTGGGACGATGTAATAAGGTTGCAGCTCAAATTGAACTAAAGGAAAACGTTCAGTCAGTATTCAAGAAAAAGCGAAACGTACCTTTCACAACCATATCAAAAACTGACAAGGAGTTAGATAGATTGGTACAAACTGGAATCCTTTCACAAATCGAATTCAGTGAATGGGCGGCACCAGTGGTCTACGTAAAGAAAAAATCCGGAGAAACCCGTGTTTGCGCAGATTTCTCGACTGGGTTAAACAAGGCTATCAAGGATTATCACTACCCATTGCCAAGCCCGGAGGAAATATTTACCAAGCTTAACGGTGGTAAGGTATTTTCTAAGATTGATTTAAGTGAAGCTTATCTTCAGATTCCAGTAGAAGAAGAAAGTACAAAAATTTTATGTATCAATACTCACAAAGGACTTTACAAATTTAACAGATTGCCATTTGGGATAAAAGTAGCACCGTCAATCTTCCAGCAGACTATGGATACCATGCTCATGGGACAGAAATTTGCTACTGCTTACTTAGACGACATTTAAATCAAAACTGATAATGTAGAAGAACACGCAACGCACATGAAATAAGTTTTTAAAAGAATTCAGGATTTTGGTTTTAAAGTGAAGGAGAAAAAATGCGATTTTTTTCTAAAAGAAATCAAGTATCTAGGCCATATAATCAATGAAAATGGCAGAAAACCAGATCCAGATAGGGAATCTGCAATAAAAAATATGCCTGAGCCGAGTTGCAAAGTTTTCTTGGTCTAGCGAACTATTACGGTGAATTCATTGAAAACATGCACAAATTGAGGGCTCCCCTCAATGAATTATTGAAAAAAGATAACAAATGGAACTGGACAGAAGATTCTCAGAAAGCTTTTAAGGAGATCATAAAGAAATTAACGTCTGATCGAGCACTGACGCATTTTGATTCCAAACTGGAAATTATCATTGCTAATGACGCAAGCTCACACGGTGTGGGAGCTTGTATATTACAAAAGATGCAGGATGGCACAAGGAAACCTATAGCTCACGCATCTAGATCGTTGTTACCAGCAGAGAGGAATTATTCGCAAATTGAGAAAGAAGCGTTAGGCATAATATTCGCCATAACTCACTTTCACAGATACATATATGGAAGAGAGTTTACTCTTTAAACTGACCATAAACCTCCAATTTACACAGCCAACAGACTGCTGAGATGGGGAACTATATTATTGAATTATAATTTCAAACTAGAGTTCCTACTGTCGAAGAAAATTGGTCATGCGGATGGATTATCTAGATTGATACATGCGAAATGCGAACCCCTGGAAGACTCTGTAATAGCGGCTTTGCGAGCCGAAGACGAAATTAGTAAAGTTCTAAACAATACAGTAAGGGAATTACCAGTGACCTTGTTAGAAATCAGAAGAGAAGCTGAAATGGATGAATTCATAGAAAGTACAAAGAGAAAATTAGAAGAGAAAGAAAGAAATCTAGCGGAATGTTTTTCAATTTGTGATCACGTATTACTTTATAATGAAAGAGTGGTCATACCCAAATCTTTACAAAGACGAATTCTGAAGGACTTTCATCTAGGACACCCAGGGAAAAATCGTATGAAAGCGTTAATGAGAAGTTTTGTGTACTGACCTAATATGGATAACGACATTACTCAGATGGTAGAAAAATGTAGAGGCTGTGCTGCGTCAGCAAAGGCACCACCTATTATACAAAAACCATGGCCTAAGGTGGACAGACCTTGGTCTAGAATCCACGCGGACTATGCAGGACCCATAGATGGATATTACTACTTGATAACGGTAGATAGCTTTAGCAAGTGGTCAGAAGTTTTCAGATATAAAAACCCTACGACGGAAAACACTATTAATTGTCTACATGAGTTATTCGCAAGATTTGTCGTTGTAGATTGCCTTGTAACGGATAATGGTACCCAATTCACCTCGAGCGATTTTCAAGAATTCTGTGCGACTTATCAAGTCAAACATATTAAAATAGCACCATACCATCCATGATCTAACTGACAAGCCGAAAGGTTTGTGGACACGCTTAAGAAAGTCTTGAAAAAAGCAGAGGACGTACCAACAGAAAGAGCCATACAACAGTTCCTACAAGTCTACAGAATCACCCCGAACGGAAACACACTATCTGGCCTTTCGCCAGCTGAAGTGATGTTTGCCCGCAAAATACGGTCTGTTTTTGATAAATTATTACCCAGAAAAAATAAAAACCGGCATACACCGATAGTGCCTAAAAGATCCTTCAAACCAGGCGAACGGGTCTATTTCAGAATGTTCAAGAATAATATGGCATACTAGGAACCAGGTACGATAATAAACAGACTGGGAAATGTTCTAAACGCGATCCAAGGTGAAAAATTCACTCATAGGAGACACATAAATCAGATACAGAAAAGACGGGTAGAGGAACCAAACTCGTCACCTTCCGAAAATGAAGACGCGATGGAAGCGATTTTCGAAGCCTTCGAAATCCAAAAACCACAAGTAGCCACGGATCAGAAGAACAAGCCGAAAAAAAAAAATTCACGGAACCACTAATAATAGACCATAAGCGAAAAAAATATTAACTCCCCCGCAAAAAAAGAAGCTAGGGAGGGGGTGTTGTGGAGCAGACCCTTTTACACAAGATGGACTCGTCCAAAGTATACTTATACTGACAGAGAGAATATCTGCAGGTTGAGAAACGTTGAGTCAAGGGAGATACGTTGAGCCAGGGTGAGAGATACGGGAACAGTACACAGGGTGTTCACAGAGAGTTATACGAGAGTCCAGCGAGAGAGAGAATTACGGCATCACTTACAGAGACTTGTACATATACTTTCTACTAACTCGCATTCTTGGACTACTAATCTTCATTTCATGTCTGTATTCTTACGTTTAATACACTTATTTTTCTATCTCAATTACTGTTGTTTATTTATTTGTGCAGGATTCCATTCCCGGAATCTACAACAATAACGAAAACTACAGATTTAGACCTTGATATCAACAACAAAATTAAGGAACTAGACCAAGATGGTACACACAAATGCTTAGGAATGAATGAAGGAAACGGAATACAACATTCAATTATGAAGAAAAAAATCTGAAAAGAATATTATAGAAGAGTGCGTTTGTTACTAGAAAGCGAACAGTGGGGCCAATTAAATGAAGGCTATCAACACCTTAGCTATACCCATCGTAACGTACAGCTTCAACATTATTAAATGGAAGTTGAATGACATTAAACGATTGGACGCCAAGACCAGAAAAATGCTTACCCGAATGAGGTTGCACTGTCCAAAATCAGATGTTGATAGGCTGTATGTACCAAGAGCTTTAGGAGGTCGAGGTCTAATCCAACTTGAATTAACTCTAAAAACTTCAATAATCGGATTGGAAGCATACCTCACAAAAAACAATGACCGTCTCCTAGAAATAGTAAAACACCAAATCCACTCCATCAACAAAGAAGCTGCACTCTTCAAGAAAAAGCTTAATATACATTAAAACTCTTCTACGCCAAACGAATAAAATACAAAGCAAAACAACTTGGTCAAATGAAATTACAAAAAAAAAAAAAAAAAAAAAATGAGAGGACAAAGCGTTTCATGGAAAATACCGAAAAAGAACGAAAGAAGCAGATGTAGACCAACAGAAAACACATCAGTGGCTGAGGAACACCGAGTTGAAAGCTGAGACAGAAAGCCTAATTATTGGAGCTCAGGACCAACGCCTCATAACCACATCCTATCGCTGTCATATAATCAAGGACGGAACTAACGTGAAATGCAGGATCTGCGGAAAATATGATGAAAATGTCGACCATATTATCTCAGGATGTCCGGAACTAGAAAAAAATGAATATACCCACAGACATAACAAGGTAGCGACATATGTGCACTGGAAGAAGCACAAAATCGAAACTCCAAAGAGATGGTATAAGCACCAACCAGACACAGTTACTCAAAATAACGGTGTAACTATCCTCTGGGACATACCAATTCAAACTAAAAGGGAAATGAAAACCAACAGACTTGATATTAGCATAAAAGACAAGAAGTTCAGGAAGTGTATGCCTATTGACATCGCAGTACCATCTGAGAGAAAGACCTCCATAAAAACTATCGAGAAATTGTCCAAATACAAGGACCGGGAGATAGAGATTAACAGGATGTAGGAAATGAAGATTGAGACTGTACCAATAATAATCGGAGCTCTGGGCCTCCTGAGAAAAGGGATGGATAATTTTTTTCCCAGGTAACATCAACATACAAGTTGCCCAGAAGATCGCCCTACTAGGAACATCCCATATACTAAGAAAAGTGCTATCATTTAAAAGACAATTCTCCTATAGGGCCTAAGGACCTTAGTTTGGACTCTGTTCTACATAATACATAGCCGGAAGCATAACATACACAAGCGATGATAATAATAGTAAGAATGAGAATAATGAGGCGGCAGAGGATTAGTTCAGCTAGAACTGTCTTAGAAAACCACAACAATCGGTCTTCAAAGATAGCTGGAAACTACAGAAGACTGGATGATGATCTGTGTCAAAGAACATGAAATAAATAAAAAAAAAAACCTTATTCAATAATAAAGGAAGCCAACACTTTCAAAAGGGAATCTCAAGTGGATGAAGACGTGCAAATAAACCATAATACACCAACTGCAGTGGCAAAGAACGTAAGAAAGAAAGCGAATGCAATGTACCAAGCGCAGAAGCGAAGGCAAGATAAGTCGCTTCATAGTCAATATTCTGCCCATACCAAACAAGCTGATGTAGACAAACCCTGTACCCATCAGTGGTTACGTAATGCAGTCTTAAATAGCTGAAACCGAAAGTTTTATTATTTCTGCACAGAACAAATACTTTCTATCTAGAAATTACCAAGCACACATATTGAAAAATCGTGGTAACCCGATATCAAGGATCAATTGGCTATCATTTATTATGTTTGTTAGTTTGCACTGAATACAAAACTCGGTATGATACAGTGGCCAACATCTGCACTGAAAAATATGCAACTTCTACGAGAAGTAAACTGCAAGAAACTGGTATGAACATGTGGCAGACATGATGAGGCAGAACCTGGGACGAGCACAACTGGTTCCGACTTGCCTTTTCCCCGCCAAAAAAAGAGCCCGTATTTGCTTAGCCTGTAGGGCTACTGCAGTTGAAATGAAGGAGAAAAAAAAGAAAGCACTTACCGCTCTGCCGTAATCTGTCCTCGGCCAGATAACGTAAAAGAATAAGGGGAGACTTGCATTGCCTTTTTATGCAATGAATATGCAATGCATTATGGGACAGAGACGGAATGAACTATGGGATCGCATGAAGACGCAAGGGATTATGGGTATATGGACAAATATAAAAGCACCTAGTTTTTCCCAGTTCGGGACAAGCTTGGAGTGACGTTCCCGGTTGGCGGCTGGAAAAGTCTGTTTGTGCGATTTTGAGACGGAACGACTAGAGGTTGGATTACCAGTTGGGAGAGCTCGAATTTATTCGCTGGTGGCCATTTTTCTTTTTATTTCATCACAGAACATTACCTAGATCCTATTACAGAGATAGAAGCTGTAACAAATTTATGTGACTTTACAATACACCAGGACAGAACAATCACAGCTAATCGACCAGACATCGTGATCAAAGACCACAAGAACAGAATGTGCTTTCTTATTGACATGGCAGTCCCTGCAGATTGTATTGTATCTTTGAATATCTTCAAAAAACTATCAAAATACTAGGATCTTGAAGCGGAAATCTAAAAAATGCGGCACATGATGACATCAGTAATTCTACTTGTTGTTGGAGCACTCGGATTGATTGGAAAAGGTTAGGATAGACTCATTGAAAGTATTCCTGGTAGCCCATGCCTTAAAAAATACAAATATTTGTACCCAAAAGTACAGCTCACATTTTACGAAGGGCTTTATCTATGTAAAATATGTGTGTGATTTTAGTTTTTCCTTTTTAAAAAAAAGCTCAGTGGAAGATATCATGAATCCATATCTGACCTTAGGTCTCTGGTTGGGACTCGGAAGGAAATGTGTATACAACAGAAATCAAAGGAAATAGTAATAATAATTTTTTACAATAAAAACGTACAACGTTATCGTTGTAAAGACAAATAAAAATACGAGACTAAATCTTTAATGTTTCTTCACGTCTGGACAATTAATGCTATCATGAGAGGGTGTGTCTTTGGGGACCTTCTTCCAACGTGGATTTTATTCGTGAGAGGGCGTGAGAGACTCTAGCATTTCACTGTCTGATGAGAAAATATTTGTAATTTTTCTCTCGAAATACATACCTTGTGGGCATTGAGTGGCTGGTGGAAAAATTGACTATTTGAAGTCATGACTAACAAATAGAACTTTCAACTTTCATCAATCACAATAAAACGGACATTTTTGTTATATGCCTTTGTCATATGTGTTTCCGTCATTAGCAGTTGCGCTATAGAAAGACAATGACTGATTCACATCAGTCGTTGTTAATAGGTTACGAGAAAAACAAGTATTACCAAACTAAGCAAAGTAAATAAACTGTACTTCAATGAGTGGTTGCGTTTCCATTAATATAAGAAAAACACCTCGAAGCTAGATGTACCTTAGACCGCTCCGCCACGTTAGTTAGTTTCTCCATGTTAACTGGAATGCAGGTAGGCTTCCTGCTAAGGGGCACATTTTCTTTACTAAGATACTAAAGGACACATGGCACAGGAGATAAAGGCGTTAGTTAGATCCAGTGACAGAACCCAAATAGTGTGAGTTCAATAACTGGTTAAGGCGGCGGAGAACTTGGAGAGGGGAATAACTGATAACTGACATCCATTAGACATGGCATGTGGAACTAGAAAAGTCTATCCCAGCGAGCGAAATAAAGGGTTCGATATTCCAACCACCTGAAGAAGGCCGAAGCGTACAACAGCCGAAACGTGATAAATATGGCAAAATAGATGAGGATGATAGTCCGAGCAATGTAAATTAGTATATATATATATATATATATATATATATATATATATGGAGAAAACTGAAAAGTTGCAAATTAAAAAATTGAATGTTTTTTTTGTGAAAGTATTTATTTATATTTATATATATATATATATATTTGATATTTCAGATCTGCCCCGATCTTTCGTCAGAAATTAATTAAATAACTGTATTCAGAAGTTTATTTTCAAGTAGCGTCCGTCGCGAGACGTGGACATCACGTGATGTGGAATGCAACTGTGTTTGAATATTTCTAACGTAAACCTAACGATATTTTAAATCTTGTTTAAAAAGGGTTTTTTTAACTATATCTAAAAAAATTTTTTTTAACTATTGAAATATTTATGCAGATTTAAAATTCCCAAGTCATTGTTTATATGTGTCTAATTTTAAAATCCAGTATTTCTCTTTTTTCTGCGTGTGTATGTGGAACTAAAATTGGAATCTATCAATAAACATTTACAGTTGTCTAATGAGTGTCTTGATTGATTAAAGTATTCAGCTATGGGGGAATAAGGATTGTTTTGACGTATGGATAGTTTATGATATATATAGTTTATGATAGTTAATCATATATATATATATGATATATATGATATATATATATATATATGATATATATATATATATGATAAATATATATGATATATATATATATATGATATATATATATATATCATATATATCATATGATATATATATATATATATATATATCATATATATATATATATATATCATATATATATATATATCATATATATATATATATATCATATATATATATATATATGATATATATATATATATGATATATATATGATATATATATATATATATGATATATATATATGATATATATATGTATATATATATATATATATATATATATATATATATATATATATATATATCATGTTTTTCCTTCCTATCGGAAGAAGATTCTGTCTTACAATTCATCAGTGGAGCGGATGAATTTTAAAAATGCGCTAAGAAATTATAGTAGAAACATAATACCACACTCTCGGACTGAGCAGTCTTTATCCGGTGGTACGAGGGATAGTTACAACCGGATATTTCCACGCTGCATAAAATGACTAAGAATTTTCCGTGTCACGTCGATGTTCTAATGCATTTACACGGCACTTGATGACACTGCCTCATTGCCGTTGGATCTGTAGGAGGTCTCATCCGGACACATGTCAAGGAGATAGTAGGTAATAGTATATACCTCCAAAAAAAAAAAAAAATCCCCAAAAAAACCTAATGACCTTACTATTTACACAACTATTTCTACAACGAGAAAGGCATACGAAAACTACAACTCCCAAAAAGATAATGACATTAATAATAACAACAATGGCTATAAACTAGTTATAAACTGACATATAATGTTACCTACTAACTCCTTACTATCTAATATTCAAATCAGTTTTGGTTTATGGCCACATCATGTTGAAACATTGGTTCTCGTACGATCACCGAAGTTAAGCAACGTCGACCATGGTCAGTATCTAGATGGATGACCGCTTGGGCATACCAGGTGTTGTAAATTTGGATAATAGCTCAGAATTGAGAATCGAGTTCAAATTCCCGTTAGGCTCACTATATTCACTTACACGGAAATTTATGAATTCACCTATTCCCCAACTATAGGTTAATTAGTAAATCATTATTATCTCACCACCACTAAAAAAAAGTTACAATCTAAAAAAAATTCTGTCTTTAAATAACCTGCAAAGCGTTGATAAGCCGTAGAAAACGAATCAATCACAAAAATTAAAGCAATTTATCTAATCTTAACAATATCAAAATAATTACAGGCACATCCAAAAGGATTATGGATATGATGAGAACCTACAATATCCATGACAATAATAATTCCGAAACAGGTATATATAAAATAAGCTGCCACAACTGTTACTTACAATATAGTGGGGAAACTTGCAGAAATAAAAAACAAACAAACAAACAACGTATCTATAACCACAAAAAGGATATTATACATAACAATTTATCGTCGATCATATGCTACGCTTATTAAAAGAGAAAATAACTTAGATGGAAAGCTCTTGAGAGTGCCGCTATCGAGTCTTGCCAAAATGTTAACCTGCGTCCCGGATTTTTTCAAACATTTTCTTTCATAAAAGAAATAATCTTTCCTCAAGCCAACATACATGACAATAAATGTAAAGAAAATTAAAGACAACGCTTAAATTAAACCTATGATTTAAAATAAATGCATAAATAATTTAACAAATTAAATCAAAATAATAAATGATAATTAAATTAGTATATATATATATATATATATATATATATATATATATATATATATAAACAAATAAGAAAATAAAAAATCAACACCAATAAAAAATATTTACTCACTTTCATTTATTAGGCATTAAATTACATAACTTAACATCCACCATAGTTTACCTTGACTTTTACAGTTAGTCTTAAGAATATTTTTGAGCGTTCTTAAATTTAAAAATTTTGAAAAATGTTGCAAAATAAAATCCTTACATTTGCCATGATAAGGAGGACGAAACGTGTTGGTAAAGAATAGTTTTCCTTTTGTCTTTCTTCATATTCTCTACTTACAGATATATTTTATTTATTTTCGAATTTTTGCACACAGACGCACGTGTGTGTGTGTGTGTGTGTGCATGTGTGTACGCAGGCGCGCGTGCATGTATGTGTGTATCTAAGCTATGAAGGAGGTCCAGATGTATGCTTGTTGCAGGTATTACAAGCAGGTAGAATATTTTTACTTTGTCTAATAATTCATGGGCAGGTTTCAGACAAAAGCCGTTTAAACGCTCGAAACGGCGTCTGAGTAGAGATAAATGATCAATTAACAGAAACTGGTTCTTGATCGGCTGGTCAAAGGACAACATGCTTATTCATTCGTCCATACTCTGAATATTGTTACCACATCTGGTTTGGTGCTCCTGCTATATATTTAGAGATTCTTGATAAGATTTAAAGAAGAATCTGCAATGTTAATGATCCTGACCTGGCATCTCGGATTCAGTCATTTTTCCACCGCTGTAATGTAACTTACCCGTTTCTTTTCATGGAAATTGTTGTGATGAACCTTCGTCTATGGTACCTAGATTTTAAGAATTTAAGCGTACTACTAGATTGGCGACAAGGTCTCATCATTTTACAGTTGAAATGGCTAGATGTAACCGTAAGTTCTATGCTAATAGTTTCTTCTCTCACACTTCTCGCCCGTGGAAATCTTTTTCGGCTTCTTGCTTCCTCGTAAACTTTGATCTTCAAATATTTAAATGCAATGTCAATCGTTATCTTCTGTTTTCTTATTATTTTATTGACTTCTCTCATATTCTCTAGCACTCAGTAACATCTTTCGTCTTAGTGGCTTTATTTCCTTTCTTTGGATGAAATGTTTTAAAAAAGCTATAAAAAATAACAACACTAACAAGAAGAAGTGAAAATTAACATAAGAATTTTAGTTATTTGAAATTTCTGTAAACAGTTTTCGATTATTTCTATAGATTATTTAGGGCTGACGAGTGAAGGGATTTTTCTGCATGACAGTCACCATGAATTCTGAGAAAAAGCCGAAGATTTGGGCATATTTTTCTCTCTCCCTCTGGTCCTGCAGTGAATGAAAATTAAGCTCATTTGCAGCGTGCCAAGCAATGATTATAAATCTAGCCTCACAGACCATTCGCTGGTATAATGAAATCGACTCTCAGTAAGTGCTTCATGAATACAGCTCTGTGTTTGACTAAATTTTTTCTACACTTATTGTTATATACTAAATTTAGAAGAAGCTCACATGTATGGGGTACCCTGTGAGGATCGAAGTCACTACAGAATATTCAGGATCAGTCGGAATAGCTCGACAACCGTTATCCCACACAAGGGCCGGTGCAACGGTTTCAACCCTCCACCCTATCTATGATAAAGCCCCCAATGATATGGGGACCCCATTCTACTACAGCTCAATTTTCATAAGCTAAAACCTGTAGCAGGGATTCACCCGTAATAATTGCCACAAGAAATATATAGGAGAAACCCCAAAGAATTTAAATAAAAGATTATATGAACATAAAAGGTATATTGTACAAAATAACACGTGCAACTAAGTGCATTAGTTGCTCACCGTCATGAGACTGGCTATAATTTTGGTTTTAAAAATGTTACTCTACTTAAAAGAGAAAGCAATTTACTAAAACGAAAATGCTTAGGAAGTGCTTAGTCGCTAGTAAATTTACGTCAAGGTTCTTACAACCAGAGCTGGTGCAAAGGTCTCGTACCTCCCGAATATATGATACGGGGCTCACCACTCTATTGCATCTCAGTTTTTATAAGGTAGTATTCATATAAAATACAAATTTTATTGTAACATAATTATTTACAATAATGGATTATATGCAATATAGGTGAACAATTCAACTAGAAAACTTGAGAATGTATCAAAATACAAATTAGAGACATGTCATAATAGATCATTCAATCTTAAATAAATCAACAATGTTTTGTGGCAATTTTTAACATTAACTTGAGATTTTTCTTTTTAAAAAGTTGAAGAATTCAACTTTATGGATAAAAAATAGTGAATGTTATGTCGTGTTTTTACGAGACTTCGCGTGAACAAAACAAATTCACGAATTTGAACGAGAAAAAAATCAAACAAACCCCAAAACAAAACAGAATGATGTCAAAATCTGCGAAAATTTTTCATCCTTTAATAGTTTCGCTTATTTTAATTTGTAACGCATATAAATGTATGTAGAAAAATGAAAATGTTGATAAGACATCGTGGGTCACAAAGCACTGCTCAGTGTCCCCAATCTGGTTTGCTCCCCCCACTACCGGTCAAGATGTTCGGTGGTTGTTTGCTCCGGTTCTGCTCCAGACGAAGGCAGCGTGAGATCTATATTAGCTATGTTGGACGATATTGACTTACATCTGACAGACATACATATCACTTTCACCTTACGCATTCCCATTAATACTGTCTTGTACCAGACTCCGTTAAATTACTCTACACTTGGGTATATATATATATATATATATATATATATATATATATATATATATATATATATATATATATATATATGTGTGTGTGTGTGTGTGTGTGTGTCTGTGTGTGTGTGTGTGTGTGTGTGTGTGTGTGTGTGTGTGTGAACCGAAATTTTTTAGCTTATAGTCCCACAGACTAACTTTCTAATAATCATCCCACGAAGTGCTTTTATTTTTCTCTTTCTCTATTTTTAAACACGCAGCAACACAGAATATATGGCACTGGGCCAATATATATGTGTTTGCCTACAGATATAAAACGTAGTAACCACCTTTAACTTAAAGTATCACTGACATGTATTTATTATATTTCTACTCGAAGAAATGACGTTGGTATTGTAAAAGTATACTATTTATTTATAGCACTTTTTTTTCTGTGTTATAGTCACCTGGCAACTTAATGCTTACGTAAATTGTCGAGGAAGCAAACAGGAAACTTTTGGTAGAGTCTGAAACGACCGGCCTTCCTTTCTCTTTTTTTTTTCTAAAATAGAACCGAACAGTAAAGGGGAAAAAATGGAGGAGTGTATTTAGCGTGGAAACAGGATGTCACGAATAGTCGGAATTCTTTAGTGCCACGAAAGGATTGCGCATGAATTTGTTGCAAGGTGGAAGGGTATAAAGAACTAAAAAGCGAAAAATAGTTTTGTTGAGTTGACCGGCCAGTTAAGTCCTGTTGTTCATGAAACTTTGTCAACAGAAAAAGTCAGATGAGAAGAGAATTTAACAAATCCTATCATATGAGATAACAACAGTTTAAGTGGCTCGTTAATGGCGTATATTCAATCATCCGTCAAAACAATGTTTCTTGTATTGAAATATCGTCCGTAATTTTGAAATGTCTTACTGGATTGAATCAAAAGTCTTTTTTTAATAAAGTGCATTTTATGCTCTATATGTCATATTTTTCAATTTTCTTTACTTTTCTGGAATGTTTTCTATTGCTGTGGATCGGGTTCTCCTCTGTCATGAATTGTAAAGCATTATAATTGTCAACTGATGGTCCGGCAATCTCGGATTTATCTCAAGTAATTAGTTAGTACTATCTATCTATCTATCTATCTATCTATCTATCTATCTATCTATCTAGGTCAGTCTTTTAATCTCAGATTGTGCATATCCTGTTCTACTCTATCTATCTATCTATCTATCTATCTATCTATCTATCTATCTAATTCTGTTCATATCTATCTATCTATCTATCTAATGCTGTCCATATCTATCTATCTATCTATCTATCTATCTATCTATCTATCTATCTATCTATGTCTGTCTTTTAATCTCAGATTGTTCATATCCTGTTCTAATCTATCTATCTATCTATCTATCTATCTATCTATCTATCTATCTATCTAATTCTGTTCATATCTATCTATCTATCTATCTAATGCTGTCCATATCTATCTATCTATCTATCTATCTATCTAATGCTGTCCATATCTATCTATCTATCTATCTATCTATCTATCTATCTATCTATCTATCTATCTATCTATCTATCTATCTATCTAATTCTGTTCATATCTATCTATCTATCTATCTATCTATCTATCTATCTATCTATCTATCTAATGCTGTCCATATCTATCTATCTATCTATCTAATGCTGTCCATATCTATCTATCTATCTATCTATCTATCTATCTATCTATCTATCTATCTATCTATCTATCTATCTAATTCTGTTCATATCTATCTATCTATCTATCTAATGCTGTCCATATCTATCTATCTATCTATCTAATGCTGTCCATATCTATCTATCTATCTATCTATCTAATGCTGTCCATATCTATCTATCTATCTATCTATCTATCTATCTATCTATCTATCTATCTATGTCTGTCTTTTAATCTCAGATTGTTCATATCCTGTTCTAATCTATCTATCTATCTATCTATCTATCTATCTATCTATCTATCTATCTATCTATCTAATTCTGTTCATATCTATCTATCTAATGCTGTCCATATCTATCTATCTAATGCTGTCCATATCTATCTATCTATCTATCTATCTATCTATCTATCTATCTATCTATCTATCTATCTATCTATCTATCTATCTAATTCTGTTCATATCTATCTATCTAATGCTGTCCATATCTATCTATCTAATGCTGTCCATATCTATCTATCTATCTATCTATCTATCTATCTATCTATCTATCTATCTATCTATCTATCTATCTATCTGCCCGTCACTGCGTGAAGACAGAGATAGTGTGAAACCAGAAATGCTGCCAGTCAGTGGGAGGTTGCGAAAAACGACATTTAAAGGCAAACAGTCCTTGCAATAAAGTGCTTGATATCAGAGACAGAACATTAACAGAATTAATACAAAGACAAAATTTGTCATTTCGTGTGTGTGTGTGTGTGAGAGAGATGTTTTAATGTATTTTTTATTCGACATTATTTCTTTATTATTAGGAATAAATTTGGATACGAAACAGATATTGATTCGTAGAAGCTCCAATGAGAAAGACTCTGCATTCATTAAATAGGTAATTCAAGCCTTGCTCCATCAACGATGTCTCCGTAGCCGAATTGGTAAAGGCGCGTTTCGGCTAGAGAAACAGTTTCCCCCGATAGAATAAAGGAGATGCAGTTTCGATTCCTGTCATAGGCATAAACTTCCTTTCGTAAGACTTCACACTCTTGACCGGATGTTATTAATTATTATTAAAAAAATAAATAGTGATAACAATTTAAATAAGTGTAGCCGCTAAAATAACGTTTATGCTAATAAAGAAAATATATATAATGATCATAACCCTTATAAAAGTTTTCGAATTGCTATTAGTTGGTTTCATCATTTTTTAAACACTTTTGAAAATATGGTCAGTTATATCATTTCTTTACACTCTTTATATTCCTTAAACAGCTTCATCTGCGTTAAGTTTAAAATAATGTCCATAAAATAATACCTATAAAATAATGCCCATAAAATAATACCTATAAAATAATGTCTATAAAATAATACCTATAAAATAATGTCCATAAAATAATACCTATAAAATAATGTCCATAAAATAATACCTATAAAATAATGTCCATAAAATAATACCTATAAAATAATGTCTATAAAATAATACCTATAAAATAATGTCCATAAAATAATACTTATAAAATAATGTCCATAAAATAATACCTATAAAATAATGTCCATAAAATAATACCTATAAAATAATGTCTATAAAATAATACCTATAAAATAATGTCCATAAAATAATACCTATAAAACAATGTCTATAAAATAATACCTATAAAATAATGTCCATAAAATAATACCTATAAAATAATGTCTATAAAATAACATTTCCAGAATCTCTATACTAGTACCGACCATCATAGCTCCTGAAAAAATAGTATTAATAAAGAAATAATTGAATAGTATTAATAAAGAAATAATTGAATAGTATTAATAAAGAAATAATTGAATAGTATTAATAAAGAAATAATAATAATAATAATAATAATAATAATACAACCGTTAATAGAAGAGCGTGATTTAAGAAAAGATACAGAAAAGAAAAAACGCAGTATTTGACAATGTTAAACAATATTCCATCAAAATGTCTGTCTTCTTCAAGTCGTATTCAAACAATGTTTTTTCAAGTATAAAAATATATAAATCTACAAAAAATTATATCATAGTACAAATGTTGCTTGTCTACGATTTATTACTGACTGGATACAGTAATTGTGGCACAAGGCCGAAAAAGTGGGGAGATGGGTCAAGGCTGGCCGACACTAACTATCCTATGTCTAGCTAGTCAGATTCTCAGCCCATTCATCCGTTAGAATTTAGTCATTCACCATAAGAATCTATCCGTCACCATTCGTTCCTACATACAGCAAAATCCCCGACACACAGAGCACCTACCAAAAAGAAAAAATATATAAAAATAAAAGACCTCATGATGTAAAAAATTCAATATATACAATTGTGTATACAAACATATATATACAAATTATATCGATGTTATGAAATAATGAGGCGATGACCCCGAAAACAAACTGAAAAAAATGATGTTACTAGGACCCGACCACCCTTCAAAAATAAGAGTTGTCGCTGTATTCTGTCTTCCGACAAAATCAAGAGGCTCTCTCTCTAACGGAGTGGGGAAGGATAAAAAAATTATGGGCATTAGAAAATTCAAAAAACTGACCCAGTCGTGATGGAAAGGGCAGGCCAAAACAAACTGGTGAGGTTGGAAATCTCGATTTGGATCATGGGGAGAAGCCGGGCGCAGGCCGGGGACGACACTTACTCACATTAACTAGGTACACAAGAAGAGTCTATTTTAACCAGGGGAGGGATCCACAGGAAACCGCCCGTTATGACTTAGGGAGACTTAAAAAAGAAATTCAAGGCTAACCCCGATCACGCGAATCAAGCTCACCACAACTTCCCACCTTTCGCTGAAATCTGTCAATACCAAACGCTTTCTCTCAGTTCTAATCTTGATACTGAGCTGATGCTCAAAGAATCTGAACATGCGTATACGAGATCAATAAACACGAGTTTTTCGGGAGCGACACGAGCCGTCAACTCACAAACACAGTCCCAGAGGGGGCGCACCCGAGGACAATGATAGAAGGCGTGCGAAGCCGTTTCCTCTAAGCCAAGGTCACATCTATGACAGGCAAATCCGCCAAGCCCCATTTGAAAACTACGTCACTAAGAGATAGCCTATTCTGAACCAATCGCCAGGTAAGCGAAAAATCAGGGTTGCTGAGATAATCCACCGCTGGCGCCCAACACCAGAAAGAGCGCAACTCGATCGCGGACAGACCGAACTTGTTACAGAGTGGTTCCTTCACGATCCCCTCCACTAATTCCCGATACAAGACTCTCCTAGGCTGAGAAAGGTCTCTGGACTGAGGAATGACCGATGAATGATCCGACTGATCCCGGGGTTACGATGACACTCAGCCCTAGAAACAGGAGGAGTGATCGTAAGGCGAGGGAATGCACCCCCTCCAAAATCGAATCCTCTGTCAACGCGCAGCGTAGGAAAGCCAACCTCGAGGCGTGTCGGTGACTCGCCAAGTGCAGCATTCCCAGCCCCCCATGAAACGGATGTTGAGAATGCAGACGGTCCGTCAGTGCAACCAAAAGGCTCCAGAAGATCGATCCCCTTCCAGGCACCTAATTACAATCTGGAAGACTTGTCACGATTAATCTTGGCCCCCGTTACCTTTTCGTACCGTTCAAGCGCTTTCAGCACCACCTCAATGTCGCTGCAGGTCGACATGAAAGTGGATACGTCATCGGTGTGCGTGGAAACCCTGGATCGAGCCACACCAGGGACAGCGATTCCACGTAGGAATGAAGTCAAACACCGCTGACAGGACAGAACTATTGTATATGATATAAAAGAACTGCTAATGGTTTTAAAATTTTTACATTACAAATGCACGTAAATGTAGGAAAAATGCAACTCATATTATATTATTTACATTCCAGGTGTATTTACTATGGATGACCAGGCGATCAAAGCACTTTCTATACATTTTCGTCTTAGTAAATTGCTTTCTCTTTTCATAAGAGTAGCATATTTTCAATCAAAATTAATGGCCAGTCTCATTACGATGAGCATCTAATGCATACACTAAAACTTGAAGCAGGAACTTATTCTATCACTTGTAATAATTGCCACGAGAAATACATAGAGGAAACCTCAACGAATTTAAATAAAAGATTATATGAACACAAAAGGGGCATTGGACAAAAGAACACACTAAATGCATTAGTTATTATACCTGAGGCTGACCATAATTTTAGTTTTAAAAAATGCTACTTTAATTAAAAGAGAAAGCAGTTTACTAAAATGAAAATGTTTAGAAAGTGCTTTAGTCGAATGATCATCCACAGTATTTACGACCAGTTTCTTACAATCAGGCCCGATGCAAGGGTCTCGTACTATAATAGAGCCACCCCTCGATGTTAGAGCCCTCTCCCACTATCTCTAATAGAACAGCTGCCCCCGAATCTATAATACGGGTCTCGCCACTCGATATTTACTTGACCCCCACTGAGTCAGGTTGTGACACAAGGTCGGTTTTTAACGTGGGGACCCGAGTGTTTTCGCCCGGGCCGCTGGTCTTGGCTGGTCATAGCTTGTCCAAGCTGGTCAAAGCTAGTCATAGCTTGTCTAAGCTGGTCATAGCAAGTCTTGGCTTGTCATAGCTGGTCCAGGCCGGAGCCGGTCCAAGCTAGTAGTAGCCATGATACTACCAGCGCAGGGACGAATCCCTACACCAGGTAAGTATCAAGTGACGCTCTCAGCCAAAAGGCCGACAAAGCGAGCGATCGGCGAACAGATACTACATTCTGATCCTGGCCTCCAGGCCGAGCAGCGTCAAACGGGTCTCGCCACTCTATTACATCTCAGTTTTCATAAGGTAGTACAGTGTAACCCTGATATAAGAGAGTTGTTGGAACCGGATAAGTCTCTTATATCCGGGTTTCTCTTATATCCGGGTTTGGCCTATTTTGTTTATGTAAGTATGACTCTAATTTGGGACCAGAGAAAATCTCTCTTATATCCGGGTTTCTCTTATATCCGGGTTACACTGTATTCATATAAAATACAAATTTTATTCTAACCTAATTATGTACAATAATGGATCATATGCAATATAGGTGAACAATTCAACTAGAAAAATTGAAAATACATCAAAATACAAATTAGAGACATGTCATTATAGATCATTCCATCTTAAATAAATCAACAATGTTTTGTGGCAATTTTTAACATCAACTTCAGATTTTTCTTGTTAAAAAGTTGAATTTTAACACATTCAACTTTATGGATGAAAAATAGTGAATTTTATGTAGTGTTTTTACGAGACTGGGCATGAACAAAAAAAATCACGGATTTGAACAAGAAAAAAAAAACAGAATGAAGTCAAAATCTGCGAAAATTTTTCATTCTTTAATAGTTATGCTAAGTATAATTTGTAATGTATATAAATGTAGATAGAAAAAAAACAAAAAAACAGAACAAAATCAAATGTTGATAAGATAGCAGGGGTCACAAAGCACTGCCCGGGGACATAAGTCAGGATACCGAGTTTTGATTTAAATATAGGAAAAAAAATAGGAAAAGCTTTTCATTTGTTACACATATAAAGTGAGAGAAACAAACTTTTTTTTTGGCGGATATGCGCATTAATTTTACATATTTATTGGTGTTTACATGTAGATCATTCAAACTACGTCTTATTTATTTGCCGGTATATTTTGATTGTCGTGACTATTGTATCTTTTGACCTTCACTCTGTTGTCAAAAAAAGGCTTGACTTCCTCGAGTACAAGCCTTTTTTTTCTAATCTTATATTCAAATTGTTTTTTGTATGTAACCTGAGATATGAACGAGTAGAATTTATGTATGTCAAAACTTTCATTCGCTCTAATCTATACAATATGCGCCAGGTGTTTGAGAGCATATTTTTAGTGGGCCATAAATTAAAGGCGGCCTTACGGAATGTTACGCAGCATGCGCCAAGTGTTACATTCTCCTTTCTCCTTCAGGCACATCGCAAACATTAACATGGCGTATTTTTATCAGATACAGGAAGTAAAAAGGCATGCCGTATTCGTGGCATTAGCCGCCAAACACGAGTTGCTGGAAAATGACTAAGTGAGTAAAAGGCAAAAGGAAGTATAGGTGTCCTTGTATGGAGCCGACGGAAGTAGCCACGGGGAATCATACAAAGTCTACGTCATCTCTAATGTCCAGTTTTAACGATTACCAACCGATTTGTGCAGATAACCGCATCACGGCTCACCTCGAAGCTGAGAGTGGTTTACTGGATTTTATTTTATTGCTGTTTGAGTTGAACACGTATAAAAATTTGTTTGAAAATATTGTAATTTTTCTGTTGAATATCGTTATTTTCTTCATATTATAAATTGTTATCAATTACGATTTTGTGTAACATTTCGTTGAACGAAATTTATCTCCCGTACACCGGAGACGCCAAGTAACACTGACTTTGTTATGGCGAAGATGAAAAGACCGATTCAATGAAAAAGAATGGTATCAAAATAATAATTAAAAAAATATACTTACATTTCTTAACTCTAGAACACCAACCATCAATTAAAGTTACACTACTACTAACCATGGGTATCTCATACCCGATTTTGAAAATATAAAAAAAATATTAAATATAAATCTTTATTTGAAATATTTTACATGCAGGCACGTCAAACTTTGTACTTTGAGTTAACATTAATAGGAACAGAAAAACATATTATTTAGGTAAGAAAATCTTGTACTGAAAATTGTAATTAAAAATAGGAAAATTTGCGCTGGGTACTATATACCCATGGTTAGTGTTCTAGGGTTAATAAGAAGTTTAGAACAAAATCCAGAAAGGATTTGTCATGTTATCCGTTCTGACCTGGCAGTTATTTTATAGCTTCAACTTCAATCATTTTCCAACCGCTGTGACGTGGCTTTATGGCAGTTGTTATAACGAGCTTTCCTCTGATATTTCGACCGCATGAATTTAAGCGTGTTACTAGATTGGCAATTAAGTCAAATCGATTTAATGTTGAAATAGCTAGATGTAACCGTAAGTTATATTCTAATAGTTGCTTTTCTCGCACTTCTTGAATTCTCTTCCGATTTCTTGCTTCGCTGACATCTACAATCTTCATAAATTTAAATGCAACGTCACTCGCCATTTTCTATCTTCCTGAAGTCTGTACTTTTATTGTCCTTTGTTCTCACTAAAGTATTCTCATTGTCTTTCAGTCTCAGTAACTCTTGGCGTCTTAGAGGCATTAACGCCTTGCTTGGGGTGTAATGATTAGACAAACCCTCACTATTCTTGTGATCTATCTATCTATCTATCTATCTATCTATCTATCTATCTATCTATCTATCTATCTATCTATCTATCCAATTTTGTTAGTATTTGTCTCAACAAGCTCATCTGGTAGAAATATACAAGTAACTGGTTGAAAAATTAATGTTGCTGTCTTGATTATAAAAATGAATTTAATAGAGAGTATATACACCAGAGAATTTTACTACAGTGTAACCCGGATATAAGAGTGTTGTCGGGACCGGAGAAGAAGTATCTTATATCCGGGCTTCTCTTATATCCGGGTTTGGTCTATTATATATACATTAACACAGGCTCTAATTTGGGACCAGAGAAAATCTCTCTTATATTCGGGTTTATCTTATATCCGGGTCTCTTATATCCGGGTTACACTGTAATTGTCACTTAATAGGGATAGGTAAATTTATTAAGAAAACTAAAAAAAAAGAAAAAGAAAAAGAAAAAGGAGAATAACAGGAAAATACTTTTTTGACCCCTCATCATTCATTCTCAAGCAAAATCCAGTAAATGCAAACTTATTCTATCTTAGCTTTGAGCCGGTCTGACAGGTCGTTTCTAGTCTCTCCTATTCTTAGTTGCTGTCATTTTCGAAACGGAAGTTTAATTTATCCCATTCCACGCTGCACATGCGCATTACAACCATTCCCGTTTCAGCCCAGGTGCCAAAAGCCACGAAGATCGATAATCTTTCTTCGTCAGACCGAGCAGGTCGAAGAAATAGTTTCGCCTCCCCGCTCCATCGACTTCACGCTCGAATATCGGTGAGGCTAGAGATGAATTGCTAGAAAAAAAACCTAAAACATTCAGCATATATCGACATTCATAGGAGGAACATCCATTCTGGAGTTTTCAAAGGGCCTTGCCCTCAGACGAGTGTACATTCTTCAAGTCCGGAAATACTTTCTTGGCGACGTCTTTCCAAAGGTTGCTCATTGTTTTACATCAACATCCGATTCAGGAAGTGTAACCGTAAAATATCCTGACATGTTTCTAGTTTTGGCATTCCGAGTCCATCTCCGGAAAGACAAAGGCAAGAAAGCCTTAGACACATAGAAATTCTAACCTATTTTTTTAAAACCATGTACGTTCGGGGAAGATAGTAGTGGGATTTTCTGTTTCATTTTCGCTGGTTTGGAATTCAGAGTTTTCCTCCTCTTACTGGTTGTCGCCCAAGGTTAAAGTAGCCATGCTATTTAACTCATAGCTGGAAAAAGAAGAAATGGGAATTTGTGCAAAAGTGAATAAAACGGACTTGGCCCGAATTTGATCTCGGCTCGCTAAACGCACTCACCGCGCCGATAACGGTTATGCTACCTGCACATCAATAATAGAGTCTGAACAAGCTTTTTTTTTGTCTAGTTCAGTTAGATTGATGACCGGTAGAAGAAGATCTGAGAGCCGACAAAGGATCATGAGACACAATGTGCGCTCACTATAGTTTTATAGGATTCCTTTTTGATTTCTTTTGTTTCGAGTTAACTCACTTTAAATATTTTTACATTTAAGGACTTAAAAAAATGAAAAATTCTGTTTTTGTGATTATTATTTTTTAACAGGAAATTTTAGTCAATTTGAATTAATTAGCATTAAATGAAACCTTAGATAGTAAAATAACATGCGATAATAGAGTTTATAGTTACATAATACTCCTCAAACGGATGGTCACCCACAAAACTACAGACAGACATATTTTTCATTATTGATAATGACTTAAGCCAGTTGAACGTGTGGAATCTTAACAAGAACTAACATGAATTTCCGGCCGTTATTTTATAGCTTCAACGCTAACAGACGAAAACGAATAGGCCAGCAAGAAAAATTCATTAAAATATAATGGACATAACCTGTTTGCTATTGTCAATAAAAATTGATTGCATGAATCTTTTCTATATATATATATATATATATATATATATATATATATATATATATATATATATATATATATATATATATATATATATATATATATATATATATATATATATATATATATATATATATATATATATATATATATATATATGAATCTTTAGGTTCATAGTTATATATATATACTCTTCGGCTGAATTGAGTCACTGTCAGTCACTGTGTGTTTATCTAAATCTAAAAATAAACACGCTAAAATTCACCTTCATCCATGCCGTGCGCTGACGGCTTAGTGGTAGAAGTTCCGACTGACGCAAATTCAGTCGGGTTTCGATCCTAGCTAGAGGTAACCGGACGTCTAGCCACACTGATGAGCTGCGAAACAGTCTGTCTGTGGATAACAAAAAAAAAAATATATATATTCTGTTTATACGTTATTTTTATAGATATTTAATTTATTTAAGTAAATGGTCTGTTTTTATTTAAACAGTATTAATTACATTTATTGGCCTTAAAATATGCGCTCTCCGACAAGCATCGAGCCTGTAACTCTTATGAGAGCCTGGCGTGCCGTTATCATTCAGCCACAGAGAAGGGTCTGGTGAGCAATGTCCGAATTACTGTTTATAAGCACGCACCTTCGACGATTTTTCTCTGTCGATCATTTCTGATCATGAAACGTATCTTTACGTAAACAATGACAACATATGGAATGGATTGTGTCCAACAATTATTTAGTATATTTTATGTTTGTATGTTATTTTTATAGATATAATTTATTTAAGTATTAATTACATTTAATCTTCTCTGTGGCTGAATAGTAACGGTACGTCATGCTATATGACGGTTCCCACAAGGGTTACAGGTTCGATTCTTGTCGGAGAGCGCAAATTTTAGTTAGTATATTGTCGGACTTAATCTATTTCATAATATACATATATATATATATATATATATATATATATATATATATATATATATATATATATATATATATATATATATATATATATATTTACACACGTTCTATCTCTGATATTGAGCACTTTATCCCATAAATATAGTAAACCTTAAGACTATATTTCTTCACACACACACACACACATATATATATATATAATATGCATGTGTAACAAATCATTATTTTCTTCCTTCAATGGATAAATCATAATTATTCAATGGTGAATAGAATCTTATTTGTTTTGCCTAATATCCAGGAAGAAGTGAAGATAAACTGTGGTGATAGAGAAATAAATAAATAACAATAAATAACTAGAAGACTAAAATTTCATAATATCTATAAACAGACGGATAATAAACATCGCCATGCAAACAGAATCATAGTTCGACCAACTAATCAGAACGCTTACACAACCAGGTGTAAGATATGAAATAAACAAATAATAACAAGGAGTTCAAAATTCCCCATTTCCAAAAATCTATAGTTCGACCAACCAATCAGAACGCTTTCACAACCAGGATATAAGGCTTCTATAAAAATAGACGGATAATAAAAATCACCAGCAAACAAAGCCATAGTTTAACCTAGCATCAGAAAACTTTCACAGCAAGGATATAATGTCGCGAGCCAAAGAGAGGAGAGTGTCCTTTTCAAAATCAGATCTATAGATCTATAATTTATCGACTATAACTTTGTTTGATTTTCCATTTAAACAGATCATCGTAACATCGTAACATACCTAGAGACAAAATACGATATTTGCACGACTAACTGGCGACCTTACACAGCTAAAACCTCCTTGCTACATTGAAAACAAACATACCTTCCTTCATCATGTGGTCAAGCGGCGGTTATTACATAGTGTTCACCAGAACTTTTACACTTGAACTCTTGAAACGTCAACATTTACCTTATCCTTCCGTATTATTATATTGTGATATATCAAGATTTATTGTGTATTTATCAACACTCTGTGCATTTACTTTTAATCATTACATAAGGCCAAAAATCAAAATTACATAAGGCCAAAAAATCAATTATACCGATATATGGAGGTAACGGACGTTGTCGTAAGCTAAACAACTCATCCATAGCTGATAACCTCGTTAAATTCCATAAAACAACTCCACCCTGAAAAAAAAAATACAGCACAACTTAAGTAGACTGTCCCACTCGTAAAAAATATGAAAAAATTTCCGGGAATTAAATTTTGTAAATTAGCATTCATTAGAGACATTCAAGGTGCGACATTTGTCAGAATCGAGAAATAATGATTTTTTATCGATTTAGGAGGTGTGTCCTGTTCACAATATCAATACAATGTAAAATCGATCCCTGATTTTTCATAGTCATCTGGACTTACCTGTTAATTAGAAAAAGCTAAATTTGAAACTACTTACATTCTTGATAACTGCATATATTTTTATTTTTAATTTACTGAGTTTTCAAACTTTTTCTAACATTTTTATAAGTTTTTTTTCGAAAGCACATGTACAAAAAGAGGCGATAATAATTATTTATATTAAATTAAGAATAAATGGTTTTATACTTTTATTAATTTATGTAAATTTTTGTTCTTTAATTAAAAATGTATATATCTGTTTGTTCTTTATTTAAACGAAATCTTTGTAAAATGCAAAACTCATTTTTATCAATTTTTATTAGAATTAACTGTTATTTATAAATGTTAAGCTTGAAACTGTACTTACATCAGTGATACCTGCATAGTTTTTTTCAACTTTCAAAAATGTCTAAAACTTATTTTAACTTATTTTTTCTGCAGCAATTTTTTTCGGAAGCACAAATATGTATTTATCTTAAAAGAAGAATGCCCGGATTAATACTTTTACTAATTTATGCAAACTTTCGTTCTTTAATTAAAAAATATACATCCTTTTGTCCTTTAATTAAAACAAAACTTTTTATAAAACAAACACACACGCAAAGGAGTGTCGAAATGTTCTTATCCTAATATAATCCGTATCGACAGTTTCTATACACATTTAGTCTATATAAAAGAAGAAGTAAAATGATACTAGCAAAACTGAATTAAAATCTTACAAAATTATCCTTGTCCGTCAGCTACAATGAAACATGTATAAAAGAAGAAATGCTACCGAAATATATATATATATATATATATATATATATATATATATATATATATATATATATATATATCAACGTGAGAAAAACGAATAAAAAGACAAATAGCCAAGCGCACGCCCACACGCTCAGTCGGGCTCATGGGAGCACGAATGCACACACACACATACACTATGAAAAATAAAGAAAAAACTTACACCATTGAAAAGTGCAGTTAAAAAATATCGAGAAGTATAAGCAGTCAATTGCTGATATCCCCTGAAGAATGGATGGAGTCATTCTCGGAGGATCCATCTACAAAACTCTGGAGTCGGGATGCTGAAGGTAACATCAATCAGCTAAGTGATAAACCTTTCACTTGTATATTAATTCTCCCTCACTTTATCTTTCTCTCTATCTCCCTCTCGATATATATATATATATATATATATATATATATATATATATATATATATATATATATATATATATATATATATATATAGGGTGCCCAGTAAAAAAGTAAAAAAGCGGTTAATTTTTCATACTGTTTTATCTTTCAGGATTAATTGACCTTGAATAATTTAATTGTATATTCTTTACCCGTGAATAATCATTCGACTTTCGCGTAAGTACTTAACTCTGATTGGTTCTTTTTATGATTGATTAATTGCTTCTCGATCTTGTGACTCGTCATTCGAAGATTATTTGCAGACAACTTTCGTGGCTAAACAACTTCCTGATTTTGAGCGTCAAGTCATCGTACTTTTCAACGTAGGGATTGGCGAAATGTGCAGAAATCCTTCCTGAATTTTTCAGTCACATCAGTTGTCACCAGTTTCAACAGTCTTTCTGAATTTACCGCTCATTTTACTGGGCACCTTATATATATATATATATATATATATATATATTCACTGTGTACATATGTATAATATAAAAGGCTCAAACACTAATATTCCATGGTTATAATTTATTACATTGGAATCGTATAATCTATTACATTGGAATCGTAATCACCATCCAATTCATCAGACCTACAAATTCAAAAAATTTTGAATTTATAGGTCTGATGAAATGGACCATGATTGCGATTCCAATGTAATAAATTATAACCATGGAATATTAGTGTTTGAGCCTTTTATATTATATTCTTACTCTGTCCTGGACATTGAGTTCTATCCTCTTGCGAATTTATATATATATATATATATATATATATATATATATATAAGTGATTCATCGAGTCTGAAACCTCTGCAGAATGCAGAAAGCACTGGACGGCCGTTTCGTCCTATATTTGGGACTCATCAGCAGTGCGCATCCACTACCGAGAATTGAAACCCTGACAGTTAGGTTGTCAAGCAAACACAATACCAACTGTTTCAACGGGCCTCGGTGACGAAGAGGTAGCAAATCAGACTCAATATAGCGCCGCTCACTCACATATTCCGTGGTGGAACTCTACTGAGATTCACTTTAACCATAGGACTCTGTCCCCCGGAGCCACGACTACTATCACCAAGCCGCTCACTCCAGAGCATTAGAAGCCGGTTCAAGCAATGGTATACATTTGAAATTATTATGAGAATTTGATAATTATATTTAATTATCAAATTCTCCAAATAATTTCATATATATATATATATATATATATATATATATATATATATATGAACTATAATTTCAAGGTGGTGGTCTGAGTGACCATCGACTGTCATTTTCTTTCGTAAAACCACTGAAATTTGTGAAAAAAATAAAAGACCTGCACCAGGAAATTATGAATTGTATAATTTTCTCCGCCACTGAACCCTGAACTTCTTTCTTGTTATAACTGCTGTTATAACGAAATAAACAAGTTGAACATTAGATGTTGTTATTATTTAAACATTTATTTTTGGTAATACCAACATGTAACCAGCGGATGGGAGAGGACTGAATAGAGTCGTATTTTGCACCTGTGTTTATGTGTCCACCATTGTTGTAGTTCCCTGCCGGCCCAAAACTCCCTGGTAAAAGCCGATAACTCTGTACAGTTGTCTCACTTAGTTGGCTCCGCCATGGTAGTTCCTGTGCTCCTTTGGAGGCGCTTACGATTTTTGGGGGGTTATATATATATATATATATATATATATATATATATATATATATATATATATATATATAATGGACTCACCCTTCGATTTCGACGTATGTGGATCCGACAAACTCATTAAATTTTTATGTCTGTGTCGTATGTGACACTTCAATCCCACTAGTGATCTGCATACAAGCCCACATATTGTGTAACAACGAGAATCTCGGAATATTTGCCGATGCTTTTCGTTGTTGTCATTCGCCTCTTAGCCGGTCAATACGACTGATTTCGAAATTTCTGATACAATTCTGGCACAAATATCTCCAGTTATTTCTATCCAGGGCAGCTCGCTTGAAGTTAGCATGAGACATATTGAGAGCTGAGACGTTACACTTTAGCTTGTCTTTAAACCTGAGCCACGGCCTTCCAACAGTCCTTTGTCCACTATTAAGCTATTTATACATGAGGACCTTAGGTATTCTGTCGTTACTCATCATTGCAACATGACAGACCCAGCGAAGTTGTAACTACATTAGGAAAGTCGCACTTCCACCAATGTTGCGTTTTGCGAGAAGATCAACATTGGACACCCTGTCGTCAAAAGTATAGCCACAAATCGCGCGGAGACAACTTTTGTGAAAGGCATCCAGATGATTGATATGAACTATATGGGATCCACGATTCTTAGAAACTGTAACTAAGGTCTGTATTGAGAGAGAGAGAGAGAGAGAGAGAGAGAGAGAGAGAGAGAGAGAGAGAGAGAGAGAGAGAGAGAGAGAGAGAGAGAGTGAGAGAGAAAGAGAGAGAAGTGTGAGTATAAACTAAATGAGATATTAGCAGCTGTATATGTGTGCGATAGCGTGCATACGCAGAAAAGCAAATAAATATTTATTTAATTTATGGTGCAAAAAAAACATTGGTCAATGTAGTTAAACAGCTACGGAGTATATATTAATAAATACATATATACCAACGTTTGTATTGCAACTTAAAGTTTCATGATTTCTCAAGTCGTCAGGCACATATAGCAATTGGTTCGCTTATTACAGTTGTAATAAGCGGACCAATGGCCATATGTGCCCGACGACTTGAGAAATCATGATATTTTAAGTTGAAGTACAAATGTAGATATATGTGTATTTATTAATATATATATATATATATATATATATATATATATATATATATATATATATATATATATATAAGATATATTTCGGCAGCAATAATTCTTTCAGACATGATTAGTTGAATAATATCGACAAGTTGTGTCTATATAACAAAGAAGCCGAATACTATTAACAAAGGACAAATTTTAGTAGATGACACCAAAATTGTATATAGAACATAGTGCAACGACAGACTTTAAACGCTGGAGGCTGTTGTAATAAAAGAGAAGCAATCAACTTAAAGTAAGGCATGATTCTCCATAGGGAATCATATATTTAAGTGTGTTTTAAAGCAGAAATGCCTATAAAAATTCAATCGTTTAAATGACGTCACCTTGAGAGGCTTGAAATTGGTTCCTGCCTACGTGAAAACGCCGGAGTTAAAGAAATACAGTTGCGTAAACATACGCAAAATACAATCCTTGAAAACGAATGTAGTAATATTCGAAAGTACTCGGGAAAAAGAAAATAAATATAAACTTTGGTAAATTTACCGCTGGCATAATACAACTAGTTCGGAAATTTGAAAAATTAAATAAATATTTCATAGGTAAAACTTGTTGATATTATTCAGCCCAAAATATTTATATATATATATATATATGTATATATATATATATATATATATATATATATGTATATAATTATATATAAGTAAAAGGTTTGTCACTTAGTTGATTGATGCTGACTTCACGAATCCGACTCCACAGTTTCGGAGACGGATGGGTCCGTCCACTCGTCAGGGGCTATCAATAATTGACTGCTTATACTTCTCGATTTATCTTTTTTGTATGCGCTTATCATTGGTGCACTTTTTTTCATAGTGTGTGTATACGTTCGTGCGCATGCGCCGATACACACGTCTGCTCAAATGTGCGTACGTGTAGGGTGTCGTATATATATATATATATATATATATATATATATATATATATATATATATATGTGTGTGTGTGTGTGTGTGTGTGTGTGTGTGTGTGTAAAAATCTGATATAAATAAATGTTTCCATAAAGGCATTATTAATAAAAAAAAAAATGTTGAAATTTTGAAAAATACAATAAAAAATTAAGCAGACAACCCATGTCGGTTGGATTAAATATAACTTGTTTGAATTATTTCTTGGTACCTAAATATACATTATTTAAACTAGACAGCCCTGCGGCGAGCATGGACAATGACACCCCTAAACTCAGACGTACTCTTAAAAAAAGAAATCACTTTAACCAGCGTTAAGGTCCGGCGTCTCAACGCTGAAAGAAATAATAATAAAAAAAATGATGATGCTCTAAGTTCCTTCACTACTTCCGATAACTACACAGAGATTCAAAATTATCTCTTGTTAACAACAAAAAAGAAACGCATTAAACATTACTAAGGAAATTTATATAAAGTAAAGATATTATGGTAGCGGATGTCGGACGGTCTCCTCAAAGATGAAGAAGAGACTTGAGGCAACGGAGGAATCGTTCTACAGAAGGATGCTTAGGATATCATGGATCGAACATGTGAGCAACGATCAGGTTTTGGAGGGGATGCAAACAAGGAGGAAGCTTATACTTAACATCAGGAAGAAGCAGCTGAAATTTCAAGGATAAGTAATGAGAAAGGAGGGCTTGGAGAACCTGATACTCACAGGGCGGATAGAGGGAAAGAGAGACAAGGGAAAGTAACGCGTGACATACTTAGCGGGCTTAAGCAAGTGGATGACAGAACAGGTTCTGTGAGAAGTAAGAAGTAGCAAAGGGGCAAAACATATTGAGAACTACAAGGGATAGGGGAGAGTGGAGAGCCATGATCGCCTGAAGGGACATGACAAATAAAAAAAGATCCAGCCACCAAATTACCGAACAAGAAAAGGGATTCCTTAACCGCGGTTCGAACTACCTTTTCTGTTTTAACATCAGCATAAAAAGCAAAAACAAAGCAAAAAAAAAAAAAATCAGGCACTAAGATTCTATCCCGAACATCCTACAGTTAGAAAACGATAAATCCCCCCCCCCCGTATTATGAACCGTACTTAATAGAGAAGCCATAAAATGAAGACATAACCACAGAAAACGAACTCAGCTCATAACCAAAGAACGAAGACAAGCCTGCATCGAACATAGAAATAACATAACACACATTAATTAAGAAGAACGACGAATTATTTTAACCAAGACCTTTTATAATGCTAAACGAATCCCTATTTTCGACAACAAATCTAAAAACTAAAGGAAAACATTACTAGCTTCCTCAAGGTACAGATAAATGATACATCAACTCTATAATTCTAAATTCTCCACATAAACTCTGAAATTTTATTTACTATTTATTTATTTCCACAATAGAAGTAGATAGGTTCGCTTATCGTCTGGTTCACACTCCTCCCGGTCATTTGAACAGTAATAAGGAGTTTACCCCTTGTTTCCAGTTTAGGATTCAGTTTCCGGTTCCTTCTAAAGCCTTTTTTTCAGTCACTTTCAATCCCAGTAGCCCCTTTTATCTAAGTGGCATTATCACCTTTCATAGGGTGAATTAATTAAAAAAATAAAGAAATAAACTTATTACAGACAATAATACTGAGATTGGACTCATAAAACTTGACAAAATTGTGGACGTGTATAACCACGGCTATCTGTATGACAACTTAAAACGTACAAACCTAGCCCCCTTCTACGTCTTCACAAATCTCTAGCCCTATCACCAACAGATCCTATCATACTTAACAAATAAATATAGTGTTTGGGTACTTAACAGAACTATCAAAGAAAACTCTAATATTCCCTATATCTTTAAAAATTTTTTAAAAGTATTTCAGCCACCTTAAGCAAGGCGATAATGTCACTAAGATGCCAGGGATTACTGGGCGTGGAAGAGAATGAGTAGATTTTAACGAGGAGAAAGAATAATAAATAAACAAGATTCAAGGAGTCAGAAGATGGCGATTGACGTTGAATTTAAAATTTTAGAGATTGTAGGTAGCAAGGAAGCAAGAAATCAGAAGGGAGTTCCACAGGTGAAAAGTGCGAGTGAAGAAACTATTAGAATAGAACTTACGGTTAGGTCTAACTATTTAAACAGTAAAACGATGTGACCAAGTAGCCAATCTAGTAGAAAGCTTAAATTAACACGGTCGAGGTACCAACGATGAGAGATGCAAAATTGCTATAAAATATTAATAGAAAAAGAAACAAGTCACGCCACGGCGGTTGGAAAGTGACTGAAGTCGA
Organism: Acanthosepion esculentum; assembly: GCA_964036315.1. Lineage (NCBI taxonomy): Eukaryota > Metazoa > Mollusca > Cephalopoda > Sepiida > Sepiidae > Acanthosepion > Acanthosepion esculentum. The sequence goes on from OZ038498.1 coordinate 71,418,459, forward strand.
GATGTCAGGTCAGGAACGATAACATTACAGACCCTTTTTGGATTTTGTCTAGAGCCTCGCGATATATATCCGGAGCACCAATCCAGGTATGACAGCAATATTCAATGCACGGATGAATGGTAGATTTATAAATATGCAATATGGAATCTGATATCTGTCTATATTTCTGAGATGAGGTACTTTATCGTTACCAATAATCCGATAAATGCGAATATTGGTAGCACATGCACCACACTCTCTCGTAGGTTAACTTGTCAATTATCGAAACTTAGTGCAATTTTTCCTTTTATTCAATCACTATCCTTACCAATAACTCGCCACCCCAAAATCCAACTCGCGACCCCCAAAACAAGCCTACGCAAAATAATAATATCTCTTACGAATTCCCGAGTCTTTGGGAGATTGCACGTACAAAGACAAAAAAAGAAAATGACACCAAACAAACAAACAAACAAACCAAAAAAAGAACACGCTAAATGCAAATACTGGTCGCGCACTCTCTCTTAGATTAACCTGCCTCTTATCAAAATCGAAATCGAAAACGGAACCGAAATACAACAATTAGCATAAGACTAATACCAAAATATTAAACATATTATAAAGAAAAATATCAAAATACTCAAAGCTGTTAATATTGTACAAAAAATTGCATTAAATAAAGTATTTTTCGTAGCAGGAGACATCATTGAAAAATCTATATAATATATTTAATATGTAAATGAAATACGCATAAAATATTCGTATGCTTGCTTTCGATGATATCAAGCTCTGTGAAACCGTTCTACACATGTTGTCACTTATACGATACACGTATATTTGGGCTTGAAATGTAACGTTCCCCAAAATAGCAGTATGTAGCTAGCAACCCTTGCTACAATACTGATAACATTTAGTTCTTGATAATGACTGAGGCGCTGGAAAGAATTTGTATAAAAACATGAATTTTTGACAGTTTATCGACAATTTTCATCATAATGTGCAACGACTTATAAGAAAATTGGGAAAAAAATCAATCAAAAGCCGTCAGACCTTGTCGGTTAAATTTAAATATAAATGGATTTCTTCTCGGAACGAAACGCGTCATTATACAGTTTTCCATTTTGTCACTCGTTCGCCCTCTATTATTCTAATCATAGTCGTTGACGGAACTCGTTGCCGAATATTGGGGTGCTCATAGACATTTCCTTCTGTTTGAA